>CM038146.1:427168087-427389015 GCA_021437245.1 Aegilops speltoides
TAGTAACGGTAGGCTAATAGACCAAATCATCGCCCACAACTAGTTGTGTTCTACTCGTGCATAGAATCTACGCATAAACCTAGCTCATGATGTCACTGTTGGGGAACACAGTAATAATTCAAAAAATTTCCTACATGTCACCAAGATCAATTCTAGGAGATGCTAGCAATGAGAGAGAGAGAGAGCATCTTCATACCCTTGAAGATCGCTAAGTGGGAGGATTACAAGAGCGCGGTTGATGGAGTCGTACTCGCGGCGATTCAAATCGTGGAAGATCCAATCCAAGCGTCGAACGGACGGTGCCTCTGCATTCAACACACATACAGCCCGGGGACGTCTCCTCCTTCTTGATCTAGCATGGGGAAGGAGAAGTTGAGGGAGAACTCCGGCAGCACGATGATGTGGTGGTGGAGCTCGTGGTTCTCCGCAAGAGCTTCACTATCGGTGTCAAAACTAGCGGATCTCGGGTAGGGGGTCCCAATCTGTGTGTCTAAGGCTAATGGTAAGAGGAGGCAAGGGACACGATGTTTTTCCCAGGTTCGGGCCCTCTCGATGGAGGTAAAATCCTACTTCCTGCTTGATTGATCTTGATGATATGAGTATTACAAGAGTTGATCTACCACGAGATCGTAGAGGCTAAACCCTAGAAGCTAGCCTATGATGATTATGATTGTGTCTCTAAGGACTAAACCCTCCGGTTTATATAGACACTGGAGGGGGCCAGGGTTTACACAGAGTCGGTTACAAAGAAGGAAATCTATTATCCAGATCGCCAAGCTTGTCTTCCACGCAAAGGAGAGTCCCATCCGGACACGGGACAAAGTCTTGAGTCTTGTATCTTCACGGTCCAACAGTCCAGCCAATGTATATAGTCCGACTGTCCGGATACCCCCTAATCCAGGACTCCCTCAGTAGCCCCCGAACTAGGCTTCAATGATGATGAGTCCGGCATGCAGTTTGTCTTCGGTATTGCAAGGCGGGTTCCATCTACGAATACTCCAAAGTACCTGTTGTAACGAACAGTGTCCGCTTCCCATCAATGTGTACTTCTCGGCTTCTGTGCTTCAATAATGGCCATCTCCACGCATCGAGCGAATACGAGGAGCCGGGGCATTTTTGCATTCGCCACCACAGCCCTGCAGGCAAACCGTCTATTCGAAGGGATGGGGATCCTCAGATCCAAACCTCACCTTATTCCCTTGAGCAAGCATCCAACAGAGTGCTCCGGAAAAAACCATTCCAACATGGCCGGTCGACGCAACTCTTCGTCTCGTTCCCTTTGCTCCAAGCCAGGTGACCGGGAAGAGTGTTTAGTTCCTCAAAGCCGTTTGATAGAGTTACAGACCCAAGGGTTTCTTCCACCGGCATTCATGGTCCCCGTCCAAGCTGGACTAGCCACCTATAATGGCGGGGAGCAAGCGGAGAGATCTCCTAATCCATCCCCGGGGGAGCGAATATGCCTCAACCCGCATCTGTTAAGAGGCGTCGGGTTTCCAATCCACCCATTCCTTCGCGGGCTCCTAGAGTTCTATGGCCTCCAGCTGCACAACTTCACCCCCGCCTCCGTGCTGCACATAGCAGGATACGTCGCCCTTTGTGAACTATTTCTGGGCTGCAAGGCTCACTTCGGGTTATGGAAGAAGTTGTTCTGCCTCGTCCCTTGCAACCAGGGGGAATCCATATGTCAAGTGGGCGGAGCTGAAGTATGGCGCATTGCCGAGACTGGATACCTGTCCGGCACTCCCAAGAAGGCACCTGAGAACTGGCCCTCGGAGTGGTTCTATGTTGATGACGTCCCCCTTCCGGATCCAGTCCGGACGGGCCTCCCTGAGTTCAATAACGCTCCACCGAAGGCATGCCGAAGTTGGCGCCCTCAGGGCCCCCAAGAGGAGGATACCAGAGAAGTACACTTCCTAATGAGCAGGATAAAGATACTGGCCAAATCAGGGCTGTCGATAGTCGAGGTTATAGCAATATGCATAATGCGGGGGGTGCAGCCACTTCAATACCGGGGGAAGCCCATGTGGCACTACAATGGGGAAGACGATGCCACCCGCTGTGGTCGTAAAGGTCCGGACTCCGCCACTTCTCTGGCAAGAATATTGTCCGATTTGTATAAAGGAGAAGAAGAAGAATTCCTTCATATTAAACCGCGGGATGGATTTTCCATGTACAACCCCCCAAGCTGGGTAAGTCGTCACTCTTTCTCTTGCTCCATTCATTCTGGCGTCCTTCGTCACGATTATTTACCTTGATATTTCTGAGCAGGAACTATGGAGGGCTGTGGAAGGATTCAACAGCCCCTCCCCGCAGCTAGAGGACCCCGGAAGGGCCTTCGATCCAGGACTTGAAGAAGATCCAGATATTACTGTGGAGCTTGTCAACAGGATATTTTATCAGGCCAGCTGCGATGGCGCCTCGGTGGCTATTATTGCTGACTATCCCGGACTGCTACCTGCATCGCGTGTAAGCAAAGTCGAAACCTTATCCTCTGAAGTGGACTCCTTTCTGATATCATGCCTTATGCATAAAATATCGTATTTTTTTATAGAGACGACCATCAGAACACGGCGCCGAGTGTCGTCGTCGCTGGGAGCACGAGCACCTATGGGGCGGGGAGCCCCTTCTGGTCCGGCAAGGGAGCGGAGGGGCGCGCGCAGAGCAGATCGAGGCGAAAGCACGCGGGGAATTTTACCCAGCTTCGGAGCTCTCCGGAGAGATAAAACTCCTACTGCTGCTTTGTGTTCGTATTTTGTTCTTGCTCGAAAGCGTGGGTATGCTGTGGTTTCGGATGAGTCCAACCGAACCTCCTCTACATGCGCACGGGCCTCCTTTTTATAGTCTGAAGGGGTCACCGACAGGTGGCAACGCAGAGAGAGGGGTAGAAAGGTAATAACGCGGGTTGGTACAACTACTATCAACAGTGTCCCCTACCTAACTCTGACGGCAGGGGACAAGGGCATTTAATGCCCGTCCGGTCGCTCCAACAGTGCAGGAAACGACCGTTAGGGGCGCCACCGATCGCCACGATGGCCTCCTAGTCACCTTCACTCGCCACCTCGCACCGCTAGGCTGCACAGCCACTCGCCACGTGCACCAGGAGTGATCCTGCGGCAACACGTCGTCGGGTGAGCTGGAGCGCGGGCGCAGAGTGGTGGCTTCACCGCAGCAAGCGCCTTTCCACGGTCTCTGTCTTGTCGCACCCGCAAGCTTGCCGCTCGTCAGGTCTTGCCGGGACGCGCGACGCGTCGTGGCAAGTTTTCCGAAGCGCCTTGGTTGGCCTTCCCGGCAAGCTCCTCTTGCCGGGGCCTTGTCCTTCCCGGCAAGCTCCTCCTGTCGGGGCCTTGTCTTCAAAAGTGAACAGTTTGTTCTTGAATGGGAGTAAATGGGAATGACGGAGGGTCTTGGCGGACGCCCGGCAAGCCTTGCCGCGGGACGCTGCGACTATCCCTGCCCAAGTTCGGGGTACTAAGGTACCCCTACTTTAGTGAAGGAAATATGCCCTAGAGGCAATAATAAAGTTATTATTTATTTCCTTATTTCATGATAAATGTTTATCATTCATGCTAGAATTGTATTAATCGGAAACATGATACATGTGTGAATGCATAGACAAAACAACATGTCACTAGTATGCCTCTACTAGACTAGCTTGTTAATCAAAGATGGTTATGTTTCCCACCATGAACAAGGAGTTGTTATTTGATTAACAAGGTCACATCATTAGTAGAATGATCTGATTGACATGACCCATTCCCTTAGCTTAGCACACGATCGCTTAGTATGTTGCTACCGCTTTTATCCATGACTTATACATGTTCCTGTAACTATGAGATTATGCAACTCCGCTTACGGAGGAACACTTTGGTGATACCAAACGTCACAACGAATCGGGTGATTATAAAGGAGTACTACAGTGTCTCCAAAGGCGATGTTGGGTTGGCGATTTCGAGATTAGGTTTTGTCACTCCGATTGCCGGAGAGGTATCTCTGGCCCTCGGTAATGCACATCATCAAGCCTTGCAAGCACTACAACTAATGAGTTAGTTGTGAGATGATGTATTACGGAACGAGTAAAGAGACTTGCCGTAACGAGATTAAACTAGGTATTGGATACCGACGATCGAATCTCGGGCAAGTAACATACCGATGACAAAGGAACAACGATGTTGTTATGCGGTCCGACCGATAAAGATCTTCGAGAATATGTAGGAACCAATATGGGCATCCGTGTCCCGCTGTTGGTTATTGACCGTGAATAGTTCTAGGTCATGTCTACATTGTTCTCGAACCGTAGGGTCCGCACGCTTAAAGTTTCGATGGCGATGCTTATTATGAGTTTATGTATTTTGATGTACCAAGAAGTTCGAGTCCCGGATGTGATCACGGACATGACGAGGAGTCTCAAATGGTCGAGACATAAAGATTGATATATTGGAAGCCTATGTTTGGAGTTCGAATGGTTCCGGTAAAACAGGAATTTACTGGAGTACCGGAGGTTACTGAACCCCCGGGGTAAATGGGCCTCGTGGGCCTCGAGGGAGAAGAGGAGGGCCAGCCAGAGGTGGCACGCCTCTCCCCCCAGTCCGAATAGGACAAGGAGGGGGGGGCGCCCCTCTCCTCTTCCCCTCCCCAATCCTATTCCAACTAGGAAGGGGGAGTCCTACTCCCTGTGGGAGTAGGACTCCTCCCGGCGCCTCTAGCTAGGCCGGCCGGCCTCCCCCTCCCTCCTTTATATATACAGGGGGGGCACCCTAGAACACACAAGTTTGATCTTTAGATCGCCTTAGCCGCAGCGGTGCCCCTCCACCATATTCCACCTCGGTTATACCGTCATGAAGCTTAGGCGAAGCCCTCGCGCCGGTGAAACATCAAGATCGCCACCACGCCGTCGTCTCGACGAAACTATCCTCGACACTCGGCTGGATCGGAGTATGAGGGACGCCATCGAGCTGTACGTGTGTCAAGAACTCGGGGCGCCGGAGTAACGGCGCCGGATCGGTCGGATCGCGAGGAGAACGACGACTACTTCCTCTACGCCAGATCGCTTCGCTTGGTCTACGAGGGTACGTAGACAACACTCTCCTCTCGTTGCTATACATCACCATGATCTTGCGTGTGCGAGGAAATTTTTGAAATTACTACGCTCCCCAACAAAGGCATCCGAGCCTAGGTTTTTCTATGGTTTGATGTTTTGCACGAGTAGAACACAAGTGAGTTGTGGGCGATACAAGTCATACTACCTACCAGCATGTCATACTTTGGTTCAGCGGTATTGTGAGATGAAGCGCCTGCACCGACATTACGCCAGACGCTTACGCGAGACTGGTTTCACCGCCACGAGCACTCGCTGCTTAAAGGTGACCGGTGGGTGCTCGCTCTCTCACTTTAGTTGAACTGAGTGTGGCTACGCCCGTCCTTGAGAAGGTTAAACGGAGTCTATTTGACGAAGTATCGCTGTGGTTTTGATGCGTAGGTGAGACCGGTTCTTGCTTAAGCCCGTAGCAGCCACGTAAAATTTGCAACAACAAAGTAGAGGACGCCTAACTTGTTTTTGCAGGCATGTTGTGATGTGATATGGTCAAGACGTGATGCTATATTTTATTGTATGAGATGATCATGTTTTGTAACCGGTTATCGGCAATCGGCAGGAGCCATATGGTTGTCGCTTATTGTATGCAATGCAATCGCTTCGTAATGCTTTACTTTATCACTAAGCGTAGCGATAGTCGAGAAGCATAAGTTTGGCGAGACGACAACGATGCTACGATGGAGATCAAGGTGTCGCGCCGGTGACGATGGTGATCATGGTGGTGCTCCGGAGATGAAGATCACGAAGCACAAGATGATGATGACCATATCATATCACTTATATTGATTTGCATGTGATGTTTATCCTTTATGCATCTTATCTTGCTTTGATTGACGGTAGCATTATAAGATGATCTCTCACTAAATTATCAAGAAGTGTTCTCCCGAGTATGCACCGCTGCCAAAGTTCGTCGTGCCTGCACACCACGTGATGATCGGGTGTGATAAGCTCTACGTCCATCTACAACGGGTGCAAGCCAGTTTTGCACACGCAGAATACTCGGTTATACTTGACGAGCCTAGCATATGCAGATATGGCCTCGAACACGGAGACCGAAGGTCGAGCGTGAATCATATACTAGATATGATCAACATAAGATGTTCACCATTGAAAACTACTCCATTTCACGTGATGATCGGTTATGGTTTAGTTGATTTGGATCACGGATCACTTAGATGACTAGAGAGATGTTTTTCTAAGTGGGAGTTCTTAAGTAATATGATTAATTGAACTTAAATTTATCATGAACTTAGTACCGATAGTATCTTGCTTGTTTATGTTTGATTGTAGATAGATGGCTCGTCTCGTTGTTCCATTGAATTTTAATGCTGCCTTGAGAAAGCAAAGTTGAAAGATGATGGTAGCAATTACACGGATCGGGTCCGAATTTGAGGATTATCCTCATTGTCTGCACGTAAGAGTTACGCCCCGGATGCACCGCTAGGTGCCAGTGCTCGCCGCTAATGCAACTGCAGATGTTATGAACGTCTGCGAGCAAAGTCGATGACTACTCTATAGTTCAAGGTGCCATGCTTTACGGCTTAGAACCGGGACTTCAACGACGTTTTGAACGCCATGGAGCATATGAGATGTTCCAGAGTTGAAGTTGATATTCCAAATGTAATGCCCGGATTGAGAGATATGAAGTCTCCAATAAGTTCTATAGCTGCAAGATGGAGGAGAATAGTTCATTAGTGAGCATATACTCGTAATGTCCGGGTACTACAATCACTTGACACAATTGGGAGTTAATCTTCCTGATGATTGTGTCATTGATGTAATTCTTCAATCACCGCCACCAAGCTACAAAGGCTTCGTGATGAACTATAATATGCAAGGGTTAGTAAAGACTATACCGAGCTCTTCGCAATGCTAAAGGCTGGAGGTAGAAATCAAGAAGGAGCATCAAGTGTTGATGGTCAATAAGACCACTAGTTTCAAGAAGAAAGGCAAAGGGAAGAAGAAGGAACTTCAAGAAGAACAGCAAGCAAGTTGTCGCTCAGAGAAGAAACCCAAGTCCGGCCCTAAACCTGAAACTCGAGTGCTTCTACCGCAAGCGACCGTCACCGAAGCGGAACTGCCCCAAGTATTTGGTGGATAAGAAGGATGGCAAGGTGAACAAAGGTATATGTGATATACATGTTATTGATGTGTACCTTACTAGAGCTCGTAGTAGCACTGGTATTTGATATCGGTTCTTGCTAATATTTGCAACTCAAACAGGACTACGATTGCTTAACTCGCAAAGGACGAGGTGACGATGCGCTGGGAAATGGTTCCAAAGTCGATGTGATCGCGGTCGGCACGCTACCTCTACATCTACCTTCGGATTAGTTTTAGACCTAAATAATTGTTATTTGGTGCTGCGTTGAGCATGAACATTATATCTGGATCTTGTTTGATGCGAGACGGTTATTCATTTAAATCGAGAATAATGGTTGTTCTATTTATATGAGTAATATCTTTATGGTCATGCACCCTTGAGGAATGGTCTATTTTGATGAATCTCGATAGTAGTGATACACATATTCATAATGTTGAAACCAAAAGATGCAGAGTTGATAATGATAGTGCAACTTATTTGTGGCACCGCCGCTTAGGTCATATCGGTGTAAAGCGATGAAGAAACTCCATATCGATGGACTTTTGGAGTCACTTGATTATGAATCACTTGGCACTTAAGTAACCGTGCCTCATGGGCAAGATGACTAGAACACCGCTTCTCCAAGACTATGGAGAGAGCAACAGATTTGTTGGAAATCATACATACGTATGTATGTGGTCCAATGAATGTTGAGGCTCGTGGCGGATATCGTTATTTTCTCACCTTCACAGATGACTTAAGCAGATATGGGTATATCTACTTAATGAAACATAAGTCTGAAACGCTTGAAAAGTTCAAAGAATTTCAGAGTGAAGTTGAAAATCATCGTAACAAGAAAATTAAGTTTCTACGATCGATCGTGGAGGTGAATATTTGAGTTACGAGTTTGGTCTACATTTGAAACAATGCGAATAGTTTCAAGAACTCACGCCACCCGAACACCACAACAGAATGGTGTGTCCGAACGTCAGAATCGTGATTTACTAGATATGGTGCGATCTATGATGTCTCTTACAGATTTACCGCTATCGCTTTGGGGTTATGCTCTAGAGACGGCCGATTCACACTGAATAGAACATCGTCGAAATCCGCTGAGACGACACCTTATGAACTATGGTTTGGCAAGAAACCAAAGTTGTCGCTTTCTTAAAGTTTGGGGATGCGATGCTTATGTGAAAAAGCTTCAACCCGATAAGCTCGAACCCAAATCGGAGAAATGTGTCTTCATAGGATACCCAAAGGAGACAGTTGGGTACACCTTCTATCACAGATCCGAAGGCAAGACATTCGCTGTTAAGAATGGATCCTTTCTAGAGAAGGAGTTTCTCTCAAAGAAGTGAGTGGGAGGAAAGTGGAACTTGATGAGGTAATAGTACCTTCTCCCTTACTTGAAAGTAGTTCGTCGCAGTAAACCAGTTTCGAGACACCTACACCAAGTAGTGAGGAAGTTGATGATGTTGATCATGAAACTTCAGATCAAGTTATCGCAGAACCTCGTAGATCAACCAGAGTAAGATCCGCACTGAGTGGTACGGTAATCCTATTCTGGAAGTCATGCTACTAGATCATGATGAACCTACGAACTATGAAGAAGCGATGGTGAGCCCAGATTCCGCAAAATGGCTTGAGGCCATGAAATCTGAGATGGGATCCATGTATGAAAACAAAGTATGGATTTTGGTTGACTTGCCCGAGGGTAGGCAAGCAATAGAAAACAAGTGGATCTTCAAGAAGAAGACCGACGCCGACGGTAATATTATCGTTTATAAAGCTCGACTTGTCGCAAAGGGTTTTCGACAAGTTCAAGGGATTGACTACGATGAGACCTTCTCACCAGAGCGATGCTTAAGTCCGTCTCAATCATGTTAGCAATTGCCGCATTTTATGATTATGAAATTTGGCAAATGGATGTAAAGACTGCATTCCTGAATGGATTTCGAAGAAGAGTTGTATATGATGCAACCGAAGGTTTTATCGATCCAAAGGAGCTAACAAAGTGTGCAAGCTCCAGCGATCCATCTATGGACTGGTGCAAGCATCTCGAGTTGAATAAACGCTTTGATAGTGTGATCAAAGCTTTTGGGTTTGTACTGACTTTGGAGAAGCCTCAGATTTACAAGAAAGTGAGTGGGAGCTCAGAGCATTTCGATATTATATGTAGATGACATATTGCTGATCGGAAATGATATAGAATTTCTGGATAGCATAAAAGGATACTTGAATAAGAGTTTTTCAATGAAAGACCTCGTGAAGCTGCTTACATATTGGGCATTAAGATCTATAGAGATAGATCAAGACGCTTAATTGACTTTCACAAAGCACATACCTTGACAAAATTTTGAAGAAGTTCAAAATGGATCAAGCAAAGAAAGGGTTCTTGCCTGTGTTACAAGGTGTGAAGTTGAGTAAGACTCAATGCCCACCACCGCAGAAGATAGAGAGAAATGAAAGATGTTCCTATGCTTCAGCCATAGGCTCTATCATGTATGCAATGCTGTGTACTGCACTGATGTGTGCCTTGCTATAAGCCTAGCAGGAGGTACCAAAGTAATCCAGAGTGGATCATCGACAGCGGTCAAGAACATCCCAAATACCGAAAAGGACTAAGGATATGTTTTCAGATATGGAGGTGACAAAGAGCTCATCGTAAACGGTTACGTTGATGCAAGTTTTGACACCGATCCGGACGATTCTAAATCGCAGACCGGATACGATTTACACTAAACGGAGGAGCCGCGGTTGGTGCAGTTCTAAACAAAGCGTCGAAGCGGGATCTACATGTGAAGCGGAATACATAGCAGCTTCGAAGCAGCTAATGAAGGAGTCTGGATGAAGGAGTTCATATCCGATCTAGGTGTCATACCTAGTGCATCGGGTCCAATGAAAATCTTCTCGTGACAATATCGAGCAATTGCCTTAGCGGCGAATCCAGATTTCACAAGAGGACCAAGCACATCAAGAGACGCTCAATTCCATCCGGACTTAGTCCGTGGGAGACATAGAGATTTGCAAGATACACACGGATCTCAATGTTGCGCACCCGCTGACTAAGCCTCTTCCACGAGCAAAACATGATCAGCACCAAGACTCCATGGGTGTTAGAATCATTACTATGTAATCTAGATTATTGACTCTAGTGCAAGTGGGAGATCAAGGAAATATGCCCTAGAGGCAATAATAAAGTTATTATTTATTTCCTTATTTCATGATAAATGTTTATCATTCATGCTAGAATTGTATTAATCGGAAACATGATACATGTGTGAATGCATAGACAAAACAACATGTCACTAGTATGCCTCTACTAGACTAGCTTGTTAATCAAAGATGGTTATGTTTCCTACCATGAACAAGGAGTTGTTATTTGATTAACAAGGTCACATCATTAGTAGAATGATCTGATTGACATGACCCATTCCCTTAGCTTAGCACACGATCGCTTAGTATGTTGCTACCGCTTTTATCCATGACTTATACATGTTCCCGTAACTATGAGATTATGCAACTCCTGCCACGGAGGAACACTTTGGGTGATACCAAACGTCACAACATAATCGGGTGATTATAAAGGAGTACTACAGTGTCTCCAAAGGCGATGTTGGGTTGGCGATTTCGAGATTAGGTTTTGTCACTCCGATTGCCTGAGAGGTATCTCTGGCCCTCGCGTAATGCACATCATCAAGCCTTGCAAGCACTACAACTAATGAGTTAGTTGTGAGATGATGTATTACGGAACGAGTAAAGAGACTTGCCGGTAACGAGATTAAACTAGGTATTGATACCGACGATCGAATCTCGGGCAAGTAACATACCGATGACAAAGGGAACAACGATGTTGTTATGCGGTCCGACCGATAAAGATCTTCAGAGAATATGTAGGAACCAATATGGGCATCCAGGTCCCGCTGTTGGTTATTGACCGTGAATAGTTCTAGGTCATGTCTACATTGTTCTCGAACCGTAGGGTCCGCACGCTTAAAGTTTCGATGATGCTTATTATGAGTTTATGTATTTTGATGTACCAAGAAGTTCGAGTCCCTGATGTGATCACGACATGACGAGGAGTCTCAAATGGTCGAGACATAAAGATTGATATATTGAAGCCTATGTTTGGAGTTCGAATGGTTCCGGTAAAACAGAATTTACTGAGTACCGGAGGTTACTGAACCCCGGGGGTAAATGGGCCTCGTGGGCCTCGAGGGAGAAGAGGAGGGCCGGCCAGAGGTGGTCACACGCCTCTCCCCCCAGTCCGAATAGGACAAGGAGGGGGCGCGCCTCTCCTCTTCCCTCCCCCAATCCTATTCCAACTAGGAAGGGGGAGTCCTACTCCCTGGGAGTAGGACTCCTCCCGCGCCCTCTAGCTAGGCCGGCCGCCCCCCCTCCTCCTTTATATACGGGGCAGGGGGCACCCTAGAACACACAAGTTTGATCTTTAGATCGCTCTTAGCCGTGTCGGTGCCCCTCCACCATATTCCACCTCGGTTATACTGTCGCAAGCTTAGGCGAAGCCTCGCGCCGGTGAAACATCAAGATCGCCACCACGCCGTCAGGTCGACGAAACTCTCCTCGACACTCGGCTGGATCGAGTACGAGGGACGCCATCGAGCTGTACGTGTGTCAAGAACTCGGGCGCCGGAGTAACGGCGCCGGATCGGTCGGATCGCGAGGAGAACGACGACTACTTCCTCTACGCCAGATCGCTTCCGCTCGGGTCTACGAGGGTACGAGACAACACTCTCCCCTCTCGTTGCTATACATCACCATGATCTTGCGTGTGCGTAGGAAATTTTTTTGAAATTACTACGTTCCCCAACATTTAGTACACCGACATCGAGCCCCTGGGGGCTCGTCGGCAAAGGGCGTCCGGGTCAGACAGGCTTAAGAGGAAGGCAGTTAGGGCCGAAGCGCCATTATAGAGGTATAGTAAAAACCTGCTTTGTGATTATTGTGTTTGAAATGTAACAGCGTCCTGACTATGTCCGGAGATCCTACCGATCACGCCTCCACCAGCCGGATTCCAGAACCGGCTTCGAGAGAGGAGGCCAATGCGGGGCCAATGCAGAATTATCCTCCGACAGAGGATGCGGATATGCTCTCTGCCACGAATTCTGAAGTAGAGAGTGCCATGAATCACCGGCGCCGACGAGCTATACTTTGCAATAACATCTTTTCCGAAGAGGCATTTAATGCTTTCAATTCGGGAGACGCATACATCCGAGCTCCTCAAGGCGGGCTCGCCTGAGCGACGGACCAGTATGCCAAAGATATACGGGTAAGAAAATTTGATAAGCATGTATAGCAGTAGCCCCTGAGACTTGAAGCAGTTGGAACAACTGTTTTAAGGATCATTTTATGCATGTGTCCTTGTAGATAAGAATACCCAATTGTCTCAAGAACTAGAGGAGTGCAAGACCCAAATGAGGGTCATGGTTGCCAAACTAGAGGAATCCTGCAAGGCCTCATCTGCAACATTTGTCTCAATAGAGAAATTTTAAAGGAATATACCAGCTTAGCAGCTTGGCTTGTTTATAAGTCTAATGTAAAATTCAGAGATCATCTCGAGACGAATCCGGAGATCGTAAAAGATAGCGAGTCACATCTCCAAAGACAGCTGATGGCTGGTGAGCGTGTGCTTACGCAGGTTAGGCGAGAGAAGAACAATCTCCAAGATGCCAATGTCCGGCTGGGCGTCGAATTATCAGATGTTCGAGCTCAGCTGGTGGACTCCGTGAAGGAGAACAGAAGGCTTCGTCATGGCATGTATAGTAAGTGCCCAAACGAACTGTAGTACATTTCAGTGAGGAACCGTATTAAAAGCGTTTATATCTGTAGGTATGTTGACGGGCCATCCTAAAGAGGAGAGCCCGTATAACGCCCTCGATGCGGCTATATCTCCCACGTGTCGAAGCACGACTTAGAGGCATAACCGCATTGAAAGCAATGTCGCAAGTGAGGTAATCTTCACACAACCCAAGTAATACATAAGGTAAAGAGATACATAGTTGGCTTACAATCGCCACTTCACACAATTACATGAATAAAGCATTACATCATACAGATACAATCAAGGTCCGACTACGGAACCAAAATAAAAGAAGAACCCCAAATGCGATAAAGGACCTCGATCGACCCCAACCGGGCTCCACTATCGATCAACTAGAACGAAACAACACAAAGGGCAAGATCTTCAGCGAGCTCCTCCTTGAGCTGGAATGCGCCACCGCTTCGGGTAACATAGGCACCGCAAACTGGTTTTGAAGTATCCGTGAGCCACGGGATTCAGCAATCTCGCACCATGAGATCAAGACTATTTAAGCTTATGGGTAAGGTAAAGGCATGAGGTGGAGCTGCAGCAAGCGACTAGCATAAATGGTGGCTACAATCGCAAAAGAGAGCGAGAAGAGAAGGCAAAGCACGGTCGATAAAAGTATGATCAAGAAGTGATCCTATAGCAACCTACGCCAAGCATAACTCCAACATCAGAGTTCACTTCCTGACTCCACGGAAGAGACCATCACGGTAACACACGCGTTGATGTATTTTAATTAAGGTCAACTTCAGGTCTTCTACAACCGGACGTTAACAAATTCCCATCTGCCCATAAATCAAGGGCACGGCTTTCGAAAGTTCAAATCCTCGCAGGGTGTCCCAACTTAGCCCATGACAAGCTCTCACGGTCAACGGAGGAATAGACCTCCACCCAAGACACTCCGATCGACTCGGTATCCCGTACAACAAGACATTTCGACAGTGGTAAAACTAAACCAGCAAAACCACCCGCCAGGCCGACAAATCCCGATAGGAGCTGCACATATCTCGCTCGTGGCACACCGGATAAGCGAAGCGCAGTACCGACGTAATCCAAGTTGCCAAGGAATGGTCCCAAGACGGTGTTCTAGTTTGGACCAACACTCAGAGGAGCACCGCCCGGGGTAAATAAAGATGACCCTTGAGTCTGCAGAACCCAAGGGAAAAAGGCTTAGGTGGCAAGTGTTAAAACCAATGTTGGGCCTTGCTGGAGGAGTTTTACTTAAGGCGAATCGTCAAGGGGTTCCTATTATAGCCCAACCGTAAGGAACGCAAAATCCGGGAACATAACACCGATATGACGGAAACTAGGGCGGCAAGAGTGGAACAAAACACCAGGCATAAGGCCGAGCCTTCCACCCTTTACCAAGTATATAGATGCATTAATTAAATAAGATATATTGTGATATCCCAACAAGTAAACATGTTCCAACAAGGAACAACATCTCCATGTTCCAACAAGGAACAAACTTCGTCTTCACCTGCAACTAACAACGCTATAAGAGGGGCTGAGCAAAGCGGTAACATAGCCAAACAACGGTTTGCTAGGAATGGTGTCAAAGGTTAGAGGTTCATGGCATTTTGGGAGGCTGACAAGCATATGGTAGGCATCGTAGCGTTGGCATAGCAAAAGAGCGAGCAAACTAGCATAGCAAAGATAGTAGTGATTTCGAGGGTATGATCATCTTGCCTGAAAACCCGCAAGGAAGAAGAACGAGTCCATGAAGAAGACAAAGCGGACGAAGTCGAACGAATCCTCACAACTCCGGAACGAAACCGAAGCTAACGAGAGAAGCAACCCGGAAAGAAGCAAACAACATAGTAAACACACAAGCATAATCATGGCATGATGCACAATCAAGTATGATGCATGTCCGGTTTAATGAGGCATGGCATGGCAATTTGCACAAACCAAACTTACAAATTAAGTGGATCTCAATATGCAACGGAGTTGCATATTGACGAAACACCACATCAATTATTTAGTTCTCTCTCGGTAAGGCTAACCAACAATATTAAATGTTGTTAAGCATGGCAAGAGGTGAAGCATCAATAAACTAACTATTTAGGCATGTTTAAATGAGGCCGGAAACAACAAACGACAATTCTGGAAAATCCCCATGTTATTTAGCAATTTAAACAAACAACAATTTTAAAACATTTTAATGGTTGTTATCATGATGCGGATGACATATGCAAGTTTTATGCAATTATTATGAAACGGTTGACATGAGCATGTTATGAAGCATTTGTCGCCATGGCGGAAGGAAAAAGGTGCCACGGCGGTGAAACGGAAAAGGGTGCCACGGCGGCGAAAATGAAATGGTGCCACGGCAACATATCGTTTCCGGTAACTTGTGGAGTGACCGGTGCAAACAAGGATGTGGATGTGAGCGTGTCAAGCAAAGATGGTGGGGTGCTCCCGACTACCGGGTTCCCACGGGTTAGTGGCAAGGAAACGCGTGACAATTCGGACACGGTGCAAACGGTGCATCTCATACAACATGCATTCGTTCACGGACGGTCGTCATCTCGTTATACCTTTGAAGCGAGCATTTCGGGGCGGTTCACGTCGTCAAGGGAAGTAGTCATTCGCGTGACGGCGTGGAAGTAATCGTTCTCGCGGCGGCGGTAGTGGAAGTAGTTGTACTCGTGGCGACGGTAGTTGTACCCGTTTTCGTAGATGTTCATGTCGACGGTAGTGGTACACGCCCGTAGATGTCCCAAGCGGCGGTAGAGGTACTTGACTGTCCATGTAGTCGAACTTGGCACATCCGAAGGGTACTTGGCGAAATCCACCTCGGATGTAGTCGTAACCGTAGTCGGACTTGCCAAAAAAATGCACACCGCTGCAGTCATGGTACTTGGTGAATCAAGGGTGCACTGCCTTGGCGTGTAAGGCACTTGAATAGAGAAGCCGCCTCGCTGCCGCCTGCTCAAAAGAGCTGAACCGGGGAGATCAGCAGCAGGAAGCGCCACCGGCTCGTGGTGAGAACGACGAGGAACCGAGGCGCGCGGAGAAGGGGCCGTCCGCAATGGAGCAGAGGCGCCCATGGCCAGCCACCTGGGCGATTTAAAATGGCCGGATCCGGCCAGCTTGGGTTGGGGAGGCGAGGTAGAAGGCCGGTGGCGGCTTGGCACAGGGAGGTCGACGGCAGCCAAGGCTGAGACGCTGGCGGGCTTCGCCACAAGAACTCCGTGGCCGGACGCTCAAGGAGGAGGCGGACGGCACGGTTGTGAGGAAGCAGAGGGAGGCGCAGCAGAGGCAGAGAGGGGTCGGGCGAGCGGAGATGAGCCATGGCGGCGCCACGGTCGCGGGAGCAGAGGTGTAGGGCGGCAAGCATCCGGGCGGCAGCAAGCGAGCCTGGGCGCTGGAGGCGCGGGCGAGGCGACTCCTGAGGGCGCGGGCGGCGACACACAAGGTGGCCGGGCGGCGACGACGCAGGGAAGCGCGGGGAGGCGCGCGCTGATGAGGGGCCTCGCTGGAGGTCAGCCGGCGAGGGGGGAAGAAGGCGCTAGGGTAGGTGACGGCGCGAGGGGAGAAGTGGGGATCGAGGGAGAGAGATGCGTCGAGCGAGGGGGAAATCGGGAGAGATGGCGGCGCAGAAGGGAGGACGAGGGAGAGATGGGGATTCGATCGGGCTAGGTTAGGCTAGGCTGGGGTTAGGTGGGCCTGGGCTGGGCCTTAGGAGCTGATGGGCCTTAGAGGCCGATCTGGTTGCTCTCTTTTTTTTCCTTTTTCGTTTTTCTTCAGACAGAAAACAAAAGGAAAAACCAGAGGGGGAAAAAGAAGAGGATCTAGAGAAATATAAAAATATTCTCATGATCCTGAGCATGCTCACTATTTAATAAAATTAGTTTGGAGATTTATAAAGGACGTAAAATAATTCAAGTTTGAATTAAATTCAAATCTTGAACCATTTTAAACCTTAACCAAAACAATTCCAAAAGAGGTGAAATTTGGTAGAGAGGCTAGGTACACGGTGTTAGAATTTTGGGGAAAAGATGAGCATTTTTGGTGGAGGCAAAGTGGCACTTGCAAGAACGTAAGAAAAGGGAAGGAAGGAGAAGTGAAGGTGCAATGGTTTGAAGAGGTGACAAGGGCACGCACAAGATGCTCATGGAAACAACATGAATGACAAATGCAACATGGCAAGCACGGTTATACTTGATATGACCCAGATGCAACACAAGATGGCATGATGACATGATGCAATGCAAAAATAAAACAAATCACACGACAAAACTCGAATAGCTGGAAGGCATCCAAGCTCCGGTCTTGGGGCGCACAACACTCCACCACTATGAGAGGATCTCGCCCCGAGATCTAGAATGGCACCGGAGGAAAAACGGAAGAGAAAAAGAAAGGTAAAACTAAGTTGCTTCTTTGACGAACGAGTGAAAACACGAACCTTGAGAGGTTGAGCAATTTGAAAGAAAGAGTACAACAGAGATGAATGAGATTGCAAACAATCCGTTAGAAAAGAGGAACAAGGAACAATGCGAGAACTTGAAGGTTGCAAAGACATGAATCAAGAGTTTCACGATCGAAAAGAATATGACCACCTCGGTATAACGAGATAACCAAGGAACAAGAATTTCAGAATTTGGACAGCACTCCGGTAGAAAAGAGAAGAAAACTTGAAGAGATGAAAATATATTGAAGAGATGATACAGCACTCCGATTAAATGGATAAGCACGAAAAGAACACGATCCTCACAATCGAGATGATGAGTGAAAAGAGCAACATCACAATGCCTCCGTGAACGAAAGAATATTAGTTAGACCGCTGGGATAAAGGGACGGAGAAGAAAATGACAACTTCTACCACAATTGAATTTGGAAGAGCCTCCTTGCAAGAAGGTTAGAATAGAGTTGTTGGAAGACCAACAACGAAAAGTATAAGCTTGTAGTGGGCTTATGGAAACATCTCAACATTATGAGGTGACAACCGGCCACTAACGGAAACACTTGCTTGGTTGAGATCAATGAAGATAAGAGAAACTTCTTCCACCAAGTGAATAGAGAGCAAGCTTGGGTCATGCATAATCACCACAAATAGCAACATTCCCAAAGGAAGGCTTTAGGTGAAATATATCCCAAGATAACTCCAACAAAGGGATTGATGGATTTAAAATACCTCATTCTTGACAACATGAATAACCAAGGGAAATTGTCAAGAGTGACATAACACCATCTCAAAAGATAAGGTAGAAAGAATTGCACTTGAAATGCAAGATGAAGAATATTGAACTACTCAAAACAAAACATGTGTTGAGCACCATGTTTAATTTTGAGTATAGCTTATGGGTCATAGCTTCAAGAGAAATCTTGATGAACAATTGAAAATGAAGAGAATCCTTGATGAACCACCATTTAGAGCCTCCATGAAGAACTCCGTAATAAAAGGATGAAAGAAAGAGAAGTTGAAAACACAAGGTGAAGCCTTGCGATGATTTAGATGGAGCTTCGTGACGAAGAGAGCTTGGAACTCCGGGAAAAAGAGAAGATGAAACAAATGAAACCGAGAATTTTAAGGGCCTCCGGAATAAAGAATTAATCACTTGGCTGAACAAGAATAAGAATTATGTTATGCTTATCCTTCACCAATTAAATTGATGACAATCAACGGATTTGGCATACTACTAATTCTCGTAGCCAGGATTAAAAGAGATATATCAAAACTTGAGAAGGTATTCAACGAACCACCGGTAGGATTTGGAAAGAACGAATGAATTAAATGATAATGAAAGAGGAGAAATCTTGAACGAACCACCGTAAGAATTGAAATTGAACGTAGCAAAAGCACAAATCACTGGGAAGAATTGGAAAACGAATGAAGATACTTGAGGGAATTTAAATACAAATGAACGAATAGATCACTAGCTGATTAGAGAATACTTGAATGATGCACCGGTATGATTTGGGGAACGAGAGCTGAAAGCTTGAATGAATAAACCTGAATTGATGGACTTCAAAGAATGAAACTGAAAAGACTCCTAAAATGCTCCGGATGGGTGAAAAGGATTCTCACAATCGAAAACAATTCTGAGAGGATGGCAACAAGCTAGCACCATGAATCTTGAAGAGAATAGAGCAAGATTAAAGAGAAACTCTTCTTCGGTCTTCAAATGATGAGAATGACAACGAGAAACACCACCAAGAATTATTGAGGCACACCGGAAGAATCAAAAGCGAACAGGTTGAGCCAACTATGAAAAGAATTTGAAAGATCTTGGAGAAAAGCATTTGACTGATGATAACTCATTCTTACGTCAAACTTGGAGAAGAATTTAGGATAGCTCTGGGAAAATAGAAGAGTCAGGTAAGATCCTGGGAAAAGACCTGTGGGTTAGGGCCCACTCAAAAGAACACCGTTGAAAAGATTGCTTGAAAGGGAGGTTGCACCGGTTGATTTAAATGGCTTGAATGAGATAGCAATCTCGAAAGAGCTTGAACGAATGCAGAGTGGAAACACGAATCTTCGAGATATCTTGAGCACTCCGGAATAACAAATAGCGAGAAGTAGAATGATAATGAGGTGCACCGGTATGAGAAGACATTGAAATGAGGAAAAAGGTATGATCAACAAAACTTGACTTGAATCCACCGGAGAAGAGAAAGGAATGAGGAATGACGAACTAGTAGAACATCGTCTTGAGAACCACCGGGTAAGAACATTGATGGAAAAGAATGGAGAAACTTCACATGAATAAAAGGATACCTGATTAAGAAATCTGTGTCCTTGAAGAAAAGAAAAAAAGGGTGGAGGGCGGGAAAAACAAAGACAACTTGGAGACGCATGAAACAAACACCGTTGAGAAAACTTAGAAATGATCTTGCGGATGGGAAAAAAAATGATGGGATCCACTTGAAGAGAAGCACACCGGTTGGGAAAAAAATTAACATGACAACCTCAATGATCAAAAAGGATAGTATTCACATAGGAATATGAGAACACCAATTAGGGAAGGTATGGATTCAACATTTGACATCAAGCAACTCAATACCACAAATAAACAAAACAAAGGATTGGCTTACGTATAAGCCGAACAAACATATGATAGAGATTTCGTCCAAGTTTTCGTGGGGGGCCTACACGGGCTCAATCAGACAAAGACCATCATGTACAAGGCAAAGGCACATGACATACGAAGCATCCCCGAGTCGGCATAGCCAAGGACTCTTTAAGACGCAACGAGACCATCAAAACCAACCGTGAATAGGCGGACCACTAGACGCCGAACCCCAATTTCATATCATACATCCGCCGGAAAGATATCCTAAGAGCTACTTGAATTCCCACCTATAAAACTCCCAAAATTTTCTCGGTTATGCAACTGTGTTGGGGATACAGGGAGCAATATATATCTCACCCAAGCTAACAATCCCTACATCCAAATTGTATCCATCCGTCAACACATAACCAAGAAACCTTCGAAATCGCTCACCTCAACCTTCAAAAGCATCCGTTATACGAAGTCATGGCAATACTCCCGCACTCACCTCAAGATCAAGTTAGCGGGTTATCTCACCAACAACCGCATAAAAGAGATTTTCGATGTCACAGATTAAACTCAGTATTCCAGAATCGCAACGATAAAATTATGACGACAACACCTGGAGCTCAACTCCCGGAGACCGCCACAACCCCTAATGACAGGAGGCACCAAGAACAATGTTCTCGCCATAAGAATATCGAACGATTCCAAGATACCCGCGTGATCCTAAAAATTTTTTAGTGAAATTTGGGAAGAGAAGAGTCAAAACTCTACGTCAGATACCTCACCGTAAGGTCAAGGACCGAGGAGTAAAAGAATCCTACTCCGATATATAATTCCTAAATGACTCAAAACATTTTTCTAGACACAACTCGCCACTAAAACGATCAAGCAAAGGGGGGCTCCTAAGGTCGGGAAGGCTCGATTACCAACTTATATCGCCTCGATGCGGTTATATCTCCCACGTGTCGGGCACGACTTAGAGGCATAACCGCATTGAAAGCAATGTCGCAAGTGAGGTAATCTTCACACAACCCAAGTAATACATAAGGTAAAGAGATACATAGTTGGCTTACAATCGCCACTTCACACAATTACATGAATAAAGCATTACATCATACAGATACAATCAAGGTCCGACTACGGAACCAAAATAAAAGAAGAACCCCAAATGCATAAAGGACCCTCGATCGACCCCAACCGGGCTCCACTATCGATCAACTAGAACGAAACAACACAAAGGGCAAGATCTTCAACAGCTCCTCCTTGAGCTGGAATGCGCCACCGCCGTAACATAGGCACCGCAAACCGGTATTGAAGTATCCGTGAGCCACGGGATTCAGCAATCTCGCACCCGCCGAGATCAAGACTATTTAAGCTTATGGGTAAGGTAAAGGCATGAGGTGGAGCTGAAGCAAGCGACTAGCATAAATGGTGGCTACAATCGCAAAAGAGAGCGAGAAGAGAAGGCAAAGCACGGTCGATAAAAGTATGATCAAGAAGTGATCCTATAGCAACCCACGCCAAGCATAACTCCAACATCAGAGTTCACTTCCTGACTCACGGAAAGAGACCATCACGGTAACACACGCGGTTGATGTATTTTAATTAAGGTCAACTTCAGGTCTTCTACAACCGGACGTTAACAAATTCCCATCTGCCCATAACCGCGGGCACGGCTTTCGAAAGTTCAAATCCCTGCAGGGGTGTCCCAACTTAGCCCATGACAAGCTCTCATGGTCAACGGAGGAATAGACCTCCACCCAAGACACTCCGATCAGACTCGGTATCCCGGTACAACAAGACATTTCGACAGGGTAAAACTAAACCAGCAAAACCACCCGCTGTGCCGACAAATCCCGATAGGAGCTGCACATATCTCGTTCTCAGGGCACACCGGATAAGCGAAGCGCATGGTACCGACGTAATCCAAGTTGCCAAGGAATGGTCCCAAGACGGTGTTTAGTTTGGACCAACACTCAGAGGAGCACCGCCCGGGGTAAATAAAGATGACCCTTGAGTCTGCAGAACCCAAGGGAAAAAGGCTTAGGTGGCAAATGTTAAAACCAATGTTGGGCCTTGCCGGAGGAGTTTTACTTAAGGCGAATCGTCAAGGGGTTCCTATTATAGCCCAACCGTAAGGAACGCAAAATCCGGGAACATAACACCGATATGACGGAAACTAGGGCGGCAAGAGGAACAAAACACTGCATAAGGCCGAGCCTTCCACCCTTTACCAAGTATATAGATGCATTAATTAAATAAGATATATTGTGATATCCCAACAAGTAAACATGTTCCAACAAGGAACAACATCTCCATGTTCCAACAAGGAACAAACTTCGCTTCACCGCAACTAACAACGCTATAAGAGGGCTGAGCAAAGCGGTAACATAGCCAAACAACGGTTTGCTAGGAATGGTGTCAAAGGTTAGAGGTTCATGGCATTTTGGGAGGCCGACAAGCATATGGTAGGCATCGAGCGCTGGCATAGCAAAAGAGCGAGCAAACTAGCATAGCAAAGATAGTAGTGATTTCGAGGGTATGATCATCTTGCCCGAAAACCCGCAAGGAAGAAGAACGAGTCCATGAAGAAGACAAAGCGGACGGTTTAACGAATCCTCACAACTCCGAACGAAACCGGCTAACGAGAGAAGCAACCCGAAAGAAGCAAACAACATAGTAAACACACAAGCATAATCATGGCATGATGCACAATCAAGTATGATGCATGTCCGTTTAATGAGGCATGGCATGGCAATTTGCACAAACCAAACTTACAAATTATGGATCTCAATATGCAACGGAGTTGCATATTGACGAAACACCACATCAATTATTTAGTTCTCTCTCGTAAGGCTAACCAACAATATTAAATGTTGTTAAGCATGGCAAGAGGTGAAGCATCAATAAACTAACTATTTAGGCAAGTTTAAATGAGGCCGAAACAACAAACGACAATTCGAAAATCCCCATGTTATTTAGCAATTTAAACAAACAACAATTTTAAAACATTTTAATGGTTGTTATCATGATGCGGATGACATATGCAAGTTTTATGCAATTATTATGAAAAGGTTGACATGAGCATGTTATGAAGCATTTGTCGCCATGGCGGAAGGAAAAAGGTGCCACGGCGGTGAAACGGAAAAGGGTGCCACGGCGGCGAAAATGAAATGGTGCCACGGCAACATATCGGTTCCGGTAACTTGTGGAGTGACCGGTGCAAACAAGGATGTGGATGTGAGCGTGTCAAGCAAAGATGGTGGGGTGCTCCCGACTACCGGGTTCCCACGGGTTAGTGGCAAGGAAACGCGTGACAATTCGGACACGGTGCAAACGGTCCATCTCATACAACATGCATTCGTTCACGGACGGTCGTCATCTCGTTATACCTTTGAAGCGAGCATTTCGGGGCGGTTCGCGTCGTCGAGGGAAGTAGTCGTTCGCGTGACGGCGTGGAAGTAATCGTTCTCGCGGCGGCGGTAGTGGAAGTAGTTGTACTCGTGGCGACGGTAGTTGTACCCGTTTTCGTAGATGTTCATGTCGACGGTAGTGGTACACGCCCGTAGATGTCCGGCGGCGGTAGAGGTACTTGACTGTCCATGTAGTCGAACTTGGCGATCCGGCGGGTACTTGGCGAAATCCACCGGATGTAGTCGTAACCGTAGTCGGACTTGCCAAAAAAATGCACACCGCTGCTCCATGGTACTTGGTGAATCAAGGTGCACTGCCTTGGCGTGCGTAAGGCACTTGAATAGAGAAGCCGCCGCTGCCGCCTGCTCAAAAGAGCTGAACCGGGAGATCAGCAGCAGAAGCGCCACCGGCTCGTGGTGAGAACGACGAGGAACCGAGGCGCGCGGAGAAGCAGTCGTCCGGCAATGGAGCAGAGGCGTCCATGGCCAGCGACCCAAGGCGACGAAAATGGCCGGATCCGGGCCAGCTTGGGTTGGGGAGGCGAGGTAGAAGGCCGGTGGCAGGGCTTGGCGCAGGGGAGGTCGACGGCAGCCAAGGCTGAGACGCGGCCGGGCTTCGGCCGTCAGCAACTCTGGTGGCCGGGACGTTCGAAGGAGGAGGCGGACGGCGCGGTTGTGAGGAAGCAGAGGGAGGCGCGCAGGAGGCAGAGAGGGGTCGGGCGAGCGGAGATGGTTCGCGGCGGCGCCACGGTCGCCGGAGCAGAGGTGTAGGGCGGCAAGCATCCGGCGGCAGCAAGCGAAGCCTGGGCGCTGGAGGCGCGGGCGGAGGCGACTTTGAGGGCGCGGGCGACGACGCAGGCGCTGTGGGCAGGGCGATGACGCAGGAAGCGCGGGAGGCGCAAGCTGATGAGGGGCCTCACTGGAGGTCACCAAGAGGGGGAAGAAGGCGCTAGGGTAGGTGACGGCGCGAGGGGAGAAGTGGGGATCGAGGGAGAGAGATGCGTCGAGCGAGGGGGAAATCGGGAGAGATGGCGGCGCAGAAGGGAGGACGAGGGAGAGATGGGGATTCGATCGGGCTAGGTTAGGCTAGGCTGGGGTTAGGTGGGCCTGGGCTGGGCCTTAGGAGCTGATGGGCCTTAGAGGCCGGCTGGGCTGCTCCTCTTTTTTCCTTTTTCGTTTTTCTTCAGACAGAAAACAAAAGGAAAAACCAGAGGGGGAAAAAGAAGAGGATCTAGAGAAATATAAAAATATTCTCATGATCCTGAGCATGCTCACTATTTAATAAAATTAGTTTGGAGATTTATAAAGGACGTAAAATAATTCAAGTTTGAATTAAATTCAAATCTTGAACCATTTTAAACCTTAACCAAAACAATTCCAAAAGAGGTGAAATTTGGCAGAGAGGCTAGGTACACGGTGTTAGAATTTTGGGGAAAAGATGAGAATTTTGGTGGAGGCAAAGTGGCACTTGCAAGAACGTAAGAAAAGGGAAGGAAGGAGAAGTGAAGGTGCAATGGTTTGAAGAGGTGACAAGGGCACGCACAAGATGCTCATGGAAACAACATGAATGACAAATGCAACATGGCAAGCACGGTTATACTTGATATGACCCAGATGCAACACAAGATGGCATGATGACATGATGCAATGCAAAAATAAAACAAATCACACGACAAAACTCGGAATAGCTGGAAGGCATCTGAAGCTCCGGTCTTGGGGCGTTACAGCCCGGGTCCGCAGGTGATGTACTGCAACACCTCTCACAACTGCACAAGCGAGCTCGGCAAGTGATGCAGGGTATTGCCCAGGCCTTGTGGCCATCAACTTCCCTACCAAAAGGCATGGGGGATCTCGTGGATATGCTCCAAGGAGCATGGCGGTGCTTCCAATTATGGAAGATGTCAGCCTGCCAACAAGGTGCAAGGGTGGCCTGGGCCATGGTGAAGACGCGCTACACCAAGCTTGACCCGAACCATATGGCCGAAGTCGGACCGGCGGGGCCAGATGGGCAAGAAATTCCCATGAGTCTGGTGTATGATCAGGTAACGTTAGTCGCAAAGTATTCCCAACAGGATTGCAAGCTAGATAGCCTGTTGGACGGTATAGAGGAAGAATATAGTCAGTCCAAGTGACTATGTAATTCAATGGACATATGTAGTCCCTAGCCGGATTAAAAATCATTTGTCATGGCGGACCTTTTAGCTTCAAATTTCCGATCCGAAACCGGTGTATGCGAATACCCGCCGCTTATGCAAAACCGAGGTATGCGTGGAAACCAAAGTAGGGGTCATAAGTGCTTGAATGCATAAGTACCCAACTAGTTATGTTATATTACATGGGTAGTAAGAAACATCTTCCAGGGAGAATAGTTCCGTTAGGGGTTCCTTTCCCTGGGCAAGAATGCATTGATGTACATGTCCGGATTGCGAATAGAAACGCAAGATAAAAAAACTTCTGGGGATTCACGTTTGTAATAAACGAAAGAAACATCTTTTGTTCACCGACCGGATATTCCCTTAAGAACGCTAGCTTTCGGCTTCACCCACCGAGGTACACATCCGCTGAACCGCAGAATAATCACAGAGGTGCCCCTTATGCCCTAGCCGATTTAACGGGAACGAGGGCATAAACACAAGAGCCGTGCAACCCAAAGATGGCCACATCTTAAGTCATATCGATGCATATAATGGTGAAGAAAAGGCACATATGGAAAAAGAACGCATATGTGATAGGCAAGAAGCCATGAAAGTAATTATATTTAGCTTCCGTATAGGAAGCCCCCAGGTATGGTTTACACACATAGTGCGGTCGGAGTGATCCGAGCATCCGCCCTGTATTGAGTACTTTGTGTGAAGAAGGGAAAAAAGGTGAGAAAGGGAAAAAAGGGGAGGAGCATAATTAAAAGAGCGGGGGTAAGGAGACGAACACTGAGTTCGGCGCTAGGCATAGAATCTCCGGAGTCTGGCTGCGTTCCATCGGTTCGGCTCGAGTTTGTTATCGGATGCATTACGCAGGCGGTACGCTCCTCCGGTGAGAACTTTATCAATAATGAAGGGACCCTCCCACTTAGGTTTGAGCTTGTCCTTCTTCTCCGGTACGCGTAGAACAAGTTCGCCAATATTATAAGTTTTGGCCCGCACTTCTCTGCTTTGATACCATCGAGCCTGCTGCTGATAGAATGCGGAACGGGCTTTTGCGACGTCGCGCTCCTCCTCCAGGGCATCTAGGTTGTCCTGCCGATCTAACTCGGCTTCCTTCTCTTCGTACATGCATACGCGAGGTGAGTCGTGGATTATGTTGCATGGTAGTACTGCTTCTGCACCATACACCATGAAAAATGGTGTGTATCCGATGGTGCGATTCGGTGTGGTCCGCAGCCCCTAGAGTACGGAGACGAGCTCCTCGACCCAGTGCATGTCCGATTCCATCAAGGACCGCACTAGTCTGGGTTTGATGCCGCTCCTGATGAGACCATTTGCACGTTCAACCTGGCCGTTTGTTTGGGGATGGTAGCGGAGGCGTAATCGAGCTTAATGCCCATGTTGCCGCACCAACTTTTCACTTCATCGGCTGTGAAGTTTGAGCCATTGTCAGTGATTATGCTATGGGGGACGCCGTAACGGTGTACGACCCCTGATATGAAGTCTATCACTATTTCGGATTCGACCGTTTTAACTGGTTTGGCTTCTATCCATTTGGTGAACTTGTCCACCATGACCAATAAGTATTTTTTCTTATGGCTTCCCCCTTTAAGAGGTCCGACCATATCCAGCTCCCAGACCGTGAAGGGCCACGTAATTGGGATTGTTTGGAGAGTGGTAGGGGGCATATGACTCTGATTGGCGAAGAGCTGGCAACCGACGCAGTGTTGGACAAGGTCCTGTGCGTCTGCTCGGGCTGTCGGCCAATAAAAGCCTGTACGGAAGGCCTTGCTGACAAGTGCCCGAGCCGCAACATGGTGCCCGCCGAGTCCGGCATGAATTTCAGCCAAGAGCTGCCGCCCTTCCTCTTCGGAGATGCATCTTTGTAGCACTCTGGTCGCACTTTTCTTATAGAGTTCTCCCTCATGGACTTTGTAGGCCTTGGAACGCCGCACAATACAACGTGCTTCATTTTGGTCCTCGAGGAGCTTCTGCCTATTTAGGTAGGCCAAGAAAGGCTCGCTCCATGAGGCGATCCATGATTTCATGGGCCGAAGGTGTTATTTTGGTGGCGGAGCCTCCTATTACGTCAGATGGTTCGAAATCTGGGGTTGTGTTCGGATCCGTGTTGCCGGACTCCCCTTCCCATACCACGGATGTCTTGAACAGCCTTTCCAGGAATATGTTAGGTGGGACAGGGTCGCGCTTAGCGCTGATGCGGGTGAGGATGTTCGCCGCTTGATTGTTTTCTCGAGCCACATGGTGGAATTCGAGCCCCTCGAACCGAGCTGACATTTTGAGGACGGCATTACGGTAGGCCGCCATTTTCGGATCCTTGGCATCGAAGTCTCCGTTTATTTGTGATATTGCGAGGTTTGAATCCCCGCGCACTTCGAGGCGTTGAATGCCCATAGAGACTGCCATCCGAAGACCATGCAATAGAGCCTCATATTCAGCTGCGTTGTTGGAGTCTGTGTATAATATTTGGAGTATGTATTGGACCGTGTCTCCGGTGGGGGAAGTTAGAACTACACCTGCCCCCAATCCGGCCAGCATTTTAGAGTCATCGAAGTGCATGATCCAATTAGAGTACGCGCCGTACTCTTGTCGGGGGTTGGGTGTGACATATGCCAAAGGATGGCTTATCATGGTGGGGGCGAGTAGAACGTCGCTGGTGCCTGGAAACGGGATGAGGCGAAGACATGCACGCCGGCAGATCTTACCCAGCTTCGTGGCTCTCCAAGGAGATAACACTCTCTCCGCCGCTCATGGATCTTCGCATGGTCACTAAGGCAAAGTGAACACATGGTTGCTCCTAGAGTTGTTTCGAGGTAGGAGAAGGCAAGGCTAGCTTTCCTCCTCTATGATCCGGGTCTAGTGCTAATGGATTCAACCTTTGCATGGGTGCCTGGGGTTTATATTGGCCTACTTCTGTGGGTACAATGGTAAAACCGGCCGGGCGCGTCCCAGCCGCCTGCCTCTCAGCCGCCGCTTTCTCCGCTGACCATCGGGGCCCGCCGACCGGTGGGTCCCGCCGACTTGCTCGGTATAGGCCGACAGCCTTTCGTTGGCCATGCATGGTCTTTCCGCTGCAGACATCAGAGTGGCTTCTAATGACATCGGCTCGGTCATAGGTCATGGCAACAGGCCGCCGCCGACGGGCGATCACCGCTGCCATTCCCCGTCGTGGTCCGGGTTAATGGTGTGGGGGCCCATGGGAGGAGCCGCGACTCTCGGGGCCGACTCCTAACGGGTCCGCCTCTTGGCGCCTTGCCGCCTTTCGGGCTTCTCCCACGACCGGTAGGCCCTCGCTGTCCCCGAGCTAGAGAGACAGCCGTCAGGCACAGGCTCCGCCCCAAGAGCCGATAGTCAGGCCGCATGGCAACAAAGGCCGCGCCAGACGGAGATCTCCATTGGCACGGCGCACTGTGGCCACGCCTGCCCTTAAATAACAAGGTGGTTGGAGTTGCAGGCCGACTTCCTATAGTGGCCTCTCCGGAAGTCGCTGGACGGGAGTCGGCTTATCTTGGAGTCGCCGCTGGGACTCGGCTTATCTAGGAGTTGCCTTCCGGGACTCGGCTCGTCTTGGAGTCGCTGGATGGGACTCGGCTTATCTTGGAGTCGCCTTCTGCGACTCGGCTCATCTTGGAGTCGCCGCTGGGACTTGGCTCGTCTTGGAGTCGCCGCTGGGACTTGAGGGGCGCAGCCCGCCCCGATGTCTTGAAAGGTTCTGGGACCCGGGTTAGCCTACCCGTGGCCCATTACTCCGACAGTAGTCCCCGAAGCTGGTGAGGCTCCGAGGGTGATACGTCGTGGGGCCTCAACAGTTTTATTCTTCTGGTGGTGGACTTTAGACCTTGCTGGCCGTCTTCCTTCAGGCCGACTAGCTGGAGTGTAACGCCCTCGATGCGGCTATATCTCCCACGTGTCGAAGCACGACTTAGAGGCATAACCGCATTGAAAGCAATGTCGCAAGTGAGGTAATCTTCACACAACCCATGTAATACATAAGGGAAAGAGATACATAGTTGGCTTACAATCGCCACTTCACACAAATACATGAATAAAGCATTACATCATCCAGATACAATCAAGGTCCGACTACGGAACCAAAATAAAAGAAGAACCCCAAATGCGACAAAAGGTCCCCGATCGACCCCAACTGGGCTCCACTATCGATCAACTAGAACGAAACAACACAAAGGGCAAGATCTTCATCAAGCTCCTCCTTGAGCTTGGTCGCACACCGCTTCGGTAACAAAGGCACCTACAAACTGGTTTTGAAGTATCCGTGAGCCACGCGACTCAAAGAATCCCATTACCATGGGTATCAAGACTAGCAAAGCTTAAAGGAATAGGAATGGGTAAAGTGGTGAGGTTGCAAAGCGGCTAAGCAAATATGGTGGCTAACATACGCAAATGAGAGCGAGAAGAGAAACAAGCGGAACGGTCGTGAAGCTAGCAATGATCAAGAGGTGATCCTGAACACCTACTTACGCCGACATAACACGTAAACCGTGTTCACTTCCTGACTACCGAGAAGAGACCATCACGGCTACACACCCGCTTGATGCGCTTTAATTCGGATCAAGTGTCAAGTTGTCTACAACCGACATTAACAAATTCCCATCTGCCGATAACCGCGGCACGGCTCTCGAAAGTTTAAACCTTGCAGGGTGTCCCAACTTAGCCCATGACAAGCTCTCGCGATCATCGGCGAATAGACCTTCACCCGAGACACTCCGATCAGACTCGTATCCCGGCACATCAAGACATTTCGACAATGGTAAAACAAGACCAGCAAAGCCGCCCGGCGCGGCCGACATCCCGATAGTAGCCGCACAGATCTCGCCTCGTGCCACGACCGGATGAGCTAAGCGCATAAGTACCGACGTAACCTAAGTTGCTAAGGGATGGTCCCAAGACGGTGCTCTAGTTTGGACCAACGCTAGACAAGCAATCGCCCGGGGCTATATTAAAGATGACCCTTGGGTTAATTACTCCCAAGGGAAAAGTAGGTGGTGGTGAGGCAAATGGTAAAAGGCAATGTTGGGCCTTGCTGGACAAGTTTTATTCAAAGCGAATCGTCAAGGGGGTCCCATAAATCACCCGACCGCCAGAAGGGACGCAAAATCCGGGAACATAACACCGGTATGACGGAAACTAGGGCGGCAAGAGTGGAACAAAACACTGCATAAGGCCGAGCCTTCCACCCTTTACCAAGTATATAGATGCATTAATAATATAAGAGATATTGTGATATCCCAACCAAAATCCTGTCCACCATGGAGAAATCTTCAACTTCACCGCAAATAGCAACGCTATAAGAGGGCTGAGCAAAAGGGAACATAGCCAAACAACGGTTTGCTAGGAATGGTGTCAAAGGTTAGAGGTTCATGGCAATATGGGATGGCTTGACAAACAGTAATAGGTAGCGCAGATAGCGAAGAACGAGGCAACTAGCATAGCAATGATAGTAGTGAGATCCAGTAGTAGCGGTCATCTTGCCCAAATCCCGCAAGGAAGAAGAACGAGTCCATGAAGAAGACAAACGGACGAGTCGAACGAATCCTCACAACTCCGAACAAAACCGGCTAACAAGAGAAGCAAACCGAAAGAAGCAAACAACATAGTAAACACACAAGCATAAGCATGTCATGATGCACAAACAAGTATGATGCATGTCCGGTTTAATGAGGCATGGCATGGCAAAGTGCGGCAAACAATACGACAAGTTAAGTGGAGCTCAATATGCAACGAGTTGCATATTGACAAAACACCACATGCAATTATTTAGTTTGATCTCGTTTAAGCTAGCAAACAATATTAAATGTTGATTAACATGGCAAGGGGTGAAGCATAATGGAAACTAACTATTTAAGCAAGTTTAAATGAGGCCGGAAGAATAAACAACAATTCCGGAAAATCCCCATATGCATTTAGCAATTTAATGCAACAACAAGTTTAAACATTTAAATGTTGCTATCATGATGCGGATGACATGCGCAAGTTTTAGGCAATATTATGAAAATGTTGACATGAGCATGATAAGGAGCATTTGGTCACCATGGCGGAACAAAAAGGGTGCCACGGCGGCGAAACGAAAAGGGTGCCACGGCGGCGAAAAGGAAATGGTGCCACGGCAACAAATCGGTTCCGGTAGCTTGAGGAGATACCGATGCAAACGAGAAGTGGGCGCGAGCGAGTCATGCAAGATGGTGGGTGATCCCGACTACCGGGTTCCCACGGACGGTGGCATGGCAATAGAGGAACGTAAAGACAATTCGGACACGGTGCACACACAAGCATTCGCTCACGGGCGCCGCCTCGAGGGTATACCTTGAAGCGTGCTTTTTCGAGCGGTTCGAGTTCGCCGATGGAAGTAGACGCTCACGGGTCGTCGTGGAAGTAGTTGTACTCGTGTCGCCGGGGAAGTAGTCGCACACATGCCGATGGTAGTGGTACATCTCGTAGTGGAAGTAGTTGTTCATGTCCCGTGGATGTTCGGGGTCCACAGGTCTTCGAGGGTCGACGGTAGTTGAAGTAGTGGTACACGGCAGCGCGGTTAGTGGTACACGCTGGGTACTTGTCGATCACCGGTGTAGATGCACATGAGGGTCTTGCCGAATCCAAAGGGGACTTGACGGTTCGGTCTTGGCATATCCAAACGGAACGGAGATGGAACTGCGAATTCCATGGAGGCGCCCTTGGTGTTCCCGTGGTCGCGCTCCATGCAACCGGCAGGGAGGACCTCGGCGAGGCACTACCAGATCCGTGGTGGCGGCAGCGGCTCCAGTGGTGGTGAAAGGCGCGACGGCGGGGGGCCCCTGGTCATCGTGGAGGAAGCAGAGGATGGCGCTGGTCATGGGGATGGCCGGCAGCAGGCAACCGCGGGAGGCCGAGGGCGGAGCAGCGCAAGGTCCGAGGCGAGACGGGGGAGCTCGGGGCGCGGCGGAGCTCCCGATGGTCGCCGGCGTGCGACGAGGAGACGTGGGAGGCAACAGGGTCCAGCGGGTCGCTCCAGCGACCGGCCCGTTGGGTCGGGTCACAGCGGCGAGGGGCGAAGCGGCCGGTGCGGCAGGGAGCCACTCGAGGCGGAGGAAGGCGACGATGTAGGGGACGAGGAGGAGGCAGAGGGGACGGGACGAGGGCGCGGCTGGGGAGGAGAAGCTGGGCCAACGGGGAGGGAGCGGCCGGACTAGGAGTCGAGGCGGCGCTGGAGGGAGTCGAGGGAGAGATGGATGGGGATCGGGCTGGGGTGCGCGTGGGTGGCAGCAGAAGGGAACGAGGAGAGGAAGATGGCGGCGTGAGGGAGGAGATCGAGAGAGATCAAGAGGACGAGGGAGTCGGGCTAGCGGGGCTAGGATTAGATGCGGCTGGGCTGCGGGGGATGGTTGGGCCGGCCTGGCCAGTTGGGCTGCAAAGCTGGCTGGGCCAGCTTGGTCTAGCTGGATAGGTAGTGGGCTGCGGCTGGCCTTCCCCTTCCTTCTTCAAATCTCTTCCAAAAATAGAAAAGCAAAGAAAGAAAAGGGAGAGAAAAGAAAAGAGTGGACAAGAATTTGGGCAGGAGGACAACTTTTCCAGAGTCATAAAAATATGAGGAATTTGACAAAAATGGCCTGACAATTTTTGAGGAAGTAAAATCCACACACGTTGGATTTAACTCGGTAAGTTCAAATTTCGAAACCCATTCGAATGAACTCCAAATGGGTTGAAATTATAGGGGGTGACCCTACACAATAAATGTGATTTATGGGCAGTTTTGGAACATTAATGGGTAGAGTAAAATTGCAACTCAATTTTACTAAAGTCCCCCAAAGGAAGAAAAGAAGTTGAGTAGGATAAAAGGAAATTTGAAGAACGGTGCATATGTGTTATGGGTGATTCCAAAAATGGAATATTTATAATATCTCTCTAAATATCGAGAGGATATGTTTTAAAGAGAATCACCATGTGAATTCCCTCGATTTAAATGGACCAAAGATCCATACGGTTTATTTAGATGAGTTTTTAAAATTAATGATATGATGGCATGATGACATGATGCAATGCAACAAACAAATACATCGCACGGCGAAACTCGGAATAGCTAGAAGTCTTCTGGAGCGTCGGTCTCAGGGCGTTACAACACTCCACCACTATGAGAGGATCTCGTCCCGAGATCTAGAATGGCACCGGAGGGAAAACGGAAGAGAAAAAGAAAGGTAAAACTAAGTTGCTTCTTTGACAAACGAGTGAAACCAAAGAACCTTGAGAGGTTGAACAAAATGAAAGAAAGAAAACAACAAAGATGAACAAAGTTGAAAACACTCTGTTAGAAACAAGGAACATGGGTTACGACGAGAACCAAGAGGTTTAGTGATAAGATAGGTATTGAAACCACTCTGGTTAAACAAGATAGAGAAGAAATAAGAATGATATAATTTGGGCAACACTCCAACTGAAAAGAGATGCAAGACTTGATAAGATGAAAAGAACTTGAAGAGATGACCCAACACTCCGGTTAAATGGTTAAGCAAGAAAAAGAACATGATCCCGACAAAACAAGATGATGATTGAAGAGCACAAGATCACAATGCCTCCTAACGAAAGAATAGAAGCTAGACCATCGGGATAAAGGGACGGAGAAGAAAATGCCAACTTCTACCACAATTGAATTTGGAAGGCATCCTTGCAAGAAGGTTAGAATGGAGTTGTTGGAAGACCAACAACGAAAAGAATAAGTTTGTAGTGGGCTTATGGAAACATCTCAACATTATGAGGTGACAACCGGCCACTAACGGAAACAATTGCTTGCTTGAGATTAACGAAGAGATGAAAACTTGTTCCATCAAGATGGAAAAGAGATAACTTGGGTCATTAATAAGCACCACAATTAGCAACAATCCTTAGGGAAAGCTTTAGGTGAAATATAACCCAAGATAACTCCAATGAAGAGATTGACGGTTGAAAAGATCTCTTGAACAAAGAGAAAAAAAATGGATTTAAATATGTCACCCTTGAAAACTTGTGAATCATGAAACGCGGAGGGAAATTATCAAGAATGACCTAACACCACCTCAGAAGATAAGGTAGAAAGAATTGCACTTTGGAATGCAAGATGAAGAATGCTTGAACTCCTCAAAACAAAACAAGTGTTGAGCACCATGTTTAATTTTTGAGTATAGCTTGGCGGATCATAACTTCGAGAGAAATCATGAAGAACAATTGAAGAATGAAAGGAATCTTGACGAACCACCATGTAGTGCTCCATGAAGAACTCCGTAATAAAAGGATGATAAAAGAAAGAGAAGTTGAAAACACAAGGTGAAGCCTTGCATGATTTAGATGGATCTCCGTGATAATTAGAGCTTGGAACTCCGGGAAAAAGAGAAGATGAAACAAATGAAACCGAGAATTTATTCATCATGAATAAACTCCGAAAGAAGGAATTAATCACTTGGATGAAACAATAATAAGAATTACGTTATGCCTATCCTTCACCAATTAAATTGATGACAATCAACGGATTTGGCATACTACTTATTCCCGTAGAAAGGATTAAAAGAGATATATTAAAACTTGAGAAGGTCTTCAGCGAACCACCGGTAGGATTGGAACAACAAATGAATTGATATGATCAACAAGGAAGAGAGATCTTGAAAGAACCACCGTAAGAATTGAAAATGAAAGCAGCAAAGGCACAATTCACCGGGAAGAATTGGAAAATGAATGAAGATATTTGAGGTGATTTAGATACATGAGAACGAAGAGAACATGAACTGATTAGAGGATATTTGAACGAATCACCGGTAAGATTTGGAGAACGATAGCTACCCGCTGAGAATGAAGAATTATGACATGATGGCCTTCGGATGGAAGAAATGGAAACAACTCAAGAAATACTCCGGATGGTAAGAAAAGAATTCTCACAATCGAAAACAATTATGAGAGGATGGCAACAAGCTAGCACCATGAATCTTGAAGAGAATGGAGCAAGATTTAAGAGAAATCCTTCTTCGGTCTTCAAATGATGAGAATGACAACGAGAAACATCACCAAGAATTTTTGAGGCACACCGGAAGAATCAAAACGAAGAGGTTGAGCCAACTATGAAAAGAATTTGAAAGATCTTGGAGAAAAGCATTTGACTGATGATAATTCATTCTTACGTCAAACTTCGAAAAGAATTTAGGATAGCTCTGGGAAAATAGAAGGGTCAGGTAAGATCCTGGAAAAAGACCTGTGGGTTAGGGCCCACTCAAAAGAACACCGTTGAAAAGATTTAAAGAGATGTTGCACCGGTTGAATTAAATGAATTGAATGAGATACCAATCTCGAAAGAGCTTGAACGAATGCAGAGTGGAAACACGAATCTTCGAGATATCTTGAGAACTCCAGAATAACAAATAGCGAGAAGTAGAATGATAATGAGGTGCACCAGTATGAGAAGACATTGAAATGAGGAAAAAGGTATGATCAACAAAACTTGACTTGAATCCACCGGAGAAGAGAAAAGAATGAGGAATGACGAACTAGTAGAACATCTTCTTGAGAACCACCGGGTAATAACATTGATTGAAAAGAATGAAGAGACTTCACAAAAAATAAAAGGATACTTGGTAAAGAAATCTGTGTCCTTGAAGAAAAAGGGTGGGAGGGTGGGAAAACAAAGGCAACTTGGGACGGATGAAACAAACACCGTTGAGAAAACTTAGGTTTGATCTTGTGGATGGGAAAAATGATGGGATCCACTTGAAGAGAAGCACACCGGTTGGAAAAGAATTAACATGACAACCTCAATGATCAAAAAGGATAGTATTCACATAGGAATATGAGAACACCGCTTAGGAAAGGTATGGATTCAACATTTGACAACGAAGCAACTCGAATACCACAATAAAACAAAACAAAGGATTTGGCTTGCAGAATAAGCCGGAACAAACATATGATAGAGATTTCGTCCAAGTTTTGTGGGGGCCTACACGGCTCGATCAGACAAAGACCATCATGTACAAGGCAAAGCACATGACATACGAAGCGCCCCGAGTCGGCATAGCCAAGGACTCTTTAAGACACAACGAGACCATCAGAAACCAACCGTGAATAGGCGGACCACTAGACGCCGAACCCCAATTTCATATCATACATCCGCCGGAAAGATATCCTAAGAGCTACTTGAATTCCCACCTATGAAACTCCCAAACTTTCTCGTTATGCAACTGGTGTTGGGGATACAGGGAGCAATATATCTCACCCAAACTAACAATCCCTACATCCAAATTGTATCCATCCGTCAACACATAACCAAGAAACCTTCGAAATCGCTACCTCAACCTTCAAAAGCATCCGTTATACGAGTCATGGCAATACTCCCGCACTCACCTCAAGATCAAGTTAGCGGGTTATCTCACCAACAACTGCATAAAAGAGATTTTCGATGTCGGCGATTAAACTCAGTATTCCAGAATCGCAACGATAAAATTATGACGACAACACCTCGTAGCTCAACTCCCGGGACACCGCCACAACCCCTAAATGACAGGAGGCAACCAAGACAATGTTGTCATCATAAAACCATCGGAACGATTCTAAGATACCCGCGTGATCCTAAAAAAAATTTTAGTGAAATTTGAGAAGAGAAGAGTCAAAACTCTACGCCAGATACCTCACCGTAAGGTCAAGGGACCGGGAGTAAAAAGAATCCTACTCTCCAATATATATAATCCTAAATGACTTAAAACATTTTTCTAGACACAACTCGGCCGCTAAAAACGATCAAGCAGTGGGGCTCCTAAGGTCGGGGAAGGCTCTGATTACCAACTTGTAACGCCCTCGATGCGGCTATATCTCCCACGTGTCGAAGCACGACTTAGAGGCATAACCGCATTGAAAGCAATGTCGCAAGTGAGGTAATCTTCACACAACCCATGTAATACATAAGGGAAAGAGATACATAGTTGGCTTACAATCGCCACTTCACACAAATACATGAATAAAGCATTACATCATCCAGATACAATCAAGGTCCGACTACGGAACCAAAATAAAAGAAGAACCCCAAATGCGACAAAAGGTCCCCGATCGACCCCAACTGGGCTCCACTACTGATCAACTAGAACGAAACAACACAAAGGGCAAGATCTTCATCAAGCTCCTCCTTGAGCTTGGTCGCCACCGCCGGTAACAAAGGCACCGCAAACTGGTTTTGAAGTATCCGTGAGCCACGAGGACTCAAAGAATCCCATTACCATGGGTATCAAGACTAGCAAAGCTTAAAGGAATAGGAATGGGTAAAGTGGTGAGGTTGCAGCAGCGGCTAAGCAAATATGGTGGCTAACATACGCAAATGAGAGCGAGAAGAGAAACAAGCGGAACGGTCGTGAAGCTAGCAATGATCAAGAGGTGATCCCAACACCTACTTACGCCGACATAACACGTAAACCGTGTTCACTTCCTGACCACGAGAAGAGACCATCACAGCTACACACTCGGCTTGATGCGCTTTAATTCGGATCAAGTGTCAAGTTGTCTACAACCGACATTAACAAATTCCCATCTGCCACATAACCGCGGGCACGGCTCTCGAAAGTTTAAACCCGCAGGGTGTCCCAACTTAGCCCATGACAAGCTCTCGCGATCATCGGCGAATAGACCTTCACCCGAGACACTCCGATCGACTCGGTATCCCGCACATCAAGACATTTCGACAATGGTAAAACAAGACCAGCAAAGCCGCCGGGCGTGCCGACATCCCGATAGTAGCCGCCAGATCTCGCCTCGTGCCACGACCGGATGAGCTAAGCGACAGTACCGACGTAACCTGTTGCTAAGGGATGGTCCCAAGACGGTGTTCTAGTTTGGACCAACGCTAGACAAGCAATCGCCCTGGGGGCTATAATAAAGATGACCCTTGGGTTACTTACTCCCAAGGAAAAGTAGGTGGTGGTGAGGCAAATGGTAAAAGGCAATGTTGGGCCTTGCTGGACAAGTTTTATTCAAAGCGAACTGTCAAGGGGGTCCCATAAATCACCCGACCGCGTAAGGGACGCAAAATCCGGGAACATAACACCGGTATGACGGAAACTAGGGCGTTACATGGAGTCGGACTCGTAGAGGGCCGTCTTGCCCCCTAAGGAGTTTTGAAAGTCGTGGCGGGAACCAGGCGGCGTGCCTGATACGCTTCCCCACAGCCGCTCGCCGCAGACCCGTTGCGCGATGCCGCGTGGCAGGGCAATTCATCCACCCACGCTGCTGATGGGACAGCCGTCGGGCGGGCCCGCCACTACCGCTACCGCCCGCGAACGAATCCATCGCGCCACGCTGGCGGTTGTTTCTATGTCGTTATCGCAAGCAAGAATTTCGTGGTAAATCGTGGGGCGGGGTCTCGTGGCGCAGCTAATCCCATGCTCGCCCCATCGCTTTCACCTATCCGCTTATAAGTAGGCGGGGAGCGGACGGCCAAACAAGCGCGCCCATTCCTCCCTCGCCTCCCGCTTCCTCTTGCCTCTTCTTCTTCTCGCCATCGTCATACCAAACCGCGCCACGCCGCCGCCACGATGAGTTCTTCCTCCGCCGCCGCTCTCGCCAGGCGCCCGGCGCAGGGACGGCTCGAGGTGGACGACGACCTCATCGAGCTCCTCCGCGAAGACACGGCAGCTCCCGGCGCTGAACTCGGTGTGTTCGCCCGCGCCACGGCGGGGGAAATAAGGCCGGCGCGGAGGAGGGTGAGCGGTCATATTCCGCCGCACTGATGCGCGGGCTGGCTCGCCGGGCGAAGCGGCTTCTTCCGCCCTTCTTGAGTTCAACGGGCTCCACCACGCCACCTCACCCGAACACAAGGTGTTGCTGCTGCCTTCGCCACCTGGCGAGGGTTTTCTGGTGTTCTCCCCACCATCGAGCTGTGGGGGAGAGTTCTTCCAATCCAAACTCGGCACGCACGTCGCCGGCATACCGGCTCAGTGCGGCGCCTTCATCGCGATTCGAAGGTCGACCGCCGACAATCCATTCCCCTCCATCGCACTGATTAAGACGGTGAAGATGTGGCAGCGGTCGTACTTCTACGTGAAAAACGTCGCCCCAGACGGAGGCTGGGTCAACCTACCGCCCTACGAAGCTGGCGCGCCGGCTGGGAGGCTTCCCAGCTGGTCCCACCGGGCCAAGACGCTGACTCAGAGGTGCCGCCACCGCCGCACGACCGAAAAGCCGACGTCGGAAGGCTTGGTTGGGGCCGACTTGTCGGGCCGCCGTGGCGCGCCGAGTCCTCCCGCCCAAGGCCGACCTCATATGATCTGGCCGATGAGCGACCACCGACCCGAGTCGGATGTGCACTGTGACATGCCCCACGCGAGGTGGCGAACATGGTGAACCACATCGCAAATCGCGAGCTCATGGTGGATCGCAGTTCGCAAAGAGCCGACTCCGCCAACCCCCGCCAAAGGGTAAGTCGATTTTTGTTCTTCTGTTTTTTTTGTAGCTGAATCCGACTTCTGATACTCTTGGTTTCTTTGGGGCAGAACCCCCTCATCCAGCCTGTAGCCGGTGCCACGGGACAGCCCCGCGAGTTCGCTCCAGATCGAGCGGAGAGCGATGTTGACGACCCCGACTTGGGGGCGGCCGCGATGGAGGCCGACGCCGAAGGCGGAGGAGGAGGAGCGGAAGGCGGCTTGTGCCCTCGCCACCTTTTGCCGACCGGATGTAAGACGACGCCAAGGGGAAGTCGCCCACGCCGCCAATCAAAAGCCGCCATCCAGCGCGAAGTTCCTACGCCGCTTGGCGGTCAATTCGGGCGCCAAGAAGCGCTGGCTGGGCCGAGTTCGCTCGCAACCGCCAAGAAGTTCAAGGGCGGCCGCCACCAAGCGGGAGGAGGCGGTCGCAAGGCCAACCGCTCAAGAAGGAAGTGAAGAAGCCGCCACTAGTCTCTGCGTAAGTGTTCTCTGCCTTCGTATTGTTTTCTTTGATGAATCTTTTCCGAGTCTTTTTCATTCCTTCTTTGCTTTAGGGCCCCTCTTTCCCTTGAGAGGGTCGCCGTCCCCTCCGTCATGGGGCCGGCCGAGACGTCCGCCAACACTCGGCGGATTGACCCTGCCACCGATCTCCGAAAGGCGACGGAGCGGAACGCGCGGGAAAAACGTGACGAGGAGGAGGCCGACCGCCTGGAGAAGGCGGAGGCCGAAAAAGCGGCAGCCTCCACCCAGAAGAAGCTGGAGGAGGCCGAAGCCGCCGTCGCAGCAAGACGGTGAGCTGAGGAGACCACGCAGCGCCAGTCGGCGTTGCTCGTCATCCCGCTGAACTCCGCACCGCCGCCCCCGGAGTTCACGGGGCAGACTAGAGAAGCCGGCGGGGAGAACCCCATCGTGGAGAAGGACGGTGGCGAAGCCTCTGCGTCGGGCATGCCACGCCGCCACCACCGCCCACCGCCGCGGGAGGCGATGGTAAGCAGCAGGCAGCCTCGCCAAAGGTTACCGATCAAGACGAGGCGGTGGCGAGGCTGCTCCTTCAAGTCGCCTCACCACCGCGCCGCCGCCTTGAGAAGGCGATTTCGGCACCACGCCCCTTGGAGGTCGGCGCCACTAGCTCGGCCATCCCAGATGCCGAGGCGACAAGCGCCGCGCCTACCGGGTGGGTGCGAGGAGGCAGCGACGGCCCGCTGAACCAGGCGCTCCTGGACGTCCAGGCGAAACTGCGAGCTGAGGGCGAGGCCATCCAGGGCTGCACCAAGGCGCATCTGGCTTCGCGAGCAGCTATCTGGGTATGCTTTCTTCTTTGACTTTGCCTTTTCTCTTTCTTTCTCTCGTGGGGCGCACCAGCCGCACTCCACTGGTGTAGTCTCGAGTTACGGGCCGCTGCCGAGCAGCGCCCGAACTCCATCCGCGAAGTTCCAGATATTCACCATTGTCCGATTGTTTATCACAGAGTATCACAACCTCCACGCATCGCCTTTCAACCGCAACGCTGAGCAGTGGGGAAGCGGATCGCCGACTTGTCGGAGAGCCGAGTAAGTTCTTCTTTTTCGTAGCGCGCCGGCGCACACGCTGGCTGTAGTCCTCGAGATTCGTGCCGATCGCCGAGCGCCGGGCCGGATCTTCCCGGCGACCTTCTTTGTTGATGACTTAACATATTTTCCCTTTGGTTCTTCAGAGGCCAATGCGGCTCTTCAGGAACTGTTGGGCGGTGCCAAGACCGCCCCTACGCGCCAAGGAGGAGGAGGCGGCAAGCTCGCCACGTAGGGCGACTCCGTGCACAGCACCGGGCGGAGCGTATGAGCTGCTCAAGAAGGCGCAGGACGAGGCGAAGAAGAAAGAGACCGCCTCCCGCCGAAGTTCGAGAGCGAAGCGCCTCCCGGACCGACAAGGAGGCGGCGCCGACCTCCGCTTCCATGAGGTCAAGACATCGCTAACGGTGAGTTTTTTTGCTTTTCTTTGAGCCGCTGACCGTAAGTCGTGCCGACTCGACTCTTTCTCTTGCTTCTTTGTTGTTTGGCGACTTCTTCCTCGCCGCCGCAGCGGTCAATCGAGCCATTGAGGCCGATCGCGAGGCGTGGAGGGCAATGGCACGGAGATCGCCGCTAACGCCTTGACCATCGACGAGCAGCTCTCGAGCATCGAGACTCGCTCGCGCCGCCCATCGCTGCTGCGCCCGGCTTCAACGTTGCCGGGCCTGTGCGATTGCCGCCAGTGGCTGTGACATGCCGGCTCACAGCGACTCCTCATCGGATCGCCGACCGGCCGGAGGTCGCAGCTGGCCGCCTTGAGGCTTGAAGGGTTCTCGCCCGGCCGGAGCACGCCGAGCCTTGGAGTTCGTCAAGGCTTGGTATCCAGGACTGGACCTGGATCGGCGGGCCGCGTTCCGGTCAGAGGCCCAGGTAGAGCTGGTGGCTGTGGAAGGCACCCTCGTCGAGCGTGCTGTGGCGATTGCCGACTACACCGACACCAGTGTCTTTGTTCCTGAGCGGGCCACGAACGGCGAGGAGGTTCCGCCGGAGTGGTTCAGGATGAACCCGGACTACAACAAGGACTCGGCGAGGTGATCAGCTCCAGTGCCGAGGAGGGAGACAAGGCGAAGGACGGAGGCGAGACGGAGGCGCCAGAAGACGGAGCAGGCGACTAGCCTCAGCTCGACCGCGCCTCCAGCAATGAGCCGCGTCCGATCGAGCCGGCTGCAAACGGAGGTGATCAAGCCGAGACTGCCCAGCCGGCCGCCCCGGCGCCTGACACCGCCGTCTCCTCCGACCCTCCGAACCCGTCTGCCGCTTCTTAGGCTGCCATCTTGTCTTTATTTTATCTGCTTTCATAGTCTTTAAAGAACTTGTTAATTTGCACAATTCCACCCGCGGGGTGTATTTTGAACTTGGCCAGAGGCCTATGCTATGTAAATATCTATCCGACTTCTATCTTTCCTTGCTCATTGCTCTTTTGGCTTTTTCCTTTGCCGCCTTTCCACAGTCGCCGCTTTGCTGCATTTAACAACCGATTCATGGATCGCCACTGGGTCAAATGCTCGCTACCTTAGGGAAGGAAAGTACTTGGCCTTTTTAGAGTCTTTAACAAGTTGATAGAAGGCGGCAAGTCGACTATTCGAGAGTCGGCTCGCAAAGAGAGGCTGGAAGCCGCTTGGGCTATGCTTATGCGTTGAGTCCTTAGCCATTTTTTCGTGGGCGCCATTCTTGCTTACTCTCTTACTACTAACAGCCGCTCATGAAGTTGCGGCTTCGACATGTCGGACCTCGACTAATGTCACATCGATCTAGCCTGTAACACCTCATATCACTTTGCGCCTCACGCACGGTATTCCTACGGTGTCGCCTTACCTTTTCCCGGACCGCTTATGCCTTTTGGCACACGATATGATAGTGTCGCTAGCATCCATATGAAAAGGAGCCCGGCTGACATGGCTAGTTGTAAACCCAAAGTGGCATGACTTACAGGACAGCATCCATGACCCAAAGATCGAACGTGTCGCTCATCGCAAGTAAGTTCCGGCTGTAGCATCTGGCTAGCAGACTCCGAAAACGGTCAGAAGCGGCTAATAGGACTCCGTACTAATGCGTGACATTTCCCGAAGGGATAGACACAGAACGAAGAAGGACACATGCCGCCAGCCTAAGTGTTCCCGGAGCAAAGAGCAAGCTACCATGGCTCGTGGAAACACTAGGAGACATTTCCGATAAGCGAGGCTACTAAAGATAAACAACTAGATAGTCAGATCCCACACATACCAAGCATTTCAATAACATACACACAATATGCTCGATATGTGCAAATACAACATGGCATCACAACATGACTCTACGACTCAAGTATTTATTGATTAGGCTCCGAGGAGCGAGATATTACAAACATAGGTCTCATGACCCAACATTCAGAGCATACAAATCAAAGCACAAGCGGAAGCTTAACATGTCTGAGTACAGACATCTATAAATGGAAAAGGCTGAGAAGCCTGACTGTCTACCAGATCCTGCTGAGGGCACAAGATCGTAGCTGAGGTAACAAGCTAAACGTCGAAGTCCACGCGGAACTACTAGCGAGACCGAAGTCTCTCTGCAAAAACATAAATTAGGCAAACGTGAGTACAAATGTACCCAAGAAGACTTACATCGAACTAACTACATATGCATCATTATCAACAAAGGGATGGTGGGGTTTAACCGCAGACAAGCTAGCTTTGACTCAAGTGGCTATCCTAAACTAAGACCGCAAGTAACTCTTTGAGGTGGCACATGAGTCCACATATTCACCAACCAAGACACCACTATGGATCCGCTCCTGCCTCCCTCGAGAACGCCATCCATAGCACTCACGCTTATCTTGCGATTTTAGAGTATCCACTTTCACTTGTCTATGAACTGTTATAGGCAACCCAGAAGTCCTTTACCAGCATACACGGCTATTCAATAGATAATGTTAACCTCATAGGTGTACTTCTTCATACATGTTTCCACCACTTAGCATCTGTGACACGACATGTGTCGGCAGACTTCAAGCTTAAAGCCGACGTGGTGTAGACCACGACCTACCCGACACTCAAGTCCCTAGTCCAGTTTATCGCCTATTTGGGTTCCATCCATGAGGAGATCCACCAAGTTTCGCTCACAGCCCCAAACGATGTGAGCAGGGTTCCCGAGACACCAAACGGGCGCCCAAGACACCTGCCACGTGCCTACCGTGATCACAGCCCACCCCTACGGCCAAGATCACAAGACGGCCTCCAAAGATACTACAAACACTGTAAACTACTTGCAACTCCCGGACAGAGGACAAGGGTGAATAAGAAGTCGAGCGGGTCATATTTCAGGCCCAATGCATGGTAGTAGCTGAATCATGGATCACAAACACGGAACTCAGTTATTAAGGACGACTTCAATGAGACAACCCACCATGTACTCCTACATGGCCTCTCACCGATACCTTTACCAAATCGTGTTCACACACTTAGCTCACACACAAGAGGACAAGTTCACACACCTCCGATTCATCCTCGATGAATCGCACCGACTCGACTCTAAGCAAGAGCAGCATGACAAACAAGCATGAATGAGTAGGCACAACAGGCTCAAACAACTCCTACTCATGCTAGTGGGTTTCATCTATTTACCGTGGAATGACAGTCATGCAAAGGATAAAGGGTTCAGCTACCGCAGCAAGTAATGATGAATCGTTGTTGTCCTAATGCAGAAAAGAGAGCAGGAGCGAGAGAGTGGGATTGTATCGGAATGAACAAGGGGGTTTTGCTTGCCTGGCACTTCTGAAGATAACATTGAGTCTTCATCAGTGTCAACGATCACAACGTCGGTACAACGTCTATCGAGGGGGAACAACACCGACAAACAGAGAAGAAACATGATCAATGCAGTGCACAATATGATGCATGCTATGACATGGCAATATGAATGTGTTTTGGGCTAATGCAAGCTAGAACAGATTGAAATGAGTTCATTTGAACCAAAGATTCAAATGCAAACCCATTATATGAAGTCATAAAGGTGCATTAACTTATTTCATCTAAACAGCAGGGTTAAGTTGCTCTAACATGCATGAAAACGGTACAGATGGATAGATTGGATTTTTCTGATCATTTTTCATATATAATTTATTTCATTTGGAGTTACGGTTAAATTTCTATGAATTTTAGAAGTTTTGGTTATTTTCCGGAATTTCCTGTATAAAAATAAATCCAGAAAATAAGTTATCAGGTCACCGACATCATCATGACGTCAAGAGGTCAACTGGGCGCCTCAGTCAAACCTGACCAAGGGGTCCACTGGTCGCTGACCTCAGGCTGTTTAGCTCACGACAGTGGGCCAAATCAACGACCACGCCGCCAGGTCAACCTCGACGTGTGGGTCCCGCTGGGTTAATCTAAACTAAACAGGAAATAAAACCCGCGGTTAATTAGGGCGTGGGGTCCATATGTCAGTGGCACCAGCTTTAGCTAACTATGTTTAGCTCCTAAACTAATGACGCCACATCACCATCGCCGGAGTTACGCCGGCGGCGACAGAAACGCGGCGGAGGCACACTGAGTTGGCTCGCGTTTTGCTCACGGTCGACCAAATCGACCGTGGTTTGGTCCTATGCATAGCTGGGGCTCGCGCGCATCTAGCAGTGGCGGAGATAGGGCGCTAGGTGGTCTGTAGCGGCGGCATAGGCGAGTTGGGCGGCGGCCGGAGCTCGGGATTGGTGCGGGTTGGCGCTAGGGGGAACGATAGGTCGAACTGGTGGGCGCGCCCGGCTCCTGGGAGCGTGCTGAGCACGGGGCAACGCTCGGTGGTAGCTCTAGGTGATGGTGGCCACGGCGGCGACATGGCCGGCAGAGCCGAGCTCGCGGCTCCGGTGGAATCAGCGACTACAGGACATGAACGAGCCCGGTAAGGAAGGGGAAAGACGCAGAAGCTCACCGTGAGTTAAACGAAGGCCTCGGCGTGCTCGGGGAGGGGCTGGTGACGACGGGAGGTCGCCAGCGATCTCGATGGCCCGAGGAGGAAGAAGACGTCGGGGACGGCGCTCCGGGGCTTCCGGCGTCACATGGGTTGGTGGAGACGAAGAAGAAGGCGCGGCGGTTCTTCTGGAGGCATCGGTGAGGCGAGGGCTGGACGATGGCCGCGGTGGTGCTCATCGGCGGCGATGGCTGCGCTCGGCGGCCGCGTGTAAGAGAAATAGAGGAGGGGGAAGGAGCGAGGGAGAGCGCGAGTGGGTTCCAGGGGGCGTGCGTGGCGTCGTCTGGAGCCATCCAAGGCGCGCAGCAGGAGAGGTGGCGCAAGGCCGGGCGCTGCCGCAACACGCCTCCGCCACCGCGGAGGTTGAAGACGGTGGCGGCTGCGGTGGGCTGGGCCGCTGGAATTGGGCCAGGTGGGCTGCCAGGTAGGTGGCCAGGTAAGCGCCAGGTAATCTGTCTCTCTCTCTCTCTATTAGTTTCTGTTTTCTATTTTGTTCTGTTTTGTTTTGGTTTAGTAAAAAATACTAAACCATTTTATAAAATCCTGAAAACAGTTATGTGGCTAGAACTAAAATATACCAAACCACATAAATGTTCTAATTATTGACATATATTAATTATATATAAAATATATATCCAATGCAAATATTTATTGAATTAATTCAAATGGCCAAAACAAATATTTCTGTGACTCCAAAATATTGGTTTGAATTTTACCTCTTACCAATATTTCTATAGAATAGCAGGAACATTTTCTTGGATTCATTTGAGAAGAATTAAATGTTGGTTATTTTTAGAGGTTTTCTGAGGCTTTTGAAAATTCCTCAATTCAAGTTTCATTTGAATTTAAACATGATGCTCACATGGAAGCTAGCATAGGTCGTGCCGTAACTAGGATGTGACACCACCCCACTAAACAAGCATCTCGTCCCGAGATTCAAGCGTAGGGTAAGATGAAAGGGACGCGCAAAACTAATATAATCTTCACGATCCAGGTTGCACTTCAAATGAACATTGATTCGATCACCATTATTGTCTCGATGTCTTGCTCTGAGAACTACATCCCACATGAAAACAAGTAGAAAGGGAGAATTTTAGAAGAATCGATTTTCCTGAGATTCGGGCAACTTAGGATCATATTAATGATCACAAGATCAATTCACGGAATGAGACATAGAAACATCTCTGGAGCTGAGAGGCAAAACATACATCAGGAGGGACGAAAGAAGCAATTTGACGAGGGTTTCAAGTAGCGAGGATAAACTGCCATGATTCCATAACGGGGCACCTTAGGTAGGGTGGCTCGTAGAATCATCCCTTAAGTGGCAAAAAGAATTACCTTTGATTCAAAGATCACTGAGGCTCTTTATACCAGCTTAAGGCAAATCACAATCGATCATTTGAAGGAGTCCGAAGGAATGACATTCTTGGCCAGAATGGATGATGTGGACTACCTTGTTGAAGACAACATAAGGAATGATTTTAGTAACGGGGGAGAAGCTTAACAGTAGAGAGTGAATCCTCTGTTGGAATGGTTATAGCATAACTGAGGAAACTGAGAGCAATCCCAGTTAGTGCCGATGATAACACCTAATGCTTGTGCATGCTTTCAAGAGCTTGAGCATTTCCATATTCATCAAGGTTTTATCAATATCCATGTCAGGGATCCTGGCAACACAACATACTACCATGACGAATACCGGTGGAGGATGCAGATACAAAGGAAGACAACACTTCCTCAGATTTCACCTTAGCGAGACCAAGGGGACAAAATCTGGATGATCGACCGAGAGACATTTAGCACTCCGCTTCTAATGTTCTCCTTGATGTGCTAGTGTATCCCATTCATTGAAATGGTCTAGTATCTAGAACATCAAGTAACAGGTCGGACTTCGGAAGCTCAAGGATCCTTAAGGAATAATTACGGAGGTAAATCCTGCGAAATCCTTATGGGGAGGTGGCCAACTTCTTCAAGCAAGATACTACAATAATAGGTCTTCCGGCGGAGTGTGTTGGCCACGACATCCACTTTACCGGTTATCGAGAGACCAATATTATAGTTCTTGGGAAATATCCCAACCATCATCTCTGCCTGAGATTCAGATCTGGTTGGTGTCAGAATATTCCAGACTCATCAAGTCTAGAAAGAAAATTAAAGTTTGCAACACAAATCGACGAGATGACGTTGCGAGATTCTCGGGGAATGAACTACGATAGCAAGCTCCAAAACATGAGCTGGTTCTGCTACACACATGTGAACATGCTGTCTCAGACAAGCATGACCACGTGGTAGTCTTATAATAAAACGCTACCGAGTTCAGGTGGGAAATCATCATCGAGGATATCGAAGTCCTTGCATAAGGCATGCTCTTAAGAAGGAACTTCTTCTCCTTGAACAAGTTAATCAGTGGCTTGGTGTGCTAGGAAACACATATAGAATGGAGGCAGCAAACCTATCAAACCATAGAGTACTTCGCACATGCGTGACTAACTTGGGACGATTCCAGAGGAAGCAAAAACTAACTTTCTCGAACCCACGGCGGCAAGTTGCATCAAACGCACATGAGTTAGAGAGAGTCACTTCTTTCATCCGAACATATGCTTCATGAGCTAGCATGAAGAAATGCTTTCAAAGTTTCCAATACTAGCTTAATGTTCAACAAGATTATGGAGAAGACAAGGATGTTGTCGATGGGCTCAACAACAGTTCATCCTGGTTCCCATATAAATGGAATTCCATAATTATGTGAACAAGGGAATAGTATTGGTCAGACCCAAAAGACATAATGGTGTATGCTCGAGGAAATTCTACGAGTAAGACAACATTACGAACATCGTTGGTTCTGATTTGATTTGAGAATAGCCCACACTCAAATCAAAGTTTTGGCAGGGCAATAGCTCCAACAACTGGTCTCGAGGATCAATTGATGAAGATATCATCTTACTTCAACACACACAAGATATCCCTTAACATGAACTAAGTCAGGCAAGCTTTTATCTTCCAACTCTCCAAGTTGTTGTTTGGCTTAACCAAATAGCTCGTGGGTATCCAACGCGAATCTTGGGGAAGGAGTGGTTTATTAGAAACCAACTTGATCACTTAACTCAACATAGCGGCCAGTGACGATCCGTGATACTTCCGAGAAGATATTCGGAAAATCACGAACCACCCATATGTTACTACGCTCGAGAACAATCTTGCTTTTCAGGGCAAGACGATATGATCAAATGTGCGAGGACTTAACAAAATCCTAACTCATCAATCGAGGAGTGCACCGGGAAAGTGGACTAGGTAGCACAATCAATCCTAGGATGATGATTCAATAATCAGCACGCTAAGAATGAAGTTATTGTCCTTTAGCTACTAAGCAACAAAGTTGCTAGGAGTATTGATTTCACACACCACGATTCACTTGTCGGCGTTCCGGTTGCGACAACACGAGACCGAGGAATGAATAATGATGGCGAGAAGTATCACTGCGTCAAGAATTCATAAGAGGTAGTGCAATTCTCATGACACTCTTGACATAAAGATGGTAACACTCCAAGGTAGAACAGAACAAAAGCTGGATTGGCATTTTGATCTGTGGAACACAACTGCTTTGACCCAATCCTAGAAATGGATGAGGTACTGGAGTTCGTTTCTCCTAGTCATTCTGGAATAGAATGGCTTGATGGACCACAAGAATAATAAGCATCGATGAGCTCGAGTGCACAACTACTCTTGTCTATCAATTGATAGACGAGGGTCAGAAGACAACTAAGAGGGACAACTCAAAAGAACATATGATTTCCTGAGTTGTGGATGCATGGATTAGAATGTCGAACGAGCTCAACATATTTCTTCCAGACAATTCATGCAGAGAGGTAGGAATGGCAGGGTCACAACATAGAATCGATAATTCATCGAGAGCACTGTTGTTGCGATCTTTTGGTTCAACGAGGGACTGCTGCCATAAGTAGTTCATGGTATTTGGAAGAATGATATTCCACGAACCTCGAGACTATCGCAAAGTTTACTAATATCCTAAAGGAACAAGCAAAGACTATCAACATGAGGTAACGTGATTCTCCGATTGTCTTCTCGGAGGTATCACCAGGATGTCACCTGACCGCTATGTTGAGCTCGTGATCAAGTTGGTTTCAGAAACCACCCTTTCTCCAAGAATCCATGTTGATACCCCGAGCTAGTTGGTTGCTAAACAACAACTTGGAGAGTGTAACGCCTCGACACACCCGCCGGTGGTCGTTATTCTGGCGGGATCTAGACCGGCCCCACAGATCAATATTAGTCTTTTTCGCAAGACTTTGTCCTCACTGCATGCACTCCGGAGCAATCTTCGATTGGTCACCCATCCTCAAACTACTCCAAGCTGAGCACGCTTAACTTTGGAGTTCTTTCCAATGGGCTCCAAAAGAAGGAATTCCTTATTGATATGAGTAGTCTATCATCCCTAATAAGCCGTGCTATCACATACACCCACACTCGTGAGGAACCGACGCCCTCGTCGGGCCACAGAACGCTCCTCTTGCACAACCGCTCGTGCATCCAGTCCGGTACATGTGCCATGCCGTGTGCCACGACGGGTCACAAACGCTATGAACAACATGACCGCAAGACCTGTCCGCAACCATCCGTAATCATGAGGGTCGGCTCGATACCAACTTGTAACGCCTCGATGCGGCTTATAGCTCCCACGTGTCGGGCACGACTTAGAGACATAACCGCATTGAAAGCAATGTCGCAAGTGAGGTAATCTTCGCACAATCCATGTAATACATAAGGGAAAAGGTACATAGTTGGCTTACAGTCGCCACTTCACACAATTACATGAATAAAGCATTACATCACCCAGATACAGTCAAGGTCCGACTACGGAACCAAAATAAAAGAAGAAAACCCCACATGCAACAACGATCCCCGATCGCCCCAACTGGGCTCCACTACTAATCGTCTGGAAAGGAAACATAGTATCGACCAAGTGCCTCATCATATTCCCACTTCAGCTCAGCTGAGCCATCTGCGCTGGAGCCATCCCCGACCTTAGGAGCCCCCACTGCTTGATCGTTTTTAGTGGCCGAGTTGTGTCTAGAAAAATGTTTTGAGTCATTTAGGATCATATATATCGGAGAGTTAGGAATTCTTTTACTCCCCAGTCCCTTCGACCTTCTGGTGAGGTATCCTGACGTAGAGTTTTGACTCTTCTCTTCTCAAATTTCACTAAATTTTTTTTTAGGATCACGCGGGTATCTTGGGATCGTTCGATATTCTTATGATGACAACATTGTCTTGGTTGCCTCCCGACATTTAGGGGTTGTGGCAAGTGTCCCGGAGTTGAGCTCCGAGGTGTTGTCGCCATAATTTTATCGCTGCAGCTCGAATACCCGAGTTTAGACGCCGACATCGAAAATCTCTTTTATGCGTCACAGGTGAGATAACCCGCTAACCCAAGACTGTGGTGAGTACGGAGTATTGCCATGACTCGTGATAACGGATGCTTTTCAAGGTTGAGGTACACGATTTCAAGGTTTCTTGGTTATGTGTTGAAGGATGGATACAAATGGATGTAGGGATTGTTAGCTTGGGTGAGATATATATATTGCTCCCTGATCCCCAACACCGATTGCATAACCGAAAGTTTCGGAGTTTATAGGTGGGATTCAAGTAGCTCTAGCTTTTTCTTCCGCAGATATTTGGTTTGTGATTGGGTAATCCTTACCACTTATTTGTTCCATTCATACCTTGTTTTTATTTTTCATTCATCAATCTCTTATCAAGTGGCTTCTCACCTTTATGGACGGATGTTTACTTTGGAATTCATTCGCTCATTCCTGTTCAATGTTTATTGTGAAGACTATATGTTGCAATTTCTATCCGCTGATTCAACTTGTCTATCTGCTCATCAAGATGCTAACGGATGTCACCCTCTTCAGATGGCTCCGCCAACGCCGTAATCCGAACGCAGTGATGGGAGTCGCTAACCTCCACCTCCACCTCCGCCTCGAGGCATGGCAAACTTTGATGGCAACCACTAACGCCAACGCCGCTTGTTGATCCAGCCGATGCAAGAGCGTAACCAAGGCCAAGGCAACCAAGGAATCAAGGTCAAGGGCAGTTCTATCATCACCACGCTTCCTACACTCAACCAGTTCCTTGCCAACCAGCCAAAGTCTTTCAAATTTCGTGCGAGGCCACGACGCCGACGATTGGCTCGTGGATATCAACAAGCACTTCAATGCAGCAATGTCGACCCGAGGACTACGCCAAGTTCGCGGCTTTTCAGCTCAAGGATCGGCAGCTGATTGGTTCCAAAGAATACAAGGATTCTAGAGGTGGTCGAGTGATTACTTGACTGATTTACCGGGACTTTAAAGCTCACCATATTCCTTCCAAAGGTTGTTGAGAGCAAGCGTGAGGAGTTTCGCAATCTCAAGCAAGGAACATGTCGATGTACTAATACAACATACGCCGTAAACTTGCTCGTTTTGCTAAACAAGACGCTCTCGATGAGAAAAGTATGATCTATCGCCTCAGAGGTGGCCTTAGAGAGGATCTGCAGCTATCTCTTGTTCTTTCTAAGCCTACTCAGTTTGATCAATTCTATAATATGGCACTCAAGCTAGAAGGTGCTCAGCTCAAGTGTGAGGCTTCAAAGAAGAGAATCGTGGATGCAGTTCACTCTTCTTCCTCCTCTCAAGTGGCAAAGAAAGCAGCAAAGTTCTACCTTCCTCCTCCTCCGCTCCGTCGGCCTTACCAACAAGAACTCGGTGGTCGTGGATCTTCCCACCCACCCAACCCAAGCTACTGAACAAGTCTCAGCCTCAAGCTCCAAGGTCAAATGCTCCTTATCACCGTCCGCCTCAGAGGTGACTTGCAACAAGTGCCAGCAGAAGGGTCACTATGCTAACAAATGCCATAACCAAAAGCGCCTTCCTCCTCCTCCCCTGTGAGGTCTTCAAGCAATGCAAGGGTCAAGCATAATCCCAAGTCCGCAAAGGTGAATATGATGAATGCAGCTCAAGCAAGAGGATTCTTCAGATGTGATCATGGGTAATCTTCTGTTAATGATATTCCCGCAAAAGTTTTATTTGATACGGTGCTTCTATTTCATTCATATCAAAGCCTTTTGCATCCATGCATGATTTGCATACTGTTGATCTGCTTAAGCCGATAGCGTTTCATCTCCGGTTTATTCATGAACACCAAGATGATGGTTCGGATGTTTCTATCAAGATGGGCGACTATAGATTTATGTCTTCTCCAATGGTTCTTGGCGACTCGGATATTGATCTTATTCTTGGGATGGATCGGCTTTCAAAGACAAGGCTCACTTGATTGTGCTGTCGTGAAATTCAATTGACACACCCTTCCGAGGATGTTATCATCTATGCGCTCGTGATGAAACCATTCGGTTGTTTTCTCTCAATGAGAAGGGCGAATTGATGCTATCTCTCAAATTCCAAATGCTTGTGAGTACCAAGATGTCTTTCCGTAAGAGCTTCCGGTATGCCTCCTCATCGGCCACCGAATTCGTTATTGATCTTGAGCCCGCATCAACCCGCTTGCAAGCCGCCCCACAAGCTTGGACCCAAGGAGCTGAAAGAATTGAAGAAGCAGCTCGATGAACAAGAGCGTCTGGGTTTGATCGATCCGAGTTCATCTCCATGGGGATGTGGAGTTCTTTTGTCCGTAAGAAGGATGGCACGGACCGACTTTGTGTTGATTACCGTCCATTGAACAAGAAGACAATCAAGAACAAGTATCCACTTCCCAACATCAATGAGCTATTCGAGCAACTCAAAGGTGCTAAAGTATTCTCCAAGCTTGACCTCCGTATGGGTTATCATCGATTCGATTCGTGAACAAGATATTCCCAAGACAAAGATTCGAACAAGCTTTGGTTCTTATGAATATACCGTCATGTCTTTCGCCTTGTCAATGCTCCTCCAACTTTCTCTCGCATGATGAACTTTATCTTCAACCCCTACACAAATGAATTCGCCTTGGTGTATCTCGATGATATTTTGGTCTTCCAAGAACAAGGTGATCATGCCAAACATTTGCGATTGGTGCTCGACAAGCTCGTGAGAACATCAATTCTATGCAAAGTTTTCCAAATGTGAGTTCGGCTTGATGAAGTTCTTTATCTTGGTCATATCATCTCAGCCAAGGGCATCGCAGTTAATCCCGAGAAGGTGTCTTCAATTGTGAATTGGGAACCTCCTCGTATGTCAAGCAGCTCCATAGCTTTTCTCGGTCTTGCAAGCTATTGTCGAAGATTCGCTGAGAATTTCTCCAAGATTGCAAAGCCTCTTTCCAACCTCCTCCGTAAGCATGTCAAGTATGTCCGACGCTCGAGTGTGATGTCGCTTTCAACACCCTCAAAGAGAAGCTAGTCACAGCTCCTGCCTTGACTCCTCCTGATGAATCCAAGCCATTCAAGTTTTCGTGATGCTTCCTTGCAAGGTCTCGGTGCTGTGTTAATGCAAGAGAAGAAGGTTGTGGCCTATACCTCTCGCCATTGAAGCTCAACGAAAAGAACTACCCCACTCACGATCTTGAGTTGGCGGCGCTTGTCCATGCATTGATAACATGGAGACATCTCTTGTTGGGAAGAAAAGTGGACATATTCACCGATCACAAGAGCCTCAAGTACATCTTCACTCAACCAAACCTCAACCTCAGGCAAACTCGATGGGTCGAAATGATTCAAGAGTACAATCCAAGTATTGAATATACTCCTGGCAAGGCGAATGTGATTGCAGATGCTCTGAGCAGAAAGGCTTATTGCAACAGTCTAATTCTCAAGCCCTTCCAACCGGATCTTTGTGAAGCTTTCCGCAAGCTGAATCTTCAAGTTGTTCCTCAAGGATTTCTTGCCAACCTCATAGTCTCTCCTACTTTGGAAGATCAAATTCGTGAGGCACAACTTTTGGATGCCATGGTGAAGAAAGTGAAACGTGGTATTGAAAAGGGCATTTCCAAATACAAGTGCTATCGCTTGGATGACAAAGGCACTCTTTTCTTCGAGGATCGATTGGGTTCCTAAAGGAGATCTGAGAAAAGTCATCATGAATGAGGCACACAATTCCTCCTATCCATTCATCCCGGAAGTACGAAGATGTACCATGACCTCAAGCAACAGATTGGTGGACTCGAATGAAGCGAGAAATTGCTCAATTCGTGAATGAATGTGATGTCTCGAGAAGAGTGAAAGCAGTAACACCAAAGACCAGCTGGTCTCCTCCAACCTCTTGCTATTCCGAATGGAAGTTTGATCATATCGAGATGGACTTCGACTGGTTTTCCTAAGTCCAAGCGTGGTAATGATGCTATCTTCGTTGTCATTGACAAGCTTACTAAAGTGGCTCATTTTCTTCCCAAAGAATCTATCACAGCAGCTCACCGGCAGAGCTATACACCTCCGAATTGTCTCCTTGCACGGTATTCCGCAATTGATCTCTTCGCACCGTGGAAGCATCTTCACTTCTAAGTTCGGGATTCTTTTCGTAAGGCCATGGGCACCAAAGATCCGCTTTCAAAGACAGCTTTCCATCCTCAAACTAGTGGCCAAGTCGAGCGAAATCAATCAAATCCTTGAAGATATGCTCGGGGCTTGTGTCATTTCTTTTGGCATGAAGTGGGAAGAGTGTCTCCCATATGCCGAAGTTCTCTTACAACAACAGCTTCCAAGCAAGTTCGCAAGGCCCCATTCAAATTTATATGGCGAAAGTGCCGACTCCTCTCAATTGGTCCGAGACAGTGAACGCCAACTTCTTGGCAACGACTTGATCACGAGGTCAAGAAATGTGCAAAGTCATTCGTGAGAATCTTAAAGCCGCGCAATCGCGCCAGAAGGGCTATTATGATGACAAGCACCGTGATGTGGCTTTTGAAATCGGAGACCATGTCTACCTCCGCGTCTCTCCAATGAAAGGCACTCGTCGCTTCTGTATCAAAGGGAAGCTTGCCCCTAGATACGTGGGTCCTTTCAAGATCATTGGCAAAAGAGGCGATCTCGCCTATCAACTTGAGCTTCCATCCAACTTTGCAAACGTGCACGATGTGTTTCACGTGTCACAGCTCCGCAAGTGCTTCAAGATTCCTGAGCGCACTATCAACTTTGAAGAAATTGACCTCCAAGAAGATCTTTCTTATCATGAGCACCCCGTTGCTATTCTTGAAGAAACCGAGCGCAAGACTCGCAACAAGTCAATCAAATTCCTAAAAGTGAAGTGGTCACACCATTCCGACCGAGAAGCCACCTGGGAGCGCGAGGATCACCTCCGTTCCGAATATCCGGAGTTCTTTCAGTCCTAGATCTCGGGACGAGATCCTCTTGTAGTGGTGGAGTGTTGTAACACCCCGGATGTATCTTTCCATATTTGTAACTCCAACTCTTGCCATTTTCGGATATGTGATATGATATTCCCTCCGTGGTTGGGTTTTGTTTTCATTTTGCATTTTGTTCATGTCATGCATCTCATATCATGTCATCATGTGCATCTCATTTGCATACGTGTTCGCCTCATGATTCCAACATATTCCCCTGTCAGTCTGCTTTTGCAATCCGCACTCCTATGTTCCCCTGGCCCCTCTTGTTCTTTTTCCGTAAAGCGGTGTTGAACATTCTCGAATGGACCGAGCCTTGCCAAGTGGCCCTGGTATAGCACCGTAGACCACCTGTCAAGTTTCGGGTCATTTGGAGTTCGCTTGGTACTCCAACGGTTAACCGCACCCTTGCAAAGGCCTCTTTGAGTTGCAGCCCAACACCCTCCAAAACAGCCCAATAACCCATCTAAGTCACTTCCATGTCCTCGGTCGCTCGATCACGATCGTGTGGCGAAAACTACACCCCATTTGGACTCTCCTAGCTCCTCTATGCCTATTTAAAGACCCTCCCGAAATCTCGGCAAACCCTAGCTCCCCCTCCTCCACACGGACACGTCCGGACGGCGCCGACGCGTCCGCCCGCCGAGCCAATCAGAGGCGACACGTGGCCCACACGCTGCCATGCCTGCCCGCTGCCCGCCCCGCTCGCCGCTGCCGCCTGCTTCCGCCTGCCGCTTCCCTGCCCCGCCGCCGCTTCCCACAGCCGCTTGCCGCTTGCCGCCGCCGCCACGGCCGCCGCCGCCTCACCATTGCTGGGCTGCCTGCCGCCCGGGCGCTGCCCGCCTGGCCACCACCGCCTGCCCCTCCTTCCACCTCCGCCCGCTCATTCCACCGCCACACCATTGCCATTGTCACGGATCCGCCACCCCGAGCCTGCTGGCGTCCCTCCGCCTCCTGCCTCCGGCGATCTCGAACGCCACACGGCCGATCCAGATCTGAACGCAGGGTTGACTTCTTCCCCCCCAAATTTCGTCCAAGTCCTTTTCTGTCTTTAATTTCGTGGCATTTTCAACGCATCACATCTCCTCAACCGTGGCTCCGTTTTGGGCGTATAATATGTCAAAATGTTCGTCTCGAAGAGTACATCATTTCATTCCATTGCATCATTTGCATTTGAGCTCATCTTGATGCCCGAAATGCTGTTGGAAGATAGCTTCAGATCGTTAGTTTCAGAATTTTATCAGTTCGAGCTATTTTGTCATTTTTGCCATGAATTATGTGTGCACCCTATGAATTTGAGTCCTACATGTGAGTTGAACATTGCCATGCCATCTTTCCAGGGGTATTTTCCATGTATTTTTGTGAGCTATGTGTTGACTAGAGCAAGCATGCAAAGTAGGGATGAAGATGTTACTGATTTCAGGAACTTGGTGATTTCACCAAGTCTTGTCCTGCTGTTAATTTTATGCCATATGTTTAGGTTGTTTCAGAGAGATCCATACCCTTTTTGAGCATGATCAGTAAGGGTGTTTTGAGCATATGGTTGTGCTCTATCCATCCATGCCTTTGTTGGCATTTATGGAGTAGTCTAGCATGTCATTTTCGTGCTCTACTTTTGCTTGAAATTGTTTCCTGGCAGACTGTTTGCATTAGATTCAATTTTCACGAGGTCGGTGTAGGTGATCCGTGTATGCTATGATGTTGTTCTTGCCATGTATAGCTCCTATGCCATGTCTTCTTGGTGGGTGTATGCTTAGTTTATCATGAGGTGCTCTGTAGTGAGTGCATCGAGCTCACTTAACATGCCATGTTGAATCTGTTTTTGCCATGTCCTGATATTTCACTAAGTCTGAAATCTGTAATAAAACTTGCAATGTTTACATGGGTGCCATCATTTCTTAGAGTCCTTTTGGCTTATGGTCAGTAAGGGACTATTGAAATATGCTTTGAGTAGAATCATGTCATGCCTTGCTTTGCTATTATAAGTTCCTGTAGCATGTTGTTTGCTTGCTCTAAACATGCCTTCCTGATGTTAATTCCTGCCATGTTAGTATTTTCACTAAGTCTGTGAACCTGATATTTTGAGCACTTTCTCCATGCTTGTTTGAACATGTTATGATGTGATTTAGCCGTAGCTCAGTGCTCCTCTATTGTTAAGCATCTCCTGTAGTTTGTTGCCATATGCTTTGTTTTTATGTTGGGGTGCTGTAGCATAGTTTCGTGTTGCGTGCTAAGTAGCATCGGGCTGTTAAACGCAGATTTGCGCCATTCTTGTTTTGCTTGTCATTTGCAAACCGTGCATCCGATTCCGGTGATCTTTATATCGATTTCAACCGAAATCATCTCATCTTTCCAGCGGCATACTTGGTTTGCCAAGTTGATGCCCGGTTCATCATTTTCCTTCCGGAGCATACATATGCATTGCATATCACATCTCGCATCGCATGTCATGTTTTGCATCATATTGCTTGTGCATTGTTCCTTGTTTGATTGTGGTTCCGTTGCTTGTGTTCTTGCTTTGGGTAGAGCCGGGAGACGAGTACGTGAACGAGGAGCCTGTTGAGAACGTCTACGAGGATCCACCCTTCGACAACTCTGAGAACCTTACAGGCAAGATGACCATACCTTCGATATCACTTCTATCTTTGCTTGCTAGATGCTCGCTCTTTTGCTATGCCTATGCTGCGATACCTACCACTTGCTATATCATGCCACCCATATTGCCATGTCAACCTCTAACCATCCATGTCCTAGCAAACCGTTGATTGGCTATGTTACCGCTTTGCTCAGCCCCTCTTATAGCGCTGCTAGTCAGCAGTGAAGATGAAGTTTGTTCCTTGTTGAACACGGATATTTTGGGATATCACAATATCTATTGTTTTAATTAATGCATCTATATACTTGGTAAAGGGTGGAAGGCTCGGCCTTATGCCCGTGTTTTGTTCCACTCTTGCCACCCTAGTTTCCGCCATACCGTGTTATGTTCCTTGATTTTATGCTCCTTACACTGCCGGGTGATTTATGGGACCCCTAGACAGTTCGCTTTGAATAAAACTCCTCCAGCAAGGCCCAACCTTGGTTTTACCATTTGCCACCTATACCCTTTTTCCCTTGGGTTTTCGCGAGCCCGAGGGTCATCTTTATTTTAGCCCCCCCGGGCCAGTGCTCCTTCGAGTGTTGGTCCAAACTAGAGCCACTTGCGGTGCCGCCCTGAGGCAACTTGGGGTATCTTCGGTTGCCGTACATACTGCTCATCCGGTGTGCCCTGAGAACGAGATATGTGCAGCTCCTATCGGGATTTGTCGGCACAGTCGGGTGGTCTTGCTGGTTTAGTTTTACCATTGTCGAAATGTCTTGATGTACCGGATACCGAGTCCGATCGGTGTGTCTTGGGTGAAGGTTTATTCCTTTGATGACCGTGAGAGCTTGTGATGGGCTTGTTGGGACACCCTGCAGGTAATATCTCTCAAAGCCGTGCCCGCGGTTATGAGGCAGATGGGAATTTGTTAATGTCCGTTGTAGAAAACCGAAGTTGACCTTAATTAAAATACACCAACCGTGTATGTAACCGTGATGGTCTCTTCTCGCGGAGTCCGGAAGTGAACACGGTGTTGGAGTTATGCTTGACGAAGTAGTCGGGATCACTTCTTGATCGCTAATAGTTTCACGACCGCGCCTTGCTTCTCTTCTCGCTCTCTTTGCGATGTAGCCACCATATATGCTAAGTAAACTTGCAGCAGCTCCTCCTTTTGACACCAGCCTTCCCTAAGCTTAAATAGTCTTGATCTCATGGTGTGAGATTGTTGAGTCCCCGTGGCTCATGATTCTACCAAAACAGATGCAGTACCGTGATGCCAAGCAGATGGCTCAACTGAGCTGAAGTGGGAATATGATGAGGCACTTGGTCGATACTATGTTTCCTTTCGCACGATTAGTAGTGGAGCCTGAGCTAGCGATCGGGGATCGTTGTTGCATGTGGGGTTTTCTTCTTTTATTTTGGTTCCGTAGTTGGACCTTGACTGTATCTGGGTGATGTAATGCTTTATTCATGTAATTGTGTGAAGTGGCGACTGTAAGCCAACTATGTACCTTTTCCCTTATGTATTACATGGATTGTGCGAAGATTACCTCACTTGCGACATTGCTTTCAATGCGGTTATGTCTCTAAGTCGTGCTTCGACACGTGGGAGCTATAGCCGCATCGAGGGCGTTACAGAGAGTTGGAAGATAAAAGCTTGTCTGACTTGGTTCATGTTAAGGGATATCTTGTGTGTGTGTTGAAGAAAGATGATATCTTCATCAATTGATCCTCGAGGCCAGTTGTTGGAGCTATTGTCTTGCCAAAACTTTGATTTGCCCACACAACATCGTTGGTTCTGATTTGATTTGAGAGGTAAGTAGGGTGAGTCTCGGGTTCAAAACCCAGAAGTAGAATACCTACTACTAAGTGGCATCACGGGATGCTTTCGAGAATAAAGGCCAGAATCTTCACACTGGGAACACGAAACATGGCTAAATTACTAGGTGACTCCCTAAAACACCTAGGGTCATAATAATAGCCCCAACATATATGTAAAGGCAATAAATTACCTCAACACACCGGTTAGTGTGCTTATTCTGACCATAAAGGACATCGGGAACGGAAAGAATGGATTTGCAAATGCATCAGGCTATTTAGAAACCTGGGATGACTTGGACAGCATAACGGCTATAAATGCTCAAAAAGATTGGAGACATACTAATGGTGGCATAGCCACTCCAAAGCACAATATCAAGGTTTCGAGATCAACAGTTATGAACATACGGAAGTAGTAAAACTGAACTGAGATTTGAAACTAACAATTCTATAAGTCTATGGATTAGTAACACGTCATCCTGGTAGATAGATGAGAAGGCCTAGTTCTTAATCCCCGTAGAAGAGAAGAGGATGACTCAGATCAGAAGGCCATGAGGTATAAGGAGTAAAAAGAGCCTTACGTTCCATCCCACAATCAATTCCCTTACATAACTAAAGCATTTCTAGACACAACTTCCACCAGTTTGGCTTGGTAATCCTACAGGCAGTCAAGCTCTGATACCAAAGCTATCAGGACCCCGACTCAATGTCACATCGATCTAGCTCAGAACACCTCATATCACTTTGCGCCTCACGCACGGTATTCCCACCGGTGTCGCCTTTACCTTTGCCCGGGACCGCTTATGCCTTTTGGCACACGATATGATAGTGTCGCTAGCATCCATATGAAAAGGAGCCCGGCTGACATGGCTAGTTGTAAACCCAAAGTGGCACAGACTTACAGAGACAGGCATCCATGACCCAAGATCGAACGTGTCGGGCCATCGCAAGTAAGTTCGGGCTGTAGCACTGGCTAGCAGACTCGGTAAACCGGTCAGAAGGGCTAACAGACTCCGTTACTCAATGCATGACATTTCAAGGGACAGATATTGAGAACGAAGAAGGACACATGCCGCCAGCCTAAGTGTTCGGAGCAAAGAGTGTTACCATGGCTCGGCGGAAACACTAGGAGACATTTCCGTAAGCGAGGCTACTAAAGATAAACAACTAGATAGTCAGATCCCACACATACCAAGCATTTCAATAACATACACACAATATGCTCGATATGTGCAAATACAACATGGCATCACAACATGACTCTACGACTCAAGTATTTATTGATTAGGCTCCGAGGAGCGAGATATTACAAACATAGGTCTCATGACCCAACATTCAGAGCATACAAATCAAAGCACAAGCGAAAGCTTAACATGTCTGAGTACAGACATCTATAAATGAAAAAGGCTGAGAAGCCTGACTGTCTACCAGATCCTGCCGAGGGCACAAGATCGTAGCTGAGGTAACAAGCTAAACGTCGAAGTCCACGCGGAACTACTAGCGAGACCGAAGTCTCTCTGCAAAAACATAAAATAGGCAAACGTGAGTACAAATGTACCCAGCAAGACTTACATCAGAACTAACTACATATGCATCATTATCAACAAAGGGGATGGTGGGGTTTAACTGCAGCAAGCTAGCTTTGACTCAGTGGCTATCCTAAACTACGTCTGCAAGTAACTCTTTTGAGGTGGCACACATGAGTCCACATATTCACCAACCAGTACACCACTATGGATCCGCTCCCGTCTCCCTACGAGAACGCCATCCATAGCACTCACGCTTATCTTGCGCATTTTAGAGTATCCACTTTCACTTGTCTATGAACTGTTATAGGCAACCCGAAGTCCTTTTCATGGACACGGCTATTCGAATAGATGATGTTAACCCTGCAGGGGTGTACTTCTTCATACATGTTTCCACCACTTAGCATCTGCACACGACATGTGCTCGGCAGACTTCAAGCGAAAGCTGACGTGGGTAAATACCACGACCTACCTAGACACTCAAGTCCCTAGTCCAGGTTTATCGCCTATTTGGGTTCCATCCATGAGGAGATCCGGCCGAAGTTTCGCTCACAGCCCCAAACGATGAGAGCAGGGTTCCCGAGACACCAAACGGGCACCCGGTACACCCGGCCACGTGCCTACCGCATCACAGCCCACCCCTACGGCAAGATCCTGCGCACGGCCTCCAAAGATACTACAAACACCGAAACTACTTGCAACTCCCCGGACAGAGGACAAGGGTGAATAAGAAGTCGAAGGGTCATATTTCAGGCCCAATGCATGGTAGTAGCTGAATCATGGATCACAAACACGTAACTCGGTTATTAGGACGACTTCAATGAGACAACCCACCATGTACTCCTACATGGCCTCTCACCGATACCTTTACCAAATCGTGTTCACACACTTAGCTCACACACAAGAGGACAAGTTCACACCTCTCGATTCATCCTCGATGAATCGGACTGACTCGACTCTAAGCAAAGAGCGGGCATGACAAACAAGCATGAATGAGTAGGCACAACAGGCTCAAACAACTCCTACTCATGCTAGTGGATTTCATCTATTTACCGTGGAATGACAGTCATGCAAAGGATAAAGGGGTTCAGCTAACGCAGCAAGTAATGATGAATCGTTGTTGTCCTAATGCAGAAAAAAGAGCAGGAGCGAGAGAGTGGGATTGTATCGAATGAACAAGGGGTTTTGCTTGCATGGCACTTCTGAAGATAACATTGAGTCTTCATCAGTGTCAACGATCACAACATCGGTACGACGTCTATCGAGGGGGAACAACACCGACAAACATAGAAGAAACATGATCAATGCAGTGCAAAATATGATGCATGCTATGACATGGCAATATGAATGTGTTTTGGGCTAATGCAAGCTAGAACAGATTGAAATGAGTTCATTTGAACCAAAGATTCAAATGCAAACCCATTATATGAAGTCATAATGTTGCATTAACTTATTTCATCTAAACAGCAGGGTTAAGTTGCTCTAACATGCACGAAAATGGTACAAATGGATAGATTGGATTTTTCTGATCATTTTTCATATATAATTTATTTCATTTGGAGTTACGGTTGAATTTCTATGAATTTTAGAAGTTTTGGTTATTTTCTGGAATTTCCTTTATAAAAATAAATCCAGAAAATAAGTTACTATGTCAGCCTGACATCATCATGACGTCAGCAGGTCAACTGGGCGCCTCCAGGTCAAACCTGACCAGTGGGGTCCACTGGTCAGTGACCTAGGGCTGTTTAGCTCGCTGGCAGGTGGGCCAGGTCAACGGCCACGTCAGCAGGGTCAACCCTGACGTGTGGGTCCCGCTGGGTTAATCTAAACTAAACTGAAAATAAAACCCGCGGTTAATTAGGGCGTGGGGTCCATACGTCAGTGGCACCAGCTTTAGCTAACTATGTTTAGCTCCTAAACTAATGATGCCACGTCACCATCGCCGGAGTTACGCCGGCGGCGACCGAAACACGGCGGAGGCACACTGAGTTGGCTCGGGTTTTGCTCACGGTCTACCAAATCGACCGTGGTTTAGTCCTATGCATAGCTGGGGCTCGCGCGCATCTAGCAGTGGTAGAGATAGGGCGCTAGGTGGTCTGTAGCGGCGGCAGCGGCGAGTTGGGCGGCGGCCGGAGCTCAAGATTGGTGCGGGTTGGCGCTAGGGGGAACGGTAGGTCGAACTGGTGGGCGCGCCCGGCTCCTGGGAGCGTGCTGAGCACGGGGCAATGCTCGGTGGTAGCTCTAGGTGACGGTGGCCACGGCGGCGACATGGCCGGCGGAGCCGAGCTCGCGGCTCCGGTGGAATCAGCGACTACTGATACCGAACGAGCCCGTAAGGAAGGGAAAGACGCAGGCTCACCGTGAGTTAAACGGAGGCCTCGCGCGCTTTCGGGAGGGGCCGGTGATGACGGAGGTCGCCGTGATCTCGGTGGCCCGAGGAGGAAGAAGACGCCGGGACGGCGCTCGGGCTTCCGGCGTCACATGGGTTGGTGGAGACGAAGAAGAAGGCGCATGGTTCTTCCGGAGGCATCGGCGAGGCGAGGGGTGGACGATGGCCGCGGTGGTGCTCGTCGGCGGCGACGGCTGCGCTCGGCGGCCGCGCGTAAGAGAAATAGAGGAGGGGGGAAGGAGCGAGGGAGAGCACGAGTGGGTTCCAGGGGGTCGCGTGGCGCCGTCCTGAGCCGCCCAAGGCGAGGCGTAAGCGAGGTGAGGAGGTGGCAGCGTCGGCGCTGTCAGCACACGCCCTCCGCCACTTGCGTGAGGTTGAAGACGGTGGCGGCTGCGGTGGGCTGGGCCGCTGGAGTTGGGCCAGTGGGCTGCTGTAGGTGGCTGTAAGCGCCGGTAATCTTTCTCTCTCTATTAGTTTCGCTTTTCTATTTTGTTCTGTTTTGTTTTGGTTTAGTAAAATACTAAACCATTTTATAAAATCCGAAAACAATTATGTGGCTAGAACTAAAATATACCAAACCACATAAAATGTTCGAATTATTGGACATATATTAATTATATATAAAATATATATCCAATGCAAATATTTATTGAATTAATTCAAATGGCCAAAACAAATATTTCTGTGACTCCAAAATATTGGTTTGAATTTTACCTCTTACCAATATTTCTATAGAATAGCAGGAACATTTTCTTGGATTCATTTGAGAAGAATTAAATGTTGGTTATTTTTAGAGGTTTTCTGAGGCTTTTGAAAATTCCTCAATTCAAGTTTCATTTGAATTTAAACATGATGCTCACATGGAAGCTAGCATAGGTCAGGCCAGAACTAGGGATGTGACATGACAGAGATTTGCTTAAGCAATCGCACACTACTTGTCCGATCAGCAGGAAGCATTTCATAAGCGAAGATTTGCATGCGAGTCCCCGGGCCAACTAGTCGAACCCGGTGCCAAGCGGCATAACAAAGAGTAGCATACTCGAAGGCATAATTCTTATCATACATATAACAACAAAAGGGGCAGTCCCCGAGCTCGTCTCGGGGGGCCAAAGTCTCGGTACTTTAATACAAAGGATAGGATGGTACATATCGTGATCAACCGTAAAATCTTCGAGAAGATTTATGCTCCATGGCGGTTCCGACTCTTTGCCGGAGTCGTCCCTCTTGCGTGCTCGGGGCTTCTGGGCATCGACTAGGTAGTAGGAGTCGTTGCCCAACACTTTGCTGATGATGAAGGGGCCTTCCCAAGGCGCCGACAACTTGTGCTGGCCGGCTGTCCGCTGGATCAGTCGGAGCACAAGGTCGCCCTCTTGGAAATATCTCGGCCTGACCTTCCTGTTGTAGTATCAGCGCAGACTCTGCTGGAAGATGCTGGACCGGCTGAGTGCCAACAGCCAGCCTTCTTCCAGCAGATCGACGCCGTCTTGACGTGCTTCTTCTGCTTCCTCTTCGGTGTACATGGTGACTCGCGGAGAGTCGAATTCTATGTCCGTCGGGATGACGGCTTCGGCACCGTAGACGATGAAGAAAGGCGTGAAGCCGGTTGACTTGTTTGGAGTCGTGCGCAGACTCCAGAGGACGGATGGCAGCTCCTCAAGCCAACAGCCGGCCGAACGCTCGAGTGGTTCGACTAGGCGAGGCTTGATGCCAGATAGGATGAGGTCGTTTGCTCGCTCCACTTGGCCGTTTGACTGCGGATGGGCAACGGACGCTAAGTCCAGTCGGATGCCCTGTGTCGCGCAGAAACGGGCCAAGGCGCCTTTGGCAAAATTTGTGCCATTGTCGGTGATGATGCTGTGCGGTATGCCATACCACACCATGATGTCGGTGATGAAAGTCACTGCAGTCGGACCGTTCAACTTCTTGATGGGCTTTGCTTCTATCCACTTGGTGAACTTGTCCACTACGACGAGTAAGTGAGTCAGGCCGCCTCGGGCCGTCTTGAACGGTCCCACCATGTCCAGGCCCCAAACTGCAAAGGGCCAGGCGATGGGGATTGTCTTCAGCATAGAAGCCGGCTGAAGCGGCTTGGAGCGGAACTTCTGGCACCCCTTGCATTTTTGAACTAATTCCTTGGCCTCTTCTAGGGCAGTTGGCCAGAAGAAACCGTGCCGGAAGGCTTTGGCGATGAGTGCTCTTGAAGCCGCATGGTGGCCGCACTCGCCTTGATGGATGTCTCTGAGAATTGCTTGGCCTTGCTCTGGCTCAACACAATGCCGGTAGACACCAGTGACGCTGCGCTGACCAGCTCTCTGCTGATTATGGTGGTAGCCTGCCGGCGCCAGTACTTGCCGAGCCAAGATTTCATCGCCTAGCAGCTCTTTGTTCACTAGAAACTTGAGGATGGGCTGCGCCCATGAGGGTCTAGCAATTTCTTCAACCGCCACCACCGCGACTTCGACTAAGGGTGGCAAATTTTGAGGCGGTGGCTGGAGTCTGTGGCGCTTGCTGGATTGGATTTAAGGTCCTCGGCCGACCGGCATGGGCCTTTGATCGATCAACCGCAGCCCTCGATCCGATCGCACACCCCACGGCCGAAGTTCTGAAGTCCTTGGCTGGTAGCCAGAGTCCCGGGCCGGGTTCTCAAGTCCCCTGGCCGCTTCGATCGTGATCTTCTTGGAGCCGTCTGTAAGAATTCTTGTGCCCTCTGCTGGGGCTCTGGAGTCGGATCCGACTTCTTCGGGAGGAGCCGGCACAAACATGGAGTCTGATTCTGGTGAAGGCTTGATAGACGGCTTAAGGAGGCGCTGAAGAGCGACGCCGGATGGTATCTCTTGGCGGGTGGAGCCGACTCGTGCCAATGCGTCTGCTTGGTCGTTGTCATTTCTTGGCACGTGAAGGAACTCGCACCCCTCGAAGTATCCGCTGATTTGCTGCACCAGGAAACGGTAGCTCGCCTGTTGGAAATATGCCCTAGAGGCAATAACAAAAGTATTATTATATTTCAATGTTCATGATAATTGTCTTTTGTTCATGCTATAACTGTGTTATCCGGAAATCGTAATACACGTGTGAACACTTAGACCCCAATATGTCCCTAGTGAGCCTCTAGTTGACTAGCCCGTTGTGATCAATAGATAGTCATGGTTTCCTGACTATGGACATTGGATGTCGTTGATAACGGGATCACATCATTAGGAGAATGATGTGATGGACAAGACCCAATCATAAGCATAGCATAAAAGATCGTATAGTTCGTTTGCTAGAAGCTTTGCCAATGTCAAGTATCTATTCCTTCGACCATGAGATCGTGTAACTCCGGTTACCGTAGGAGTGCCTTGGGTGTATCAAACGTCACAACGAATCGGGTGACTATAAAGGTGCATTACGGTATCTCGAAAGTATCTGTTGGGTTGACATGGATCGAGATGGGATTTGTCACTCCGCATGACGGAGAGGTATCTCTGGGCCCACTCGGTAATGCATCATCATAATGAGCTCAAAGTGACCAAGGTGTTGGCCACGGATCATGCATTACGGTGCGAGTAAAGTGACTTGCGATAACGAGACCGAACGAGGTATTGGGATACCGACGATCGAGTCTCGGGCAAGTAACGCATCGATTGACAAAGGAATTGCATACGGGGTTTGATAGAATCCTCGACATCGTGGTTCAACCGATGAAATCATCGAGGAGCATGTAGGAGCCAACATGGGTATCGGACCCGCTGTTGGTTATTGCCCGAGAGTCGTCTCGGTCATGTCTGCGTGTCTCCCGAACCCGTAGGGTCTACACACTTAAGGTTCGGTGGCGCTTAGGTTAGTAGGAAGACTAGTATGTGAATACCGAATGTTGTTCGAGTCCGGATGAGATCCCTGACGTCACGAGGAGTTCGGAAGGGTCCGGAGGTAAAGAATAATATATAGGAAGTGGTGTTTCGCCATCGGAAAGTTTCGGGGTTACTGGCAAAGTACCGGACCACCGGAAGGGTCCTGGGTCCACCGGTGGGGCCACCTATCCCGGAGGGCCCCATGGGCCAAGGAAGGAACCAGCCCACAGGGGCTGGTGCGCCCCAGGCCCACCTCGCGCCTAGGGTTGAAACCCTAGGGGTGGGCGCCCACCGGCTTGGGGCACTCCACCCCTTGCCGCCGCCCCTTGAGATTGGATCTCGGGGGCGGCCACCGGGGCCTATATAAAGGGGGAGGGGGCTGCTGGACACAACTCCCAAGGCGCAGCCCTCCCTCCCCAACACATCTCCTCCTCCGTAGAGCTCGGCGAAGCCTCGCCGAATCTTGCTTCACCACCATCACCACGCCGTCGTGCCGCCGGTGGTCTGTCTTCCTCAACCTCTCCTTCCCCTTGCTGGATCAAGAAGGAGGAGACGCCGCTCGTCCCGTCACGTGTGTTGAACGCGGAGGTGCTGTCCGCTCAAAGACTTGGCATCGGTGATCTGAATCACGTTCGAGTACGACTCCATCATCACCTTGCAAGCTTCCGCACCGCGATCTACAAGTGGTATGTAGATGCAAACTCTCTCCGTTACTCGTTGCTTAGATGAACTCATAGATGGATCTTGGTGAAACCGTAGGAAAAATTTTAATTTTCTGCAACGTTCCCCAACAAAGGCATCATGAGCTAGGTCTATCGTAGTTCTCTATTGCACGAGTAGAACACAAATTTGTTGTGGGCGTTGATCTTGTCATCTTACTTGCCCTACTAGTCTTTTCTTGCTCAACGGTATTGTGGGATGAAGCGGCCCGGACCAACCTTACACGTACGCTTACGTGAGACCGGTTCCACCGACTGACATGCACTAGTTGCATAAGGTGGCTGGCGGGTGTCTGTCTCTCCCACTTTAGTTGGAGCGGATTCGATGAACAGGGCCCTTATGAAGGGTAAATAGAAGTTGACAAAATCACGTTGTGGTGATTCGTAGGTAAGAAAACGTTCTTGCTAGAACCCAATCGCAGCCACGTAAAAGATGCAACAACAACTAGAGGACGTCTAACTTGTTTTTGCAGCGATTGATCATGTGATGTGATATGGCCAGAAGTTGTGATGAATGATGAATTGTGATGTATGAGATCATGTTCTTGTAATAGGATTCACGACTTGCATGTCGATGAGTATGACAACCGGCAGGAGCCATAGGAGTTGTCTTTATTTTTTGTATGACCTGCGTGTCATTGAAGAACGCCATGTAAACTACTTTACTTCATTACTAAGCGCGTTAGTCATAGAAGTAGAAGTAGTCGTTGGCGTGACAACTTCATGAAGACACGATGATGGAGATCATGATGATGGAGATCATGGTGTCAAGCCGGTGACAAGATGATCATGGAGCCCCGAAGATGGAGATCAATGGAGCTTGATGATATTGGCCATATCATGTCACAACTATATAATTGCATGTGATGTTTATTATGCTTTTACATCTTGTTTACTTAGGACGACGGTAGTAAATAAGATGATCCCTATAAAATTTCAAGAAGTGTTCTCCCTAAGCGTGCACCGTTGCTACAGGTTAAATCGTTTCTAAGCACCACGTGATGATCGGGTGTGATGGATCCTTACGTTCACATACAACGGGTGTAAGACAGATTTACACAAAAAACACTTAGGGTTAACTTGACGAGCCTAGCATGTGCGGACATGGCCTCGGAACACGGAGACCGAAGGTCGAACACGAGTCGTATGGAAGATACGATCAACATGAAGATGTTCACCGACGATGACTAGTCCGTCTCACGTGATGATCGGACACGGGCTAGTCGACTCGGATCGTGTAACACTTAGATGACTAGAGGATGTCTAATCTAAGTGGGAGTTCATAATTTTGATTAAGAACTTTATTATCATGAACTTAGTCTAAAACCTTTGCAAATATGTCTTGTAGATCAATGGCCAACGCTAATGTCAACATGAACTTCAACGCTGCTCCTAGAAAACCAAGCTGAAAGATGATGGCAGCAACTATACGGATGGGTCCGGAACCCGAGATCATCCTCATAGCTGCCAAGAAACAAGATGTCCTAGAAGCACCGTTAGGTGACCCACCTGTTCTCCCAAAGATGCAAGACGATTTGAGCGTCTGGCGGACTCGTTCGATGATTACTCCCTCGTTCGATGCGGCATGCTCTACAGCTTAGAACCGGGGCTCCAAAAGCGTTTTGAGCATCACGGAGCATATGAGATGTTCAAGAGCTGAAACTAGTTTTCCAAGCTCATGCCCGGTCGAGAGATATGATGTCTCGACAAGTTCTACAGTTGTAAGATGGAGGAAAATAGTTCGTCGGTGAGCACATCACGAAGATGTGCAGGTTGCACAACCGTATGACCCAGTGAACATAAACCTCCAGATGAGGCGGTCATTGATGAATCCTCGATCGCTTCCACCAAGCTACAAGAGCTTTGTGATGAACTACAACATGCGGGGATGGTAAAGACCATTCTGAAGTGTTCTTGATCTTGAAGTCAGCAGAGGCTGAAATCAAAAGGAACATCAAGTGTTGATGGTCAATAAGACCACTAAGTTCAAGAAAGGCAAGGGTAAGAAGAACTTCAAGAAGGACGGCAAGGATGTTGCCGCTACCGATAAGTCTGTTGCGGGAAGAAGTCAAAGAATGGACCCAAGCACGAGACCGAGTGCTTTTATTGCAAGGGAAGGGTCCTTTGGGCGGAACTGCCCCAAATACTTAGCGGATAAGAAGGCGGCAACACCAAAGGTATATTTGATATACATGTAATTGATGTGTACCTTACCAAGACTAGTAGTAACTCCCGGGTATTTGATACCGTGCCGTTGCTCATATTTGTAACTCACAGCAGAGCTGCGGAATAAGCGGAGATGGCGAAGGACGAGGTGACGATCGCGTCGGGAATGGTTCCGAGGTCGATGTGATCGCCGTCGGCACGCTGCCTCTACATTTACCTCTGGGATTAGTTTTAAACCTCAATAATTGTTATTTAGTGCCAAGTTTGAGCATGAACATTGTATCCGGATCTCGTTTGATCTGAGATGGCTACTCATTTAAGTCCGAGAATAATGGTTGTTCGATTTATATGAGAGATATGTTTTATGGTCATGCTCCGATGGTCAATGGTTTATTCTTAATGAATCTCGGCGTAATATTACACATGTTCATAGTGTGGATGCGAAAAGATGTAAAGTTGATAACGATAGTCCCACATACTTGTGGCACTTGCCGCCTTGGTCACATTGGTGTCAAGCGCATGAAGAAGCTCCATCTTGATGGACTTTTAGAGTCTCTTGATTATGAATCGTTTGACACATGCGAACCATGCCTCTTGGGCAAAATGACCAAGACTCCGTTCTCGGAACAATGGAGCGAGCAACCAACTTGTTGGAAATCATACATACCGATGTGTGCGGTCCAATGGCGTTGAGGCTCATGGAGGATATCGTTATGTTCTCACTCTCCGATGACTTGAGTAGATATGGGTATGTCTACTTAATGAAACACAAGTCCGAGACCTTTGAAAAGTTCAAGGAATTTCAGAATGAGGTGGAGAATCAACGTGACCGAAAGATAAAGTTCCTCTGATCGGATCGTGGAGGAGAATACTTAAGTCACGAATTTGGCACACACTTAAAGAAATGTGGAATCGTTTCACAACTCACGCCGCTGGAACACCTCAAATAAGCGGTGTGTCCGAGCGTCGTGTCGCACTCTATTGGATATGGTGCGGTCTATGATGTCTCTTACCGATTTACCACTATCATTTTGGGGATACGCTCTAGAGACAGCTACATTCACTTTAAATAGGGCACCGTCTAAATCCGCTGAGACGACACCGTATGAATTATGGTTTGGGAAGAAACCTAAGCTATCGTTTCTAAAAGTTTGGGGATGCGATGCTTATGTCAAGAAACTTCAACTGAAAAGCTCGAACCCAAGTCGGAAAAATGCGATTCATAGGATACCCTAAGGAAGCTGTTGGGTATACCTTCTACTTAAGATCCGAAGGCAAAGTCTTTGTTGCCAAGAACGGATGCTTTCGGAGAAAGAGTTTCTCTCGAAAGAAGTAAGTGGGAGGAAAGTAGAACTTCGATGAAGTACTACCTCTCGAGCGGGAAAGTGGTGCGGCGCAGAAACCGTTCTGTAATGCCCACACCAATCAAGAGGAAATCATTGATGATGATCAAGATACTTGGATCAAGTTACTCTCTGAACTTCAAGGTCCACAGGACACGTTCCGCACTGAGTGGTACGGCAACCTGTCATGGAAATCATGTTGCTAGACAACAATGAACCTTCGAACTATGAAGAAGCAATGGCGGGCCCGATTCCAACAAATGGCTTGAGGCCATGAAATCCGAGATAGAATCCATGTATGAAAACAAAGTATGGACTTTGACAGACTTGCCCGATGATCGGCGGCGATAGAAAATAAATGGATTTTAAGAAGAAGACGGACGCGGATGGAAATGTCACCATCTATAAAGCTCGACTTGTCGCTAAGGGTTATCGACAAGTTCAAGGGATTGACTACGACGAGACATTCTCTCCGTGGCGAAGCTTAAGTCCGTCCGAATCATGTTAGCAATTGCCGCATACTATGATTATGAGATATGGCGATGGACGTCAAAACGGCATTCCTTAATGGACATCTTAAGGAAGAGCTGTATATGATGCAGCCGGAAGGTTTTGTCGATCCTCGAAATGCTAACAAAGTATGCAAGCTCCAACGATCCATTTATGGGCTGGTGCAAGCATCTCGAGTTGGAACATTCGCTTTGATGAGATGATCAAAGCGTTTGGGTTTATCTGAACTTATGGAGAAGCCTGCGTTTACAAGAAAGTGAGTGGGAGCTCTGTAGCATTTCTCCTATTATATGTAGATGACATACTCTTGATGGGAAATGATACAAAACTTCGACAGCATTAAGGCCTACTTGAACAAGTGTTTTTCAATGAAGGACCTTGGAGAAGCTGCTTATATATTAGGCATCAAGATCTATAGGGATAGATCGAGGCGCCTCATAGGTCTTCACAAAGCACATACCTTGATAAGATTTTGAAGAGGTTCAAAATGGATCAGTCCAAGAAAGGGTTCTTGCCTATGTTACAAGGTGTGAAATTGAGCTCAGCTCGATCACCACCACGGCAAAAGATAAAGAAGAGATGAGTGTCATCCCTATGCTTCAGCCATAGGATCTATTATGTATGCCATGCTGTGTACGGACCGATGTAAACCTTGCCGTAAGTTTGGTTGCAAGATACCAAAGTAATCCCGGCAAGGAACACCGGACAGCGGTCAAGAATATCTGAAGTACACGAAAAGGACAAAGGACATGTTTCGTTTATGGAGGAGACGAAGAGCTTGTCGTAAAGGGTTACGTCGGCGCTAGCTTCGACTCGGATCCGGATGACTCTAAGTCACAAACCGGATACGTGTATATGTTGAATGGTGGAAGCGATGGCTGGTGCGGTTGCAAGCGAAGCGTCGTGGCGGGATCTACGTGTGAAGCGGAGTACATGGCAGCCTCGGAGGCAGCGATGAAGCAATATGGGTGAAGGAGTTCATCACCGACCTAGGAGTCATACCCAATGCGTCGGGGCGATCAAACTCTTCTGTGACAACACTGGAGCTATTGCCCTTGCCAAGGAGCCCAGGTTTCACAAGAAGACCGAGCACATCAAGCGTCGTTTCAACTCCATCCGTGAAAATGTTCAAGATGGAGACATAGAGATTTGCAAAGTGCACACGGATCTGAATGTCGCAGATCCGTTGACTAAACCTCTCTCGCGTGCAAAACATGATCAACACCGTAACTCTATGGGTGTTCGATTCATCACAATGTAACTAGATTAGTGACTCTAGTGCAAGTGGGAGATGTTGGAAATATGCCCTAGAGGCAATAATAAAAGTATTATTATATTTCAATGTTCATGATAATTGTCTTTTGTTCATGCTATAAGCTGTGTTATCCGGAAATCGTAATACTGCGTGTGAACACTTAGACCCCAATATGTCCCTAGTGAGCCTCTAGTTGACTAGCCCACAGTGATCAATAGATAGTCATGGTTTCACGACTATGGACATTGGATGTCGTTGATAACGGGATCACATCATTAGGAGAATGATGTGATGGACAAGACCCAATCATAAGCATAGCATAAAAGATCGTATAGTTCGTTTGCTAGAAGCTTTGCCAATGTCAAGTATCTATTCCTTCGACCATGAGATCGTAACTCCGGTTACCGTAGGAGTGCCTTGGGTGTATCAAGCGTCACAACGTAATCGGGTGACTATAAAGGTGCATTACGGTATCTCGAAAGTATCTGTTGGGTTGACATGGATCGAGGCTCGATTTGTCACTCCGTGTATGACGGAGAGGTATCTCTGGGCCCACTTTCGGTAATGCATCATCATAATGAGCTCAAAGTGACCAAGGTGTTGGCCACGGATCATGCATTACGATGCGAGTAAAGTGACTTGCGATAGCGAGACCGAGCGAGGTATTGGGATACCGACGATCGAGTCTCGGGCAAATAACGCACCGATTGACAAAGGAATTGCATACGAGGTTTGATAGAATCCTCGACATCGTGGTTCAACCGATGAAATCATCGAGGAGCATGTAGGAGCCAACATGGGTATCGGACCCGCTGTTGGTTATTGCCCGAGAGTCGTCTCGGTCATGTCTGCGTGTCTCCGAACCCGTAGGGTCTACACACTAAGGTTCGGTGGCGCTAGGGTTAGTAGGAAGACTAGTATGTGAATACCGAATGTTGTTCGAGTCCGGATGAGATCCCGGACGTCACGAGGAGTTCGGAAGGGTCCGGAGGTAAAGAATAATATATAGGAAGTGGTGTTTGGCCATCGGGAAAGTTTAGGGTTACTGAAGCAATCTGGGACCACCGGAAGGGTCCCGAGGTCCACCGGTGGGGCCACCTATCCGGAGGGCCCCATGGGCCAAAGGGGGAAGGGAACCAGCCCACAAGGGGCTGGTGCGCCCCCCTAGGCCCACCCCCTACGCCTAGGGTTGAAACCCTAGGGGTGGGGGGGCGCCCCACCTGGCTTGGGGGGCACTCCACCCCCCTTGGCCGCCGCCCCCTGAGATTGGATCTCGGGGCCGCCACCACAGGGGCCTATATAAAGGGGGAGGGGGGCTGCTGGACACAACTCCCAAGGCGCAGCCCTCCCTCCCAACACATCTCCTCCTCCGTGAGAGCTCGGCGAAGCCACAGCCGAGTCTTGCTTCACCACCATCACCACGCCGTCGTCTTTGCCGGGTGGTCTTGTCTTCCTCAACCTCTCCTTCCCCTTGCTGGATCAAGAAGGAGGAGACGTCGCTCGTCCCGCACGTGTGTTGAACGCGAGGTGCTGTCCGTTCAGCACTTGGCATCGGTGATCTGAATCACGTTCGAGTACGACTCCATCATCACCTTGCAAGCTTCCGCACGCGATCTACAAGTGGTATGTAGATGCAAACTCTCTCCCGTTACTTGTTGCTTAGATGAACTCATAGATGGATCTTGGTGAAACCGTAGGAAAAATTTTAATTTTCTGCAACGTTCCCCAACATCGCCATGTTTGCATCTTTGGCATCCCAGTCGCGAGATGACTGCTGGACCACCAAATCGGAGTCGCCATAGCACAGGATCCGGTGAATGCCGAGTTCTTTGGCAAGTCGGAGCCCGCAAATGAGCGCCTCGTATTCGGCGACATTGTTGGAGGCGGCGAAGTGGGTCTGCAGCGCATACTTGAGCTTGTCGCCTTTAGGGGAGGTGAGGACGACGCCGGCACCCAAGCCGGTGCGCATCTTGGAGCCGTCGAAATGCATCCGCCAATGGGTGGAGTCGGTGGCGGCAGTCTTGGGTCTCGGCCACGACGAGGAATCGGCCGATCTGCGACTTGATGGCGGTGCGGGGCTGGTAGTAGATGGTGTAGGGAGCCAACTCTATGGCCCATTTGGCCACCCGGCTAGAAGCATCTCGGCTCCCAACGATCTCGGCCAGCGGGGCTGTGCAAACCATCGTAATTGGATGCTCTTGAAAGTAAGGCTTCAACTTCTTGGCGGCAAAGTGCACGCCGTACCACATCTTCTGGTAATGGGGGTAGTTCTGCTTGGAGGTCGGCAAAGACCTCGCTCGGAATATATCTGGTCTCACGGACGAGAGCGCCTTGCCTTCCCCTTTGCGCTCGACTACAATGACTGTGCTGACTAGTCGGCTGGTGGCGGCAATTTATAGGAGCATGGGCTCTTTAGGAGTCGGAGCCGCCAACACAGGGCGAGTAGTCAACATCTTCTTCAGTTGGAGAAATGCTTCATCCGCCTTGTGGTTCCTCTCAAAAAAGGTGGTCTTATTCATTAGTTGGTACAAAGGGAGAGCTTTCTCGCCCAGCCAACTGATGAATCGGCTGATGGACGCCAAACAGTCGGTGAACTTCTACACATCTAACAGTCGGCCGGGAACCTCCATCGTCTCGATGGCCTTGATCTTCACAGGGTTGCACTCTATGCCGCGTTCAGAGACCAGGAAGCCAAGGAGTTGGCCGACTGGTACTCCGAAGACGCACTTCTCAGGGTTGAGCTTGATCTGGAATCGGCGCAGGTTCTCAGAAGTTTCTTTAAGGTCTTCCATTAGCGTCCCACGCTTTTCCGTCTTCACCACTACATCATCTACGTAGACGTGGGTGTTTCTGCCGAGTTTCTTGAGGAGGCACTTCTGCATGCAACGCTGAAAGGTGGCGCCGGCATTCCTTAAGCCGAACGTCATGGTCAGGTAGCAGAAGGCTCCAAACGGCTCAGCAGCTCGCATCCGGCTGTGGAGTCTATCACCTGATCAATCCTTGGCAAAGCAAATGGGTCCTTGGGGCACGCTTTGTTGAGGCTTGTGTAGTCGATACACATCCGCCACTGCTTGTTCTTTTTCTGCACCAAGACCGGGTTTGCCAACCACTCCGGAAAAAACACCTCCATAATGAAGCCGGCCGCTAGGAGCCGGGCTATCTCTTCTCCAACGACTCTTCTCTTCTCTTTTGACAGGCAGCACAAGGGCTGCCGGACGGGCTTCACATCAGGTCGGACATGTAACTTGTGCTCGGCGAATTCCGTCGGTACACCCGGCATGTCTTTAGGGGGCCATGCAAAGATGTCTCGATTCTCACGAAGGAAATCGACGAGCTCGCCTTCCTATTTGCTGTCAAGGTTTGCACCTATGACACCGTGCCTCTCTGGGTGCTCCGGGTCCAAGGGTATCTTCTTGGTTTCTTTGGCCGGCTTGAACGAGCCCTCAGCTTTCGACTCCTTGGGGTCGGGCGACATCTCTGGCTGCTTTCCAGCCATCGCCACGACCCGATCAAGAAGCCGCTTCTCAGCTGCGATTACCAGGGACTCGGCCAGCCGATTGCCCTCAGCCGCGCAAGCGGACGACTTCCTGTAGTCGCCGGCGATAGTCAGAATCCCCTTGGAACTCGGCATCTTCATCTCGAGGTAAGCGTAGTGGGGAACTGCCATGAACTTGGCCAAAGCAGGTCGGCCAAGTAACGCATGGTATGGGCTTTCGAGGTCCACCACTTCAAACCAGACTGGCTCTCGGCGGAAATGATCTTTGTCTCCGAAGAGGACGTCTATCAGGATCTTGCCGATTGGTGAGTAGGAAAGGCCGGGTACAATACCATGGAACACAATCCGGCTGCTCTGTAGCTGTCTTTGCTTGATTCCTAACTTTTCTATGGTGTCCCTATACAGGATGTTGATGCTACTTCCTCCGTCTATCAGCACTCGTGAGAAGCGGGTGGCCCGCCTATCAGTGGCCAAGGTGGCACTCAGGACCAGGGCATAGGAGACCGGATTCAGCATCACCTCTGGGTGATCTGCTCTGCTCCAACTGATAGGCTTTTCGGACCAATGCATAAACTCTGGGGCATCTGATGCTACTGCATTTACTTCTTGCTACTGCAGCCGCTTTCTTTGCATCGATCATCGATCATCTTGGTGAACACCACATAGGCTCCATGCTCTTACAGGTACTCATCTCGTCTTCTTGTGTAGCCTAGCAGCCCGACTCTTTGAGGCGGCGCGTGGAGGCGGTGGCCAATGACGAGAGGAGGAAGAGCCCGTCTCCTTGGCGATTACGGGAGCAGTGGCACTTTCAGTGGTGTGGTTTGGCGGCTTAGCACCGTTGTGGAACTTGCGAGGACCATCAGTGCTTTCGTAAGAAGGCCAGCAACGATTAGACTTGCCGCCTTTCTATCGCTTGGTTGGAGGCTGCCCCTCGGCTGTTGATCTTGGTATGCGCAACCTGCCGCTTCTTTGGAAGTCGGTTTGTGGGGACCTTGCGCTTGTTGTTGTTACATTGTTGTTATCGCCGTTGGCGTCTCAGTGGAGTTACAGGAGCTGAGGGCCACTTTGCCAGCCGCGTTAACCTGAATTTCCGTCTTCATGGAGGAGTCGGCTATAGGCGTGCTTATGCCAAGCTATGATCGGCCTTTCGTCGAGGTTTCGGCTCATCGCGAGAGCATATTCTTGAGGAGGTGCCCTCTCGGCACCGGCGGTAAAAATACTCGATAGCTTGCACCTCGTGCGCCCTCGCGGAGTTCTGGCTTCGCCCGGCCGTGAGGTAGTCACATGTTGACTCGTCGAGGGCCTTGCGCACAAGAAAGCTGGCGGCGGCTTGGGAGGTCGCTTATGCGTGCTCGTGAAGTTGCGGATGAGCGCCTCGGTGAAGTCGACCCAGCTGTTGATGTTGCGGGGCTTGGATTGTTCAACTATGTCGGGCGTGCCCTGGAGCATGAGTGGAACATACTTCACGGCAACTCGCTTGTTTCCGTTCGCTATGTTGACGGCCGTGGAGTAGTCAACTAGCCAGTCCTCCGGCTTCACGGAGCCGGTATACTTGGGCGTGTCTCGGGGGAGCGTGAACCCTTTGGGAAAAGGCTCGTCTCGGATGCGGGGTCCGAAGCAAGGTGGACCCAACTCGTCTTCTTCTTCTAGCTCCAGGGATCGGTGGAGTCGGTCGATCCCGTGGCGGGCATCATTTTCTCCGACTCCCTCTCGGCGGCCAAGGCGGCCACCGAGAGTTGGATGCTTAGGCGGTGGGGAAACTCGCCGTTCTCTTCTTGGTGGGGGAGGCAGATAGTCGCCCTGCCGCTCCACTGCTCTCGGGCGGCCGTCTTGGTCGTGCTCGATGGTGATGCGAGTCCGACTATGGCTGACAGCCGACTCTTTGTCTTTTCTTTCGCGGACTCCACCAGTCGGCGTCCGAGACGTCGCGCCTTGATCTCGGCAGGGAGGCAAGTCGTCGTTTGGTTCTTCTTGGCGCCTCCGTGCGACCGCGGCTGCGTCTGCGTAACAAGCTGCGTCGAGCTCTTTGGACTCGCTCCGTCATCATGCAGCGCTCTTCGCCTTCAAAGTTCTTCAGCTCCTCAGTCGCCGCCTGGGCGGCATGGATGTTCTCCGCGGGCATGGCGTATATGGGGCGATTGGCCCCGAACAGGTTGGCGATGGTCGCACGGCACTGTCGGACCGCGCCTAGGCGGCTAGGCCCAGTCGGAGCTGGCGAGCCGCCCACAGCGCAATCCATCTCACGCTGGTAGGCTTCTGACAAGTGCCTCATGCTTGCCAGCTTCTTGGCGCCTTCGATGATCTGAAGGCGGCGTGTCTCCAGCGTCTTGGCGTCTGTGTCTTCTGGAATAGGCACAGTCAGGTCTTGCAGAGCCGCGTCGAGTGGGTCACGAGCTCCCTCACCAGAACGCTCATCATGACTAATGACGAGCACCTCTATGACGGCGCTTCCGCCGCTCTCCTCGTGAGGGAGTGGCTCGTCGTAGACCACCACATTGGTGGGGAAAGCATCAAGTGATGCGGCGTCGGAGTCGAACAGCATCGGGTCGGTGGAGCCTACGGACTCCAAGTCCACGGCAGGCTCGCCGGTGACGTGGAGTTGGTCGAGGAGGCCCGCGAGGAGGTTCGGGGCGCTCGTGCCTGCGTCGGATCACGGAGCTTGTCCGGAAGCGAACCTCGCCGACAAGTTCGGCAAGGCAGCTTCTGCTTGGCGGCCTCGGCCTTGCCGCGTCGTCACCTCCATCTGGCGAAACTGGCTGGCTGCGCTTCGCCGAGGAGGAAAAGGTTCCGTCTTGAATAGATCTCCGACGACGGTGCACCTCGCCCCACGGTGGGCGCCAAATGTCGGGGTTGGGTCGACATATGCCAAAGGATGGCTTATCATGGTGGAGGCGAGTAGAGCGTCGCCGGTGCACAGAAGCAGGATGAGGCGAACATGCACGCTTGGCGGATCCTACCTAGCCTCAGGGCTCTCCGAGGAGATAACACCCCTACTGCTGCTCTGCGGGGTCTCCACATGATCACTAAGGCAAAGTGAACACAAGGTTGCTCCTAGAGCTGTTTCTGGAGGTAGGAGAAGGCAAGGCTAGCTTTCTCCTCCCTCTATGATCTGGTCTAGTGCTAATGGATTCGAACCCTTTGCATGGGTGCCCTGGGGGGGTTTATATAGGCCTACCCCCCAGGGGTACAACGGTAAAACCGGCTGGGCGTGGGTCCTAGCCGTCTGTCTCTCAGGCCGCCATTTTCTCCGCCGACTACTGGGGCCCGCCGACTGGTGGGTCCGGCCGACTACCTAATCTGGGGCAGACAGCCCCTTGCCCTTGCCAAGGTAGTCTTGCTGCTGCATTCATCAGAGTCCGTGCTTCTAATATGTGGCTCGGTCATGGGGTCATAGCAGCGATCTTTGTTGCCCGACAGGCGATCACTCTTGCCATTCCCGTCTTGTCAGTTAATGGCGTGTGGGGCCCGTGGGAGGCCGGCCGACTCACGAGGGCCGACTCTACGGGTCCATCTCTTGGCGCTCTTGAGTCTTGATTCTCCAGACCGGTAGGCCCCGCCGTCCCAGGCCGTCTGAAGACGGGCCGTCGTGGGCCTGGCTCCACCCCAAGAGCTGATGTCGGGGCCGACATGGCATGATGCAGCCACGGACGGAGATCTCCATTGGTACGGCGCACTGTGGCCACGCCTGCCCTTAAATAACAAGGTGGTTGGAGTTCCAGGCCGACTTCCTATATTTAGCCTCTCCGGAAGTCGTTGGACGGGAGTCGGCTTATCTTGGAGTCGCCGCTGGGACTCGGCTTATCTGGGAGTTGCCTTCCGGGACTCGGCTCGTCTTGGAGTCGCTGGATGGGACTCGACTTATCTTGGAGTCGCCTTCTGGGACTCGGCTCGTCTTGGAGTCGCTGCTGGGACTTGGCTCGTCTTGGAGTCGCCGCTGGGACTTGAGGGGCACAGCCCGCCCCGATGTCTTGAAAGGTTCTGGGACCCGGGTTAGCCTACCCATGGCCCATTACTCCGACAACTCTTTAGGGAGTTAAACCTGTCCATTGACGAAGTCGACGATACTAACGACAATGGCCGCTATGGTTTGTATGTTATGTCGAACGGAAGGAGCTTGATGGCCCATTTAGCAATCCATCCCGTAGCGTCGCGGTTGTTTATTATGTCGTTGAGTGGTACTTCGGAGGCCACCATAATCGAACACTCCTGGAAGTAGTGTCGTAGCTTCCGGGATTCCATGAAGACCGCGTATGTTATCTTTTGATAGTGTGGGTATCAGGATTTGCATGGGGTGAGGACCGTGGACACGTAATATACCGGCTTTTGGAGAGGGAATTTGTATCAAATGCGCTTCTCGATTCGACGACAAACCTTTGCGCTTACAACTTGATGTGTTGCAGCTATGTACAATAGCATAGGTTAGCCAATATTTGGTATTATCGGGAACTGGATAAGCGGCCAATAAGGTCTTTATTTCATCGGTCCGGCAGCGGCTGCATCCATCCGCGAAGTTTTTGGTGCGTTGAAGGAAGCGGTAAAGAGGTAGTGCCTTTTCTCCTAATCGGGAGATAAAAGCGGCAAAAGGCAGCCACGCATCCGGCTAGTTTCGGATATGCTTGAGTCTGTTCGGATAGCCAAGCTGCGAGCTCGGATTTTGCCAGATTTGCTTGATTCCTCTATTGGAAACAATGAAGCGAGCAACTTCGGAGGAGTGCGCAGCATTTTCGGTTTAGCTTGATGTCGTATGTTGGAGGTTATCGAACATAAGCCTCAAGTCTTCTATTAGGGTTTCGGCGTGTCTTGTTTTTATGACCACGTCGTCCACATATCACCTCCAACGGTTTGCCGATTTGCTTCTCGGGCATGTTTGAATCATCGTTGATAGGTTCTTGCCGGCATTTTTAAGCCCGAAAGGCATAGTCTTGAAGCAGAAAGGACCACATGGCGTTATGAAGACCATTGCGGCTTGGTCGGACTCTGCCATCTTTATTTGATGGTATCCGAAATATGCGTCGAGGAAACATAGCGAGTCGTGTCCTGCGGTGGCGTTGATGATTTGGTCGATGCGAGGAAGGGGGAAGGGATCCTTGGGGCAAGCCTTGTTGAGGTCTTTGAAATCGACGCATAGGCGCCAGGATTTGTCCTTCTTTGATACCATTACTAGATTTGCGAGCCAATCCGGATGCTTGATATCTCTTATGAATCCGGCCTCAAGTAGCTTGGCTAGCTCCTCTCCCATGGCTTGCCGTTTAGGCTATGAGATGCGCCTAAGAGTCTGTTTGGAAGGCTTGTATCCTTTCAGTATATTGAGGCTGTGTTCGGCCAGTCTGCGTGGGATGCCCGGCATGTCCGAAGGATGCCAGGCAAAAATATCCCAATTCTCGCGTAGGAAGTCTCGTGGTGCGGCATCCATTGTGGGGATCAACTGTGTCCCGATGGAAGCTGTCTTCGTGGGGTCCGTTGGATGGACCTGGAATTTGACTATCTCGTCTGCGGGTTTGAATGAGGTGGACTTGCATCGTTTGTCGAGTATCACGTCGTCCACATCCTTGTGGCGCGCAGCATTGTTAGTTCTTGGTGCTAAAGCTTGAATAATGCTTCGGGGCTAGTGCTGCAGTTTTATTTTCGGTAGTCTGACGTCCGGATCAGCAGCTGAAGTGATGATTCCATTGGGTTCGGGCATTTTAAGCTTCATGTACCCGTAATGGGGTATAGCGAAAGCTTGTGAATCGTCCCGCCCTAAAAGGCGTGGTATCCGCTTCTTGAAAAGAGCCACTTGGAATGTGATTTCTTGGACACTGTAATTCTCCGGTGCGAATACCACATCGAGTGTGATTTTTCCGCTGCACCGTGCTGCCGACTAAGGATGATTCCCGAAGGTTGTGCGCTTTGCTCAATCGGCTTTTATCAATTTCCATCTTGTTGAGTGTTTCTTCATAGATCAAGTTTAATCCGCTTCCGCCATCCATGAGTACTTTAGTGAGCCGAAAGCTGTCCACTATTGGGCTAAGGACCAAAGCGGCTAGTGCCTGGACTGTCTGGAATTGAGGTTTGTCACTGGCACTGAAAGTTATAGCAGTGTCGTTCCACGGATTTATTTTTGCCACATGGCAGATTTCAGCGAAATTTCGATGAGCTCGCTTGCGCCTATTATTTGAGGCGAAAGTCTCTAAGACTGTCAGTACCACATTGTTGTCTTTGGCGGGATGTTGTTCTGCTTTATGGCTTACAAGAAGATCCTCGCCGCTTTTTGCTACCTGGCGGAGTATCCAACATGCTCTTAGGCAATGTGTTGGTGTAGTGTCCGGCGTGCTGTGGAGTTTACATGGCCCATTGAGCCATTCTTCCAATACGGTTCCACGCCCTAGGGTGGGTTTTGGTTTCCTGGGAATTCGATCGGGTAACTTACGAGAGTTCGCCTATTTAGCTCGGACAAAGGTTTTAGTGAGAGCCGGATTATCCCAAAATTCTGTTTGGGTTTTCCAGGCGCTTTCCATCGCATAGTACTTCTGCACTATGGCTGCTAAGTCCGCAAAGTGTACTATGTCATGGCGACTTATAGCATTAAGGATCCCTTTGTTCGTGCAGTTTTTGCAGAAAAGTGAGATTGTGTCTTCCTCACGATAGTCCTTGACCCTGTTTAGCACGAGGAGGAATCTGGCCCAGTAGCGATGTACTGTCTCTTGGGGCTCTTGTATGATATGGGAGAGACGATTCAAGTCTGGGTGGGTGGGCGTAGCTGAATTTGGATTCTGATCCGATCTAACGCCCAGGGGTAGAGGAGCTTTCGGGCTTGACAGCTCGGGATCCGGGGTGCTGCCCGATTTTTCCGGCCCGATACCCGATTCTAAGTCCGGGGTCTGGGTCATGTCCTCCCGCGAGTGGGTATCCGGCTTAGAGATCTCGGTAATCCGGACATAATTCGTCCTCAAAGTAGAGGGATAATCCATGTGTGGCTCTTCCACTACCGCTATCTCGTGGGTGACCGGTGGGGATTTAATATCCCTTTGATCAGGTTTAAACCCAATCCGATCATAGTCTATAGCGACTCCCAAAGCGGCGATGCGATTCAAGAGCTCATTAAGGGAGGAGAGCTCTATTGGATTCATCTGTTCAGCGAGTTCCGAATTGACGTCGAGGCTGTTTTTGATGACCCGAGAGGTCATCGTCGGCGTGGGAGCCGATCGGGCGGCCACGACGAAGCCGCCTAGTCGGAGAGTTTGGCCTACCGCTAGTGCTCCCCCAGAGGTGATGTTGTCCTTCACAACGAGACGGGCCATCGAGCATTGCAGCGATGACACATAGGAACTCTCAATGAAAGCACCAATGTCGGTGTCAAAACCGGCGGATCTCGGGTAGGGGGTCCTGATCTGTGCGTCTAAGGCTAATGGTAACAGGAGGCAAGGGATACGATGTTTTACCCAGGTTCGGGCCCTCTTGATGGAGGTAAAACCCTACTTCCTGCTTGATTGATCTTGATGATATGGGTATTATAAGAGTTGATCTACCACGAGATCGTAGAGGCTAAACCCTAGAAACTAGCCTATGATGATTATGATTGTGTCTCTAAGGACTAAACCCTTCGGTTTATATTGACACCGGAGGGGGCCAGGGTTTACACAGAGTCGGTTACAAAGAAGGAAATCTATTATCCGGATCGCCAAGCTTGTCTTCCATGCAAAGGAGAGTCCCATCCGGACACGGGACGAAGTGTTGAGTTTGCATCTTCACGGTCCAACAGTCTGGCCAAAGTATATAGTCCGGCTGTCCAGATACCCCCTAATCCAGGACTCCCTCATTCGCCAATCTCAATGAAGGAGGAGGAGGTGTAGGAGGGGGAGGGCTGCGCCGGTGCTGAAATGCAGTTCTTTGAGAGTCTTGGATTAGGGGTGTCGGATGGCGGACTATAGCCTTTGGCGGACTCTTTGGACTATGAAGATGCAAGATTGAAGACTTCGTCCCGTGTCGAGATGGGACTTTCCTTGGCGTGGAAGGCAAGCTTAGCGATCTGATATGTAGATCTCCTACCATTGTAACCGACTGTAACCCTAACCCTCTTGGGTGCCTATATAAACCGGAGGGTTTTAGTCCGTGGGACGAACAACAATCATACCATAGGCTAGCTTCAGGGTCTAGCCTCTCGATCTCGTGGTAGATCTAATCTTGTACTACCCATATCATCAATATTAATCAAGCAGAGTAGGGTTTACCTCCATCGAGAGGGCCCGAACTAAAAACATGGTGTCCTTGTCTCCTGTTATCCATAAACGCTAGACGCAATTGAGACCCCTACCCAAGATCCGCGGTTTGACACCGACATTGGTGCTTTCATTGGGAGTTCCTGGTGGTCGTCATCTTTAGTCGATGGCACCTCCGATCATCAACAACGAGGCGGTCGGGGTGAGACTTTTCTCCCAGACAGATCTTACGTATTGGCGGCTTTGCTGCGGGCAATTAAGCTTGCCATCTGGAGCGATTGAAAGCTTCGCCCCCAGCCATCGAGTCGATTTGGAAGATTTGAACTACGGGCGACATCGCGGAGACTTGATCTTGATGGGTTGAGCCACAGCCAAGCACGCCCGCCTTGTCACGATGGGCATGATCTAGCTCTGCCACGGGACGGTGCCACGGAAACGCACCGGTGTCGCTCCGACCCTTAGCTTCGAGCCATCGCGCCGTCGAGGGCGGGTGGCTTGACACACGCCTCGGGGCTGCTATCTCTGGCGATTGGCGGAACACCAACCCTGTCGCTTGCGGCTTCGTGACTCAAGATGCGGACTCCTCTCCGGACTCCAAACCTTCCGTGCCCCTGCCAATCGAATCCGATTGGGCGCCGATCATGGAGTTCACTGTCGCGGACATCTTTCAAAGACTTCGCCCTTTGGCGACATCCCGAAGTCGCTAAAGTCTCTCTCTTTGTCGGAGAGCCTGGCGGATTATGGTCAGGAAGGTTGGGATGCGGACGGCAAAGAAATTCAAAGCCCACCCACCACCCACTTCGTAGCCACTGTCGATGATTTAACCGACATGCTCGACTTCGACTCTGAAGACATCGACGGTATGGATGACGATGTAGGAGACGACCAAGAACCAGCGCCTACAGGGCACTGGAAGGCCACCTCATCATACGACATATACATGGTGGACATCCCAAAAGATGGGAATGGCGATGGAACAGCGGAGGATGACCCCTCCAAGAAAAGCCTAAGCGTCGGCGTCAGCGGCGCCGCTCTAAATCCCGCCACAGCAAAAACGGTGATTCCGGCACGGGAGACAATAACACCCCGGACAGTGCCGAAGACAACCCCCTCCAGTAGGATTCAGCGCAGGAGGATGGAGAAGCCAGCCTTCATGAGAGAACGACGGACAGAGAGGTAGAGGACGATAATTACATGCCTCCCTCGAAGGCGAGGCAAGCCTCGGCAACAGGCAATTTGTCGTGCCTGAGGATCCCGTCGAACAGAGCGTTTCAAACGCAGGCTTATGGCCACGACAAGCAGCCTCAAGAAAAAGCAGCAACAACTTAGAGCTGACCAAGATTTGCTAGCCGACGGATGGTGAAGTCTTTGGCGGCCAAAATCTGAACTTCGAGCGCCCTCAAGAGCTACCCAAAAGCAGGCTGCTACCCCAATTAGAGGAGGAATCACCTAAACCTACATCACCGGCGCATGATACCGCCCGACCGCCACCTCGTGGCAGCTGACGGAAAGGCCTCTCGGCCCTCCCTCAACCGCACCCAGCGCCGCTCAAAAATACCAAGGCGTGGGAAGTCGCGGACCTGCGAGATATATTGGAGGACAGGGCAAGGCAAACAAGATCGATATACGGATCGTGTGGGCGCCCCACTACACGTGACGATAACCGTCACGCCGGATATGGCAATTCCAGCCGGGCCGAACACAGTAGACAAAGCTCATTTGAGCTGCGTCATGATATAATATCTGGCGCGCCACACCCACTATGCTTCACAGATGAAGTGATGGATCATCAAATACCTGAGGGTTCAAACCCGTAAACATTGAATCATACATGGCACAACAGATCCTGCGGTCTGGATCGAGGACTATCTCCTTCACATCCACATGGCCCGCGGTGATGACCTACACGCCATCAAATACCTCCCACCCAAGCTTAAAGGACCAGCTCGGCATTGGCTTAACAGCTTGCCAGCAGAGTAAATTGGTTGTTGGGAAGACCTGGAAGCCGCATTCCTCGACAATTTCCAGGGCACTTATGTGCGACCACCAGACGCCGATGACCTAAGCCACATAATTCAGCAGCAGGAGAATCGGCGGACAATTCTGACACGGTTCCTAACCAAGAAAAATCAAATCGTCATTGTCAGGATGCACGGCCCTTGCAGCCTTCAAACATAACATCATGACGGTGGCTTGCCCAGCGCCTAGGACAGGAAAAGTCGAAATCCATGGCAGCCCTCACAACACTCATGACCGCTTTTGCGGGAGAGGACATCTGGCTAGCTTGTAGTAACAACATGACCAAGAGCCACAGTAATTCGGATACCAAGGACAGCAGCGGCAGGTCGGCGTCGCAACAAGCACAAGCGCCGCATTAATGGCGATAATCTTTGAGGATCGGCGGTCAATGCGGATTCGGAGGATCTAAACCGGTCGTGGAAAAAGCCATTCAAAAGAAATAATCCGGGCCCGTCCAATTTGGACCGAATACTCGATCGCTCGTGCGGATACGGCACCCCGAAAAACCAGCCAACCACACCAGCGAGGATTGTTGGGTGTTCAAGCGAGCGAGCAAGTTAAATGGCGAAAACAATGACAAGGAGCTGCATAGCGACGACGAGAACCCGACCGCTGAACAATAGAGGACGAAGGGCTTCCCTACAAGTGCGGACGGTGAACATGATATATGCAACCCACATACCCAAAATGGGCGAGCGTGCACTAAGGGCGCATATGCGATAGAGCGATCGCCCCAAAGTTCAATCCGTGGTCCTCTGCCCGATCACTTTTGATCGAAGGACCACCCACTAACATCCACCATGGCGGATTCGCCGCATTGGTTCTAGACCCAATCGTTGTGATTTCACCTCACTAGAGTCACGATGAATGGCGGCAGCGACTTGAACCTGCTTTATTAGGATACGATGTGCAAAATGGGCATAGACCCTCAAGGATTAAACCCACAAAGACAACCTTTAAAGGCGTCATTCCGGTGTAGAGGCCAGCTATGCAGGCTCAGTTACACTTGAAGTGGTCTTGGATCCCGGATAACTTCGAAGTGAGGAGTTAATCTTCGACATAGTCCCATTCCGCAGCGGCTATCACGCACTGCTCGGACGATCCGCATTTGCAAAGTTCAATGCGGTGCTGCACTATGCATACCTCAAGCTCAAGATGCCAGGCCCTCGAGGAGTCATTATGGTCAATGGAAACACCAAACACTCTCTCCGAACGGAGGAGCATACGGCGGCCCTTGCGGCGGAAGTACAAAGCAGCCTCTCAAGGCAATTCTCGAGTCCGGCTATTAAACGTCCAGACACCGTGAAGTGCGCCCGGAGTAACCTACAACAAGACCTCACGCGCGTCCGAGCATGCGTAGCTAGGCTAACCCCACCCTCGCGAAATTGCGAAACCAGTACCACGCGTACGCCATCGCTCTAGAAATAGCATGGGCATAGGGGAGGGAGCACGACCACGGCAGGCCTGAATCTGCGGCTCAACCGCACTGAGGGGCTCCCAATTGTGTCATTCTTTTTCTTACTTTCGATAGTCCATTCTCAAGAAGCCTGTCCGTGATAGAATCGCCGAACACACGATGCAACAGCCGAGAAATGCTACATTGAGTGTCGGTGGTCTCTATAACGAGCAGTATATTTCTTTCACATATCATCCTGCAGCTCGCCCCTGGAGGGGGACATGTCAAATAGTCCCGTCCCTTGCTTATCGCACTATTTGTATCGTCCCGCTTCTACCGCAGCCTTTTTTGAATAAACAATACATAGCTTCTGCCTATTATTGCATTCCTTTTTCTATCTATATATGTTCACTTATGACATGTTGCACCCGTACACTTTGGTACGGCCAAATACCCGAGGGCTTAAGTACCCCAAAATATGGTGTGATAAGTCCGAACACTTTCACAAGTCGGCACCGAACTTATAGCATTATATGCATCGGCTCTGAATCATGTCTTGGGTCAATAGTTGGGTTTGCCCGGCTCCCATGTTTTGGTACCTTACGTTCCGTTATATCGGCTAAGGTAGCGCTGGGAGAACCACTGCGATTGTGCCCCGGTTGAGCTGGGTTAAGCACCTCAGTGGAGAAAGCTAAAACTGACCGTCATGATAGGGCGAGAGCCGGTCGCTGTTCGAGAGGTTTTCGAGTCCCTAAAGACTTATGCCGCTTAGAGCGAGGAGTCGGCTTTGTCCGGCCCAGGCGTGGATAGCGCCCCGAACTCGATCTTCCGAATACTAGGGGCTTTGCCGAAATTTAAAATTATAGAATTCTATGGATAAGTGAGAGTGTTCAAGCATTATAGTCCGGTTGCCTTGTTCGTTGCATTGCGCGCCTCCCTCGAAGGACCCAAGAATGGGAAAAAGAGCGTTCAAATTTATCCCGAACACCCCAGCACTTGGGGCATGGGGGCAGAAGCCGACGACTCGCCATCTCTCAAATTTAATAAATAGCCGCACAGAAGTTAATATTTTAAATTCACAAGCGTTGCTTAGCGCATATGAACAAGTTTTCAGCATACAGGATAACAAATGCGAGTTTACTCAAAAATTACATCTTTGGAGCATTCACCGCTATAAAGCGGGCACCCTTGAGGCGCCCTCATAATACATCTCGGGCTTGCGATACTCCTGGCGGCGGTGGTCTATCCATCACAAGCTTCTCGGCGTCCATCTTGCCCAGTGAACTTTAGCGGGCAAGGGCCCTCTGAGCACCTTGATCTGAGCGGAGCACTTGGCGACTTCAATCCATGGGCCAGGCGTCCACCAGCCGCCTCACCAGCCGAGTAGCTCCAGGCATGGCTTCCTTAGGCCACAGCCGAACTATGAGGCCCTTCATGGCCTGTTCGGTCACCTTATGGAGCTCAACCAGCTGCTTGTTTGGTCGCTCAAAACACCGGATGTCCGGCCTCGGCATCTTGAGACAGAACACCTTCTCCGTCGAGCTCCCTCCTTGGCTCGGTAGAAGCAGCGGCAGCATCGGACACCTGCTGCGAGGCAGATCTGCGAATGCTCTGGAGAGCTCCAGTTCGGGTAAGTAACGGATAATTCACTTTCACGTGCTTGCTTTGCATAAAGAATGCCTTACGCCGCTATCTTCTTCAATGCCTCAATTTCTGGAGGGCTTTTTGGGCTTGACCTTAGCGGCTTTAGGCGCTCTCAAGGGCAGGCGAGCTCGGACTCTCGAGTCTTTGAGTCACGCTCCAAACTCTCATGTTTTTCCACGAGAGCCTGGAGCTCTTGCCGCACCTCCGCCACCCGCGCCTCCAGTTTCTCTTGCTCGGTGCGCTCCGCGGCCACATTGCTTTCGGCCTTGGACACCGCTTCCTTCAGGATCGCCACCTCGTTTGTGGCCCCTGCAATACTCAGGTTATCCCTGTAATTTTTTGCAACCACATCCTTTACATACTTCCATAAGGTATTGCTTACCTTCCTTGTCCTCGAGCTGCTTTTTGGCAAGGCCGAGCTCGTTCTCGGACCGCTCGAGGCTCTACTTCAATGCATTGACCTCTGCAGTCAGTGCGACAGAGGTCAGCAGTGCAGCCTGCATTCCCATATTGACATACTGATGTTAGACTCCTGCATACATCTTTTAGATCCTCAGTTCGGCTTTTCTTCCTGAACACCAAACTGAGCATCAGGGGCTACTATCTATGCGGTAACATTTTCACATATCTTAAATACATACCTCAAAGCCTGGTAGAAGGCTGGCACAGGCTTCAGTCAGCCCGCTCTTGGCGGACTGAACTTTCTGGATCACCACACTCATAATAGTGCGGTGCTCTTCGTTGATGGAGGCGCCGTTAAGCGCCTCCAGCAAATTATCCGGTGCCTCCGGCTAGACAAAGGTCACCGGTGTCGCAATCTTGCCCTTCTTACGAAGGGGCCGTCTACCGGACTCCCGAACCACTGAAGGTTCCGGTGCGGACTTAGAGCCCTTTGGGGTTTTATCCCCCTTGCGCCTGGAGTCCGGGAGGTTGCCTTGCGGCGCCTCCTGGACCACCTCTTCCTGGATGGGCCCCTTCTGGGACCCCACCTCGGCGTAATCCGTAGCGCGAGGAGAGGAGGCAGCCGGAAGTGAGGTGCTATTCACGTCCGAAGCGAATCCGAGCCGCTTCGTTGAGCGTCGAGCCCGTCCTTGGGCGGGCTGTAGGGTTATATTCGGCGTTAGGAGATTACGTGCGACAAATGAAACTCCATGAGTTATTACGGTATCACGAGACTTATGATTTACGCCAGAGCTTAGCCCTCGGTGGCCCTCCTCTTCGCCCGTCGTCGGCGTTGGTGGAAATAGTCCGGAGGAAGGGTCCTTCCTTCTTGGACCCTCCGGCCTCCCGGTTAGGCGGCCTTCCTTTCTTCTCTCCGCGGCTGGGAGAGGCCTCTTCCTCCTCCTCGTCTTGGCGGGAGAGTCCGCCTCGAGTCATCGGGCGATGAGTCCGACAATACTGGCGCCGAACTCCTTGAGTTGCGTGGCCTTCTTCTTAGCCTTCTTCTCCGGCACCACGTGAGGTGCGGAACTAGCAGCCCGTTAATCGGCGTCCGCTGGGTCTTCGGCAAGGGCAGACAGTTAACCTGCCCGGACGTCTTTTGCCTGTCCTGTCAAAGGTAAGGGAGTTTAGATCCCGCATAGAGTCAAACTATGAAAAACAAGTGTCCTGTAAAGGGTAAAATAGCTTACCTCGCTGGCTTGACGTTGCGAGCTGAATCAGCGATCTTCAGTAGAGGATGCAGGAGCCTCGACGCCCTTGAACAACACATTCCAGGCATCTTCATACGTGAGTGTCGAAGAGCTGCTCAAGGTTTTAGTCTTGTCTGGGATCAAACTCCCACAAGTTGAAGGCCCGTTGTTGTACGGGAGGATCCGGCGGATGAGCATGACTGGACTATGTTGACAAGCTTGAGCTTCTTGTTCACCAGGTTTTGGGCCTTGAGTTTGGAGTCGGTCGGCTCTTCGAATTACCCCATGTCGGGCCCATCACTTTCCAAGAGGTGAGCCGTGTAGGGAAGCTAGATCGGAATTCGGGGGCCGCTGCCCATTTAGGGTCACGCGGCTCGGTGATGTAGAACCACCCCGATTGCCAGCCCTTTGTGGTCTCCACGAAGGAGCCCTCGAGCCACAGGACGTTGGCCATCTTGCCAACCATGGCACCTCCGCACTCCGCCTGGCAGCTGCCCACTACCTTCGGCTTGACATTGAAGGTCTTCAGCCATAAGCCGAAGTGGGGCTGGATCACGAGAGGAAGGTGAGGAGTCTGGACTAGGGGTGTCCGGACAGCGGACTATCAATATCCGCGGACTCCATACAAAGATAGAAGATTGAAGACTTGGCTCGTGTCCGGAAGGTACTTTCCTTGGCGTGGAAGGCAAGCTTGGCGTCTGGATATGTAGATCTCCTACCATTGTAACCGACTACTGTGTAACCCTAGCCTCTCCGGTGTCTATATAAACTGGAGGGCCTTAGTCCGTAGGGCGAACATTACAACTCAACAATCATACCATAGGCTAGCTTCTAGGGTTTAGCCTCCTTGATCTCGTGGTAGATCTACTCTTGTACTACCCATATCATCAATATTAATCAAGCGGGGCGTAGGGTTTTACCTCCATCGAGAGGGCCCGAACACAGGTAAAAACATTGTGTCCCTCGTCTCTTGTTACCATCCGCCTAGGCGCACATTCGGGACCCCCTACCCGAGATCCGCGGTTTGACACCGACATTGGTGCTTTCATTGAGAGTTCCTCGTGTAAATGCGCCCGGCAGAGCGGATGCCTCCACCCATCTTCAAAGGCGGCGTTTTTACGGAGGGCCTTGGCCACGGCCAAACTATCCGGCTTAGTGGTTTTCTCATGACCGCCTATCCGGCCACTTTGCTTGGCAATGACTTCTCAAGTCGTCGGAAGCAATCTTAGCGTTAGCCCTAAAGCTGCGAGCAGTTAGATCCAATCGAGCTTTAAATGCATTAGCGAGATCTTGGATCGCGACGCCTCCTGAGTCGCTCACGGACTACAATCAGATCGGGCTTAAAACCAATCTGAGAGAGATTAACTCTCCCAAGGCTACCCACCACGTCGAAGTGGTAGAGGAACAACTCGGCAATTCTTTGCCAGTATTGAAAACAATCCTTGTCCGGATTCCCGAACCCTCCATGCCGGATTCCCGCGGAGGGACGGACTTCGATCGAGCATTGAACCTAAAATCATGCGTCGCCCCGGACTCGCTGGACTGTCTCCAGCAAATCAAGCTCCCGAATTCGGAAGCTCCTCGGCCTTTGAGCCCAAAGATGGGCAGGGATCCGGATTTTATTCCACCCACCCGCCCAGACATATGCAACCTATATCTAATCCAGCAAGAGCCTTGAAGCGAGACATCATTCTTGGGCGATTCCTCCACAGTTATGGACAGGATAAAGGACTGCCGAGAGAGAACATAATCTCAATCTTACGCAATAACTGCATGGACAAGGGAATACTGAACGCCATTGATCGTCGCAAGATTACGCGCTTCACCGATCTGGCGTCCATAGTATGAAAGTACTGTGCGATGGAGAGTTTTCGGAAAATTGAAAATCAATTTTGGGATAATCCGGCCCCAAACCCAGTCCGCGGTAAAAGGGCGCCTTACAATCAGGCCCCAGATGCAAAAACGAAAAAACAAAAACCCAGCGAGGGAAACGGAACCGTACTGGAGGGATGGCTCAACGGACCCTGTAAACTTCATAGTACAGAGGGAGCTGTCCCAACACATAGCCTTCGAGCATGTTGGATATTACGGCAGGTGGCCAAAAGTGGTGAAGAGCTTTTAGCTCCGGGAAATCACTCCAACAATACCAGCACGATATCAGCAGTCTTCGAGACTTTCGCATCAAATAATATGCGAAAACGAACAATCCAGCGAACTTCGCGAAGTCTACCAAGTAGCAACAGCAAATCCATGGGTGACACAGCTATTACCTTCAACGCCAATGACGAGCCCACATCTCGAACTACGAGCCCCGGCCGCTTTGGTACTTAGTCCCATAGTGGGCGGCTTTCGGCTGACAAAAGTCCTCGTGGATGGCGGCAGCGGACTAAACCTCATTTACGAGGAAACTCTGCAGAAAATGGAAATCGATTGGAGCCGTATTGAGCGAAGCAGCACAACCTTCAGACGAATAATCCCTAGCCGGGAAGCGCGCTGCACCAGAAAAATCACACTCGATGTGGTGTTCGGCTCTCCGGACAATTACAGATCCGAAGAAGTCACGTTCCAGGTGGCCCCGTTTAGCAGTGGGTATCACGCCATATTAGGATGAGAGGCATTCACAATTTTTCAAGCAATACCCCATTACGGGTACATGAAGCTCAAAATGCCCGGGCCCAGCGGAATAATCACTCTCGCTAGTGATCCGGACATAGCACTCCGCGCCGAAAACAAGACAGCCGCACTAGCCCTCGAGGCAATCCGAAGCCTTAGCGGCAGAGGAACTCACCGCAACACTCTCGGTGAACAGGGACGATGTGATACTTGATAAAAGATCCAAGTCCACCTCCTTCAAACCAGCGAGATGAGATAATAAAATTCCAGGTCCATCCAATGGACCCAACAAAACGGCCTCCATCGGGCACAGTTGAACCCGAAGTTGGCGCTGCCTCGCGCGAATTCCCGGGAAAATTGGGATATCTTCGCTGGCATCCCTCGGACATGCCCGGAATTCCTCGCAGGTTGGCAGAACACAGCCTAAACATCCTAAAAGGATTTAAGCCAGTCAAACAGGCTCTTCGACGATTTTCCGAGCCCAAAAGATAGGCAATGGGAGAAGAGCTAGCCAAACTATTGGAAGCCGGATTCATTAAAGATATCAAACATCCGGACTGGCTAGCAAATTTGGTGATGGTACCAAAGAAGGATAAATCCTGGCGCCTCTGTGTCGATTTTAAAGACTTCAATAAAACTTGCCCAAAGGATCCCTTCCCTCTCCCCCGCATCGATCAAATTATCGATGCCACAGCAGGGCACGATTCGTTGTGCTTCTTGGACGCATACTCTGGCTATCATCAAATCAAGATGGCAGAAGCAGACCAAGCCGCAACAGCATTTATCACTCCATATGGACCATTGCTTCAACACGATGCCCTTCGGACTCAAAAACGCCGGCGCAACATATCAGCGCATGATTCAAACATGTCTGGCCACCCAGATCGGCAAAACAGTCGAGGCATACGTGAAGCGGCGTAGTCGTCAAAACAAAACTCGTCGAAACTTTAGTAGACGATTTGGACTAACACTCGACAACCTCGGAGCATATGACATCAAGTGAATCCGGAAAAATGCGTTTTGGCGTACCAGCCGGAAAGCTGCTGGGCTTCATCGTATCCGTAGAGAGAATTGAAGCAAATCCGGCCAAAATCCGAGCTCTGTCACAGTTGGATATTCCAAAAGACCTCAAGCAAATACAAAAATTAACAGGATGTGTGGCAGCCTTAAGCCGCTTTATCTCCCGTTTAGGAGAAAAGGCATTGCCCCTCTATCGCCTCCTCAGGCGTACCGGACACTTCGAATGGACGGATGCCGCCACTGCCGGACTCGAAGAAATAAAGGCCATATTGGCAACAAATCCGGTCCTGGCTGCGCCCACTTCGGGAGAACCAATGTTGTTATACATCGCAGCAACGCATCAAGTTGTAAGCGCGGTCCTCGTCGTCGAATGAGTGATAGAAGGGCATAAATTCCCTCTTCAAAAACCAGTGTATTATGTATCCACTGTGTTAACCCCCTGCAAATCCCGTTACCCGCACTATCGGAAGATAGCATATGCGGTGTTCATGGTGTCTCGAAGCTCGGCACTACTTTCAAGAGTGCTCGATAACGATGGCCTCTGAAGTACCACTCAATGACATTATAAATAACCGCGACGCAGCAGGCGGGATAGCAAAATGGGCCATTGAGCTCTTACCATTCGACATCACTTACAAACCTCGGCGAGCTATAAAGTCACAAGTTTTGGCTGACTTCGTGCCGAATGGACCGAAGCGAACTCCTAAAATGTACGGCGCATACTCAATGGACTATGCATTTAACGGCTCCAAAATGTTGGCGGGCTGGGGGCTGGCGTCGTCTTGGCGTCCCCACCGGAGACACTGATCCGATATGTACTTCAAATAATGTACACGACTCCAACAATGCAGCCGAATCTGAGGCCTGTTACATGGTCTCCGGATGGCGGTCTCCATGGGCATTCAACGCCTAGAGGTGCGCGGGACTCAAACCTTGCAATATCCTAAATAAGCGGAGACTTCAACGCCAAGGATCCGAAAATGGCAGCATATCGCAGCGCTGTCCTAAAATGTCATTTCGGTTTGAAGGACTTGAATTCCATCACATAGCCCGAGATAATAACCAAGCGGCGGCGTCACAGCACGCATCGGTGCGAAACGTGATGCTGTCCTCAAATATCTTCTGGAGCGGCTCTTCAAGCCATCCGTCTTGTGGGAAGAGGAGTCCGGTAGTGACAAACCGGAGAAAACCGCACCAACGGTGATTCGGCGACGACATAACACCCTCCATGCGTTATAATGGCGATAATCGCCGCGTGGACAGAACATTTCCTAGCCTACCTACTTAGGCAGGAACTTCCCGAAGACCAAAATGAGGCCCGCTGCATAGTCCGGCGATCGAAGGCCTACAAGGTCCATGAGGGAGAACTTTATAAGAAAAGTACCACGGAGTCCTTCAAAGGTGTATCTCCGAAGAAGAAGGGCGAAACCTCTGGCTGAAATTCATGCGGACTAGGCGGACACCACGCAGCAGCCCGGCCCTTGTTGGAAAGGCATTCGTCAGGATTTTAATGGCCGACGGCTCGGGCGGGCCTTACGACAGACTTGGTCCAGCGATCGTCGGTTGTCGACTCTTTGCTAATCGAGCCATATGCCACCCACCGCCCTCAAAACCATACCCATTACCCGCCATTCGCGGTGCAGGGGCTTGACATGGTTGGACCCCTTAAAGGGAACCCACAAGAAAAAATACCTATTGGTCATGGTGGATAAGTTCACCAAATGGATAGAGGCCAAACCGGTCAAAACGGCAGAGTCCGGACCAGTGATAGACTTTATATCAGAGGTGGTACACCGTTACGGAGTCCCCCACAGCATCATCACCGACAATGGCACGAACTTCACGGCCGATGAGGTCAAGTCATGGTGCAAAAATATGGGCATTAAGCTCGACTATGCGTTAGTCTATCACCCTCAAACCAACGGTCAAGTGGAAAGAGCAAACGGTCTAATAATGAGCGGCATTAAACCCAAACTAGTGAGGTCACTCACTAAATCAGACACCCAATGGGTCGAGGAGCTCAACTCCGTACTCTGGGGGCTGCGGACAACGCCTAACCGTACTACCGGATTCACACCCTTTTTTATGGTATACGGCGCAGAGGCAGTCTTGCCCTGCGACATTATTCATGACTTACCTCGAGCGCGCATGTATGAGGAAAGAGAAGCCGAGTTGGATCGGCAGGACAGCTTGGACACATTGGAGGAAGAGCGTGACATCGCGAAGGCTCGTTCCGCATTCTATCGACAACAGGCCGAAGATACCAAAGCGAAGTGCGGGCCAAGACTTACAATGTTGGCAAACTAGTTCTCGCTGCGGACAAGAAAAGGACAAGCTAAAGCCCGGATGGGAAGGCCCTTCATTATTGATCAAGTATCTTGACCGGTGGAGCATACCGTCTCTGAAATCGTCGGACAACCGACTCGAGCGAACCCATGGAGCGCAGCCCGACTCCGGCGATTCTATGCCTAGCGCCGGACTAAGAGTTCGTCCCCTTCCCCCGTCCAACCTTTTATATTTCGGCTGTCTTTTGTTTCTCTTTTTATCCTTTTAACTTAAAAATCCCTTCGCGGCCTATTTTCGCGTTCTTTGCATACGCACGATGTGCCATCCGCACTCGTTATTCCTGGGGGCTTCTTTCACAGAAGCTCAATTATACGGGTTTTATACCCAACACATGTGTCAAGCTTCCACATGTACCTTTTACTCGCCATTATATGCATCGATATGACTTAAGTCTTGGCCAAGCTGGGTTGCCTGGCTCCTGTGCTTACCCCTACGTTCCCGATTGTTCGGCTAGGAGGTAAAGGGAGCACCTCTGCGATTGTTACTACCGGGTCGGCCGGATGTGTACCTCGGTAGGTGAAGCGAAAGCTAGCGTTCTTAAGGGAATATTCGGTCGGTGATTTAAAAGATGATTTTTTACTATTTTTTCCATCTGCCCCCAGATGTTTACTGCTTTCTTTGTAGTCCGGCAATGCATTTTAGGGCATGCCCCCCCAGCGAAAGGAACCCTTAACGGAACTATTCTCCCTGGAAGATGTTTCTTACTAACCATGTAATATAACATAACTAGTCGGGAACTTGTCTGATAAAGCACTAATGACCCCTACGCCTGGTCTCCATGCATACCGCGGTTGTTTCTTAACCAAGAAGGTATTCGGACACACTCCGGACTCTAGGGTCCTGAGGTCGAAGCGAAAAGGTCGGCAAAGACAAACGATCTACAATCCGGCTAGAAGGCATTTCACATGTCATTTCAAAGGATAACATACATTGTCAAACTTATTGATTGTATTCCTCCTCAATCGTGTCTAATAGGCTGTCCAGTTTACAGTCCCGTTGGGAAAATTTAGCAGCCAACTCTACTTGGCTGTACACTAAACTCACAGGGATCTCCTTCCCGTCGGGCCCCACCGGTCCAACTTCGGCCATATGGTTAGGGTCCGCCTTCTTGTATCGCGTCTTCACCATGGCCCAAGCCTCCCTGGCACCTTGACGGCAAGCTGAAATCTTCCACGAACGGAAGCGCTGCCGCACTCCCTGCAGCTTCTCCGCAAGCTCCCCGAGGCCCTCGGGCAGGGTAAGGGCCGGCCATAAAGCCTAAACGGCGCCACTCATTGCCTGCCGAACTCGTTCAAGTAGTTGCAACAGTTCGGGAAGTTGATCACCCGTCGATATGGGCATCTCCTCTGCAGGACGGCCCGTGAGTATAACTACAAGACATATCATGTCAAATTACTTCCTCGCCGAACTCTTCTTTTCAAAAAAGTTCGCTCAAGCACTTACTATATATGCCGCGATGAAGTCGTTGATTCTCCTTAACGGAGCCGGACAGCTCGGCATGTGCGCCTTTCAGCTCTTCTCCGAGCTTGGCGTTGGCATCCTGGAGCTTGTTCCTTTCCTGCTGAACCCTATTCAGCACACTTTCGCCGGCCTTTAGCTGGCGCAGCAAGGTTTGCCTGTCCAGATCTTGTCCGGCGGTACCTGCAATGTAATTATTAGACTCATGCGCACGCCTCATAGCGTTTATGTTTATTAATAAAAATGTGTTACCAGGGGAGGTGTTCCCGTCTCCTCCTGCGGCAGCAAGTGCGGCCTCAAATTTGGCCTTGCAATCTTGCAGCTCCCGAGACAGCTGGGCGTTCTTCTCGTTAAGTGCCTGAAATTTACAATGATCCTTAAATCAGTTACCACAACTAATTTAAGTCTCGGGGGCTACTGGTGTATACAACCATTAAACTTCCCTTACCCGTATGTCTCTAACATACTGCTCCGTGGCTCTAGTAAAACCATTTTGAGCAGCACGGAGATGCGCGTCCCCTGCGTTAAAGGCATCCAATGCCTCAGGGGAAAAGCACGCTTCCTGAAAAACTGTCCGGCGGCGTCTATGATTCATAGCGCTCTCCACCTCTAACTTAGTGGTGGACAGTCTGTCGGTATCCTCCGTTGGAGCAGGATCCGGTTCGCGTCTTGCGCTTGCCTCCCCCTCCAGTCCGGGCGCTGGAGCCTGGCTGGTGTTGGTTGGGTCGGCAATTCCTGCGCTCGCAGTCCGACGAGCGCTTTTTCTCCTATGACGATCATGAGCATTTAGGCGTTTCCTCGGAGCGTTGCTCGAAAAGATCAAACACGAGCTATATCTTTGCGGCGACGTTTCCGTCCGCACGGCGCTCCTTTTCCTCCTGCTAGTTCGGACTGACCTCCGTAGGTCGGCCGCCGCAGGCCCAGCTTCCTGCCGTAACGGCGCTTCCTGCAAAACACCATCGTTTGCGAAGGTCAGAAATAGGCAAGGATAAGATAAAGGTGTCCGGACTTCGGTCGTAGTCACCTGGGAAGCTGGACTTAGCCCGGGGTACTCCGCCGTAATGGCGACCAAAGCATTGTCAATGCTGAGCTGGTGATACACCCCGTCGATCAGCTCCACCTCGATGTCCGGATCCTCTTCGGAGGCCGGACCCAGGGATCCTTCCGGATCCTCGAGTTGTGGAGCAGGACTCACCATGTCCTCCACTGTCCGGCGTAGACCCTGCGCCGAAGACGTAATGTAAGAAGCTTAAACTTTGAAAACATGGGTAGAACCCTTCGAGGTGTTCGCTTACCCATCCTCTAGGGTTGATCATGGAGAACCCATCCAAAGGGTTCGGACGAAGGAAGTCCTCCTTCTCCCCCTTGTACAGGCCAGATAGGATCTTCACCAGATCCTCGGTCGACTCCGGCCCTTTAAGGCCGTGCCGGGTGGCATCGTCCTCCCCATTGAAATCCCACATGGGGTGGCCTCTGTATTGCAGCGGCTGCACCCCCCGCTTGATGCACGTCGCCATGACTCCAATCATGGTCAAGCCGGAATGAGCCATTAATCTTATCCTGCCCATCAAGTAATGGGCGCTCTTGTCTTCCTCCAAGCGGGGCTCATGGGCGCCGGTGAGGCGTTTCTTCAAAGGAGCAGATCAAACTCCGGAGGCCAATCCGGATTGGGTCGAGCAACGGGCGTCTACTATATAAAACCACTCCGAGGCCAGTCTTGGACGCCCTCTTAGGGGTGCCGGACAGTATCCGGTCCCGCGATCGCCATATTTCGCGCCGCCCACTTGATATATGGACCCCTGGTGAGAGCGAAGTGCGAGGCGAACAGCCTCTTCCACAATGCGAAATGGGGCTCGATGCCCGAGAATAGCTCGCAAAGAGCTCGTAGCCCGTGATATGCAGCCTGAGGCGGGTGTGAGGTGGTGGAGCTGGAGTCCGTAGAACTTGAGGAGCCAGCGGAGGAACGGATGTATTGAAATCAAGCCCCTTATCGGATAGGGGCGAAACACACTCGCTCCCCTTGTTGGGGCTTGGGTGTCCTCCGCCTGCCTCCCACCTCGATAAGTAACCAGTCCGGCTCGGATTTGGAACCATGAAGGCGGAGGAAGAAATCCCTCCGTTTGGAGCTTCACTAGCTCATTGTGCGAAATAGAGCACCTCCTCCAATCCTCGGCGATGGGCTAGGAGCGCGTGAGGAAGAGCGCGTTGACGATCCATGTTGGAATGGATTTCAAGGTCGAGGCGCTTCGATGGAGTATCTGGCAGGAGGAAGGCGGTGCGGTTTGGATCTGGATCCTGCCCTTTTATAGGCGATCGACCCGCACAATTAGGGGGTGAAATGTAAAAGATACCCTGGCTTTTCGCATTCGTGCGACGCGTGGAAGAGGGCCATTATTTGGCGTGGAAGCCGAGGAACACAGTATTCAAGATGAAGCCGAGCACTATTCGGCTGGTACATGGAATTTGAAAGGAAAACCCGCCTTGCAACGCCGAAGACTACAAGCACGCTGGACTTATCGTAATTGAAGCCTGGTTCGGGGGCTACTGAGGGAGTCCTGGACTAGGGGGTGTCCGGACAGCCGGACTATCAATATCCGCCGGACTCCAAGACTACGAAGATAGAAGATTGAAGACTCCAGCTCGTGTCCGGAAGGTACTTTCCTTGGCGTGGAAGGCAAGCTTGGCGATACGGATATGTAGATCTCCTACCATTGTAACCGACTCTGTGTAACCCTAGCCTCTCCGGTGTCTATATAAACCGGAGGGCCTTAATCCGTGGGGCTAACATTACATCTCAACAATCATACCATAGGCTAGCTTCTAGGGTTTAGCCTCCTTGATCTCGTGGTAGATCTACTCTTGTACTACCCATATCATCAATATTAATCAAGCGGGGCGTGGGTTTTACCTCCATCGAGAGGGCGAACACAGGTAAAACATTGTGTCCCTCGTCTCTTGTTACCATCCGCCTAGATGCACAGTTCGGGACCCCCTACCCGAGATCCGCCGGTTTTGACACCGACAGAAGGCCTCACACACGACGATGAACGTCGAGATGTTGAGAATGAAATTCGGGGCCAGATCGTGGAAATCCAGGCCGTAGTAGAACATGAGCCCCCGGACAAATGGATGAAGTGGAAAACCTAGTCTACGGAGGAAGTGGGTGAGGAACACCACCCTCTCATGGGGCCTAGGGGTGGGGATAAGCTGCCCCTTGTCGGGGAGCCGATGCGCGATGTCGTTGGACAAGTATCCGGCCTTCCGCAACTTTTTGATGTGCCCCTCCGTGACGGAGGAGACCATACACTTGCCTCCTGCTCCGGACATGGCTGGTGAAGGTTGAGGCGGGATGTGCGGACTTGGGCGCTGGAGCTCGAGTGCGCGGAAATGGATGAGCAAAGGAGGAAGAAGGCTTAGGTAAAAGGTGGATCCTTATCCCCTTATATGGACGAACGAAGCTATGCCTCCCCACCAGCCTGGTAAAACTCGCTTATCTCCCAAGCGCCGTAATCAATGGCGCCGTTGGGTTACCCATGACAGTATTGATGAGAATCCCGGAATAAGGGGACACGATCTTTGCTTTGACAAGACGTGCCAAGGAAACCACCTCACTAAACGCGCTGAGGTGGGACAGTAAAAACGATTCGAATAAAGGCTTGGTCGTGTTGTGGTGTCACGCCACGGAATACGTCAGCAGATTGAATTTGTGTAAATATTATTCTCTCTATGGTGGTATGTGGAACTTATTTTGCAGAGCCGTACACTATCCTTGTGTTCAAAGTCTTCTATGAAGTATTCGGAGTAGGAACCCTCCTTGCAATGCCGAAGACAATCTGCGCGTCGGACTCGTCGTCATTGAAGCCTGGTTCAGGGGCTACTGAGGGAGTCCTGGATTAGGGGGTGTCCGGATGGCCGGACTATAGCCTTTGGCCGGACTCCTGGACTATGAAGATGCAAGATTTTAGACTTCGTCCCATGTCCGGATGGGACTTTCCTTGGCGTGGAAGGCAAGCTTGGCAATACGGATATGTAGATCTCCTACCATTGTAACCGACTCTGTGTAACCCTAACCCTCTTCGGTGCCTATATAAACCGGAGGGTTTTAGTCCATAGGACGAACAACAATCATACCATAGGCTAGCTTCTAGGGTCTAGCCTCTCTGATCTCGTGGTAGATCTACTCTTGTACTACCCATATCATCAATATTAATCAAGCAGGAGTAGGGTTTTACCTCCATCGAGAGGGCTCGAACCTGGGTAAAAACATCGTGTCCCTTGTCTCCTGTTACCATCCGCCTAGACGCACAGTTCGGGACCCCCTACCCGAGATCCGCCGGTTTTGACACCGACAGCTGCCCTCCCACCCCCTTTATTTATAGGGTGAAATTGAGATGGGGCCATCCCATAGATGCATCTAGAGGGGGGGTGGCGGCCAAGGGGGAGACTTGCCCCCAAGCAGGTGGGAGGCGCCCCCACCCCCTAGGGTTTCCAACCCTAGGGGCCTTGGGCCCTTGGGGGCGCACTAGCCCACTAGGGGGGTGATTCCCACCCATATTTAGCCCACTTGGCCCCCGGGGTAGGTGCCCCCACCCGATGGACCTCCGGACACCTTACGATGGTCTCGGTACAATACCAATAACCCCGAAACCTTCCGACGACTGAAAATGGACATTCCGGAAATCCTCGTGACGTCCGGGATCTCATATGGGACTCTGAACAACTTTCGGTAACCACATACAATTTCCCATTAAAACTCTAGCGTCACCGAACCTTAAGTGTGTAGACCCTACAGGTTCGGGAACCATGTAGACATGACCGAGACATCTGTCCGCCCAATAACAAATAGCAAGATCTGGATACCCATATTAGCTCCCACATGTTCCACGATGATCTCATCAGATGAACCACGATGTCGGGGATTCAATCAATCTCGTATACAATTCCCTTTGTCCATCGGTATGTTACTTGCCCGAGATTCATCGTCAGTATCCCCATACCTCATTCAATCTTGTTACCGGCAAGTCTCTTTACTCGTTTTGTAACACATGATCCCGCGGCTAACTCCTTAGTCACGTTGAGCTCATTATGATGATGCATTACCGAGTGGGCCCAAAGATACCTCTCCGTCATATGGAGTGACAAATCCCAGTCTTGATTCGTGCCAACCCAACAGACACTTTTAGAGATACCTGTAGTGCACCTTTATGGCCACCCGGTTACGTTGTGACTATACATGGCCATGGGAAGCCTGGCCCGACCGGTCCGGCCCGAAAAAGCCCGACCCGGCCCGAAAAAGCCCGACCCGGCCCGGCCCAACACTGCCCCTGGGCCGGGCTCGGGCCTAGATTTTGAGCCCGAAAGCCGGGCCCGGGCCTGTCGTTTTGGTGTTTTTCTAAAGGTCGGGCCAGGCCGGCTCGAAGCCTGACAGGCTTTTACGCGTTCGGGCCGGGCTCGGGCCCAGAAAACAGGCCTGATGGCCGGGCCGGGCTGGGCCTGGGCCTGGGTTTTTTGCGCCGGGCTTGGCTAGGCCCGGCCCGAAGCCTGGCCCAGCCTTAGGTATGGCCAGGTATAGTTGTGACGTTTGATACCCCCAAAGCATTCCAACGACATCCGGGAGTTGCACAATCTCATGGTCTAAGGAAAGATACTTGACATTAGAAAAGCTCTAGAAAATGAACTACACGATCTTGTGCTATGCTTAGGATTGGGTCTTGTCCATCACATCATTATCCTAATGATGTGATCTCGTTATCAATGACATCCAATGTCCATGGTCGGGAAACCATAACCATCTATTGATCAACGAGCTAGTCAACTAGAGGCTCACTATGGACATGTTGTGGTCTATGTATCCACACATGTATTACGATTTCCGGTTAATACAATTATAGCATGAACAACATACAATTATCATGAACAAGGAAGTATAATAATAACCATTTTATTATTTCCTCTAGGGCATATTTCCAACACGCACCCCTAGGCTTGTGGGTCCCTCGTGGCTCTCCTAACCCTAATCTCAACTCTATAAATACCCAAATATTCCCCTTACGTAAGAGGGCACACCAAAAATACTTTTTCTCCACCGCAAGCTTCTGTTCTCGTGAGATCCCATCTTGGGGCCTTTTTCGGCACTCCGCTGGAGGGGGATTCGATCATGGAGGGCTTCTACATCATCCTTGCTACCCTTCCGATGATGTGTGAGTAGTTTACCCTAGACCTATGGGTCCATAGCTAGTAGCTAGATGGCTTCTTATCTCTCTTTGATCTTCAATACAATGTTCTCCTCGATGTTCTTGGAGTTCTATCCGATGTAATCTTCTTTTGCGGTGCGTTTGTTGAGCTCCGGTGAATTGTGGATTTATGATCAGATTATCTATGAATTTTATTTGAGTCTTCTCTGAACTCTTTTATGCATGATTAAGATAGCTTTGTATTTCTCTCCTATCTATTGATTTGGTTTGGCCAACTAGATTGATTTATCTTGCAATGGGAGAGGTGCTTTGTGATAGGTGTAATCTTGCGGTGTACTCACCCAGTGACAGTAGGGGTAGCGAGGCACGTATTTGTATTGTTGTCATTAAGGATAAAAAGATGGGGTTTATATCATATTGCTTGAGTTTATCCCTCTACATCATTTTATCTTGCTTAAGGCGTTACTCCGTTCTTGTTAACTTAATACACTGATGCATGCTGGATAGCGGTCGGTGTGTGGACACTGTGGAGTAATAGTAGTAGATGCAGGCAAGAGTCGGTCTACTTGTCAAGGACGTGATGCCTATACTCATGATCATTGCCTTGGATACCATCATAACTTTGCGTTTTTGTATCAATTGCTCAACAGTAATTTGTTTACCCACCGTATGCATTCTTTCAAGAGAGAAGCCTCTAGTGAAAACTATGGCCCTTGGGTCTATTTTTCATCATATATTTTCAGATCTATAAAACCAAAAATACAAAAATACCTTGTTGCACTTTATTTATATTTACTTTATTTTGCACTTTTACTTATCTTTTATACCTATCTCTATCAGGTCTCACTTTTGCTAGTAACCGTGAAGGGATTGTCAACCCCTTTTCCGCGTTATGTGCACATGTTTGTTAGATTGTGCAGGTGCAACTATTGGAGACTTGGGTGTCCTCCTACTGGATTGATACATTGGTTCAAAACTGAGGAAATAGTTATCTATACTTTGTTGCATCACCCTTTCCTTTTCAAGGGAAAAATCAACGCAAGATCAAGAAGTAGCAGGAAGAATTTTTGGCGCCGTTGCCTGGGAGGTTCTACATCAAGACTACCAAGTACCTATCATAAAGTCTCATCTCTTGCACTTACATCATTTTCCATTTGCCTCTCGTTTTCATCTCCCCCACTTCTCAAATGTTTTTAGACAAATACAAAATATTTGCCCTTTTTATTTGCCTTTTCCCCTGTTTGCCTTTATGTCTTAGTTGGGTTGTTTGCCTGTTCGCTTGGCATAATTGCATATTTATTCCAAATCAGAAACAAAAAGCTTATGGATCCTCATCCACTTGATAATCTTTTTAAAAGATCCAATTATGATGAACCAATTGTTAGTGAGTTGAGTGCACTAGATTATCATTATGTTATTTTGCTTGAAATTTGTGAATCTGAAAATTGTGATGAAGTGCTAAAAGAGGACATGTATGAAGTGATTCATGATATCTCCTTGAATGAAAAGCATAGTTGTAATGGTGTTATTATAAATTCTATTAAAATCAGTTGTGTTAATAATATGCAAAACCCCAAGCTTTGGGATGCTAATTTTGATATGTCCACTACTTATTGCAATGATCATGATTGGGGTGATTCTTCTTATGATCTTGAAAATTTATTTAAGACTCATGATGATGTTTGCAATAATATTGAAAGTGGATTTGGAAGAGTGTAAACTTTAGGTAATAATGATCCCACTACTTTGGGGAATGATCAATCTCATGATATTTTGATAAAAGTGGGCTTGGACAGGTCATGACTTTATTTGATGATAATCCCACTATTTTGGAAGAGTGTCAACTTTGCATGCATGTGGATCATGTAGATGATATGTTATGTGATAGCTATATTGTTTAATTTGAATATGACCCCACATGTAACTATTATGAGAGAGGGAAATATGGTTGTAAAAATTTTCATGTTACTAAATTACCTCTCGTTATTTTGAGATTGATATTCTTTCTTTCTTCTTCCTTGCATATGGTAGTTTTTGCTTGTCTTGATAAATCTTTTCGCTATAAAATCCTATGTATAAGAAGTATGTTAGACTTAAACTTGTTTTTCACATGCTATATGATGCTCTCTTTGTGCTTCAATTTTTGTCTTTCATGTGAGCATCATCGAAATCTCAATGCCTAGCTAGAAGGCTTCAAAGAAATGCGCTCGTTGGGAGTCAACTCAATATTTTTCCTTTCTGTTTTTATGATAATACGCAATATTGCTTCTGTAGTAATTGTGTGTTAATGTTTTAATTACTGTTTGAGCCAAGTAAGACCTTTGGGATGATTTATGGTGATAGTTGATTTGATTTTGCTGAAAACAGAAACTTTTGCGCTCATTGCTGGAATTTTGAAAATTCACAGGAGCGTACTTTTGAACTGAATTTTTACCAAGATTTATATACAAATTTCCTACGTTGTCCTAAGTTTTCAGAATTTTTGGAGTTACAAAAGTATGAGTAATATTCAGATCTTCGTAGACTGTTCTGTTTTTGACAGATTCTGTTTTCTATGTGTTGTTTGCTTAGTTTGATGAATCTATGGGTAGTATCGGGGGGTATGAACCATGGAGAAGTGGGAATATAGTAGATATAACACCATTATAAATTTAGAATGAGTCCACAACAGTACCGAAAGTGGTGATTTGCTTTATTATACTAACGGAGCTTATGATTTTTCTGTTGAGTTTTATGTTGTGGATTTTTCAAGTTTTGGGTAAATTTTTCATGGACTGCAGAGTAAGGAGCGGCAAGAGCCTAAGCTTGGGGATGCCCAAGGCACCCTAAGGAAATATTCAAGGACAACCAAGCATCTAAGCTTGGGATGCCCCGGATGGCATCCCCTCTTTCATCTTCAATCCATTGGTAAAATTTCTTGAGGCTATATTTTTATTCATCACATGATATGTGTTTTGCTTGGAGCGTCCTGTATTATAAGAGTCTTTTCTTTTTAGTTTGCCATAATCATCCTTGATGTACACAACTTTTGAGAGGGACGCACATTAATCGTGAATTTATTAGAATACTCTATGTGCTTCACTGATATCTTTTGAGCTAGGCAGTTGCTCTAGTACTTCACTTATATCTTTTTAGAGCACGGAGGTGGTTTTATTTTGTAGAAACTGATTAACTCTCATGCTTCACTTATATTATTTTGAGATTCTTAAAAATAGTATGGCAATTTGCTTAGGTTATGAATTTAGTCCTGATATGATGGGTATTCAAGAGGGATATTGTTGGGGATATAACTATTGGGTATGACCCTCCCAGGAGGGGCCGGGTCATACTGTTGGAAATATGCCCTATAGGCAATAATAAAACGGTTATTATTATATTTCCTTGTTCATGATAATTGTCTACTTTTTATGTTATAATTGTATTATCTAAAAACCGTAATACACGTGTGAATACATAGACCACAACATGTCCCTAGTGAGCCTCTAGTTGACTAGCTCGTTGATAAATAGATGGTTATGGTTTCCTGACCATGGACATTAGATGTCATTGATAACAGGATCACATCATTATGAGAATGATGTGATGGACAAGACCCAATCCTAAGCATAGCACAAGATCGTGTAGTTCGTTTGCTAAAAGCTTTTCTAATGTCAAGTATCATTTCCTTAGACCATGAGATTGTGCAACTCCCGGATACCGTAGGAATACTTTGGGTGTACCAAATGTCACAACGTAACTGGGTGGCTATAAAGGTGCACTACAGGTATCTCCGAAAGTGTTTGTTGGGTTGGCGCAAATCGAGACTCGGATTTGTCACTCCGTGTGATGGAGAGGTATCTCTGGCCCACTAGGTAATGCATCATCATAATGAGCTCAATGTGACTAAGTAGTTTGTCTCGGGATCATGCATTATGGAACGAGTAAAGTGACTTGCCGGTAACGAGATTGAACAAGGTATTGGGATACCGACGATCGAGTCTTGGGCAAGTAACATACCGATTGACAAAGGGAATTGTATATGAGATTGATTGAATCCCCGACATCATGGTTCATCCGATGAGATCATCATGGAACATGTGGGAGCCAATATGTGTATCCATATCCCGCTATTGGTTATTGGCCGGAGAGATGTCTCGGTCATGTCTGCATGGTTCCCGAACCTGTAGGTTCTACACACTTAAGGTTCGGTGACGCTAGAGTTATTATGGAAAATAGTATGTGGTTACCGAAGGTTGTTCGGAGTCCCGGATGAGATCCCGAACATGACGAGGAACTCTGGAATGGTCCGGAGGTGAAGATCGATATATTGGACGAAGGGTATTGGAGTCCAGAATTGTTCTGGGGGTACCGGGTGACGACCAGCGTGTCCGATAGGGGTTTCGGAGGCCCCAGCGAACATTGGGGGGTCTTATGGGCCAAAGGGAGGGGGCACATCTGCCCACTAAGGGGCTGAGCGCCCCTCCCACCCCATCTCACGTAACTTGGAGAGGTGGGGGCGCCTCCCCTAGGGCAGCCACCCCTCCTGGCTTGGGGGGCAAGTTTCCTAGGGGTGGGGGCGCCCAAACCCATCTAGGGTTTCCCCTGTGGCCGCCGCCCCTCCCCTAGGGAAACCCTAGGGCGCCTTCTCATGCCTCCTTTCCCCTATATATAGTGAGGGAGAGAGAGGGCAGCTGCACCCCTTCCCTGGCGCAGCCCCTCCCTCCTCCAACTCTTCCTCCTCCTCCGTAGTGCTTGGCGAAGCCCTGCAGGAATACCACGAGCTCCACCACCACGCCATCGTGCTTCCGGAGCTCTCCCTCAACTTCTCCACTCCCCTTGCTTGATCAAGAAGGAGGAGACGTCCCCGGGCTGTACGTGTGTTGAACGCGGAGGCGTCATCCGTTCGGCGCTAGATTGGATCTTCCGCGATTTGAATCGCCACGAGTACGACTCCATCATCCGTGTTCTTGTAATGCTTCTGTTTGCGCGATCTTCAAGAGGTATGAAGATGCACTCCCTCTCTCTCATTGCTAGTATCTCCTAGATTGATCTTGGTGACACGTAGGAAAATTTTGAATTATTGCTATGTTCCCCAACAGTGGAATCATGAGCTAGGTTTATGCGTAGATTCTATGCACGAGTAGAACACAAGTAGTTGTGGGCGCTGGTTTGTTCAATATGCTTACCGTTACTAGTCTTATCTTGATTTGGCGGCATCATGGGATGAAGCGGCCCGGACCGACCTTACACGTACGCTTATGTGAGACAGGTTCCACCGATTGACATGCACTTGTTGCATAAGGTGGCTAGCGGGTGCTAGTCTCTCCCACTTTAGTCGGATCGGATTCGATGAAAAGGGTCCTTATGAAGGGTAAATAGCAATTGGCATATCACCATTTTGGCTTTTGCGTAGGTAAGAAACATTCTTGCTAGAAACCCATAGCAGACACGTAAAACATGCAACAACAATTAGAGGACGTCTAACTTGTTTTTGCAGGGTATGCTATGTAATGTGATATGGCCAAAAGAATGTGATGTATGGGATTGATCATGTTCTTGTATAGGAATCACGACTTGCATGTCGATGAGTATGACAACCGGCAGGAGCCATAGGAGTTGTCTTAATTTATTGTATGACCTGCATGTCATTGAAAACGCCATGTAATTACTTTACTTTATTGCTAACCGTTAGCCATAGTAGTAGAAGTAATAGTTGGCGAGACAACTTCAAGATCATGATGATGGAGGTTATGGTGTCATGCCGGTGACGAAGGTGATCATGTCGCACCTGAACGATGAAGATCAAAGGCGCGAGATGATATTGGCCATATCATGTCACTTTATGATTTGCATGTGATGTTTGTCATGTTTACATCTTATTTGCTTAGAACGACGGTAGCATAAATAAGATGATCCCTCATAAAATTTCAAGAAAGTGTTCCCCCTAACTGTGCACCGTTGCAAAAGTTCGTTGTTTTGAAGCACCACGTGATGATCGGTTGTGATAGATTCTAACGTTCACATACAACGGGTCTAAGCCAGATTTACACATGCAAAACACTTAGGTTGACCTGACAAGCCTAGCATGTACAGACATGGCCTCGGAACACAAGAGACCGAAAGGTCAAACATGAGTCGTATAGTGGATACGATCAACATGAAGATGTTCACCGATGATGACTAGTCCGTCTCACGTGATGATCGGACACGGCCTAGTTGACTCGGATCATGTTTCACTTAGATGACTAGAGGGATGTCTATCTGAGTGGGAGTTCATTAAATAATTTGATTAGATGAACTTAATTATCATGAACATAGTCAAAAGGTCTTTGCAAATTATGTCGTAGCTCACGCTTTGGTTCTACTGTTTTATATATGTTCCTAGAGAAAATATAGTTGAAAGTTGACAGTAGCAATTATGCGAACTGGGTCTGTAAACTGAGGATTGTCCTCATTGTTGCGTAGAAGGATTATGTCCCTAATGCACCGCTCGGTGTTCTGAACCTTGAGCGTCGTCTATGGATGTTGCGAACATCTGACATACACATTTTGATGACTACATGATAGTTCAGTGCGTAATGTTAAACGGTTTAGAATTGAGGCACCGAAGACATTTTTGAAATGTCGGGGAACATATGAGATGTATCAAGAGCTGAAATTGAGATTTCAGGCTCGTGCCCATGTTAAGAGGTGTGAGAACCCCGACAAGTTTCTTAGCCTACAAATTATGGGAGAAAAGCTCAATCGTTGAGCATGTGCTCAGATTGTCTAAGTACTACAATCACTTGAACCGAGTGGGAGTTAATCTTCCATATGAGATAGTGATGGTTCTCCAAAGTCACTGCCACCAAGCTACTAGAGCTTCGTGATGAAATATAACATATCAGGGATAGATATGATGATCCTTGAGCTATTCGTGGCGTTTAACACCGCGAAAGTATAAATCAAATAGGAGATTCAATTGTTGATGGTTGGTAAAACCACTGGTTTCAAGAAGGGCAAGGGCAAGAAGGGATACTTCATGAAATGGCAAATCAGTTGCTTCTCTAGTGAAGAAACCCAAGGTTGAACCCAAAACCGAGACTAAGTGCTTCTGCAATGAGGGGAACGGTCAATGAAGCAGAACTACCCTAGATACCTGGTAGATGAGAAGGCTGGCAAGGTCGACAGAAGTATATTGGATATACATTATATTAATGTGTACTTTACTAGTACTCCTAGTAGCACCATGGTATAAGATACCGGTTCAGTTGCTAAGTGTTAGTAACTCGAAACAAAAAGCTATAAAATAAACAGAGACTAGCTAAAGGTGAGATGACGATATGTGTTGGAAGTGTTTCCAAGGTTGATGTGATCAAGCATCGGATGCACCCTCTACCATCGAGATTGGTGTTAAACCTAAATTTTTATTTGGTGTTTGTGTTGAGCATAGACATGATTGGATTATGTTTATCGCAATACAGTTATTCATTTAAGGAGAATAATGGTTACTCTCTTTATTTGAATAATACTTTCAATGGTCTTGCACCTAAAATGAATGGTTTATTAAATCTCGATCGTAGTGATACACATATTCATACCAAAAGATATAATATAGTAATGATAGTACCACATACTTGTGGCACTGCCATTTGAGTCATATTGGTATAAAACGTATGAAGAAGCTCCATGTTGATGGATCTTTGGACTCACTCATTTTTGAAAAGATTGAGACATGCGAACCATGTCTATTGGTGTATACGCATGAAGAAAACTCCATGCAGATGGACCGTTTGGACTCACTTGATTTTGAATCACTTGAGACATGCAAATCATACCACATGGGCAAAGTTACTGAAAGACCTCCTTTTCAGTGAGATGGAATAAGAAAGCAACTTGTTGGAAGTAATACATTTTGATGTGTGTAGTCCAATGAGTGCTGAGGCACGCAGTAGATGCTAAGTATATTTACTTGATGAAACACAAGTCAGAAATATTGAAAGGTTCAAGTCATTTCAGAGTGAAGTTGAAGATCATCGTGACAAGAGGATTAAATGTCTATGATATGATCATTGAGATAAATATCTGAGTTACGAGTTTGGTACGCAATTAAGACATTGTGGAAATTGTTTCACAACCAATGCCGCCTGGAACACCATGGTGTGATGGTGCGTCCGAACATCATAGTTGCACCCTATTGGATATGGTGCATACCATGATGTCTCTTATCGAATTACCGCTAACGTTTATGGGTTAGGCATTAGAGACAACCGCATTCACTTTAAATAGGGCACCACGTAATTCCGTTGAGATGACATCGTATAAACTATGATTTAGAGAAACCTAAGCTGTCATTTCTTAAAAGTTTGGGGCTGCGACGCTTATGTGAAAAAGGTTTATCTTGATAAGCTCGAACCCAAAGCGGATAAATGCATCTTCATAGGACACCCAAAACAGTTGGGTATACCTCCTATTTCGGATCCGGAAGCAAAAGTGATTGTTTCTAGAAATGGGTCCTTTCTCAAGGAAAAGTTTCTCTCGAAAGAATTGAGTGGGAGTATGGTGGAGACTTGATGAGGTTATTGAGCCGTCACTTCAACTAGTGTGTAGCAGGGCACAAGAAGTTGTTCCTGTAGCGCCTACACCAATTGAAGTGGAAGCTGATGATAGTGATCATGAAACTTCGGATCAAGTCACTACCAAACCTCGTAGGTCGTCAAGGATGCGTACTACTTCAGAGTGGTATGGTAATCCTGTCTTAGAAGTCATGTTGCTAGACAACAATGAACCTATGAGTTGTGGAGAAGCGATGGTGGGCCCGGATTCCGACGAATGGCTCGAGGCCATAAAATCCGAGATAGGATCCATTTATGAAAACAAAGTATAGACTTTGGAAGAACCACTTGATGGTCGTAAGGCTGTTGGGTACAGATGGATTTTAAAAGGAAGACAGACAATGATGGTATGTGTCACCATTAAGAAAGCTCGACTTGTCGTCAAGATGTTTTCCAACAAGTTCAAGGAATTGAATACGATGAAACTTTCTCACTCGTAGCGATGCTACGAGTCTGTTGGAATTATATTAGCAGTTACTGCATTATTAATGAAATCTTGCAGATAGGATGTCAAAACATTGTTTCCTCGATGATTTTCTTGCGGAAAGGTTGTATGTGATACAACCAGAAGGTTTTGTCAATCATGAAAGATGCTAACAAGTATGCAAAGGTCCAGCAATCCTTCTAAGGACCGGAGTAAGCATCTCAGAGTTGGAATGTACGCTTTGATGAGATGATCAAAGATTTTGGGTTTATACAAAGTTTATGAGAAACTTGTATTTCCAAAGAAGTGAGTGGGAGCACTATAGAATTTCCGATGAGTATATGTTGTTAACATATTGTTGATCAGAAATGATGTATAATTTCTGGAAAGCATATAAGGTTATTTGAAAAGTGTTTTTCAATGGAAAACCTGGATTAAGCTACTTGAACATTGAGCATCACTATCTATAAGGATAGATCAAAAACGCTTAATAGTACTTTCAAATGAACACATACCATGACAAGATTTTGAAGGAGTTCAAAATAGATCGGCAAAGAAGGAGTTCTTGGCTGTGTTATAAGGTGTGAGTATTGAGTAAGACTCAAGACCTGACCACGGCAGAAGAGAGAGAAAGGATGAAGGTCGTCCCCTATGCTTTAGACGTAGGCTCAACAGTATGCTATGTTGTGTACCGCACCTAAAGTGTGCCTTGCCATGTGTCAATCAAGGTGTACAAGAGTGATCCAGGAATGAATCACATGACAGCGGTCAAACTTATCCTTAGTAACTAGTGGACTAAGGATTTTTCTCGATTATGGAGGTGGTAAAAGAGTTCGTCGTAAAGGGTTACGTCGATCCAAACTTTGACACTAATCTGAATGACTCTGAGTAGTAAACTGGATTCGTATAATAGAGCAGTTATTTGGAATAGCTCCAAGTAGCACGTGGTAGCTGCATCTACAAGATGACATAGAGATTTGTAAAACACACACGTATCTGAAAGGTTCAGACCCGTTGACTAATAACCTCTCTCACAAGCAAGATATGATCAAACCCCATGGGTGTTGGATTCATTACAATCACATAGTGATGTGAACTAGATCATTAACTCTAGTGCAAGTGGGAGACTGTTGGAAATATGCCCTAGAGGCAATAATAAAATGGTTATTATTGTCTTTCCTTGTTCATGATAATTGTCTATTGTTCATGCTATAATTGTATTAAATGGAAACTGTAATACACATGTGAATACATAGACCACATCATGTCCCTAGTGAGCCTCTAGTTGACTAGCTCGTTGATCAATAGATGGTTATGATTTCCTGACCATGGACATTAGATGTCATTGATAACGGGATCACATCATTAGGAGAATGATGTGATGGACAAGACCCAATCCTAAGCATAGCACAAGATCGTGTAGTTCGTTTGCTAAAAGCTTTTCTAATGTCAAGTATCATTTCCTTAGACCATGGGATTGTGCAACTCCCGGATACCGTAGGAATGCTTTGGGTGTGCCAAACGTCACAACGTAACTGGGTGGCTATAAAGGTGCACTACAGGTATCTCCGAAAGTGTCTGTTGGGTTGGCACGAATCGAGACTGGGATTTGTCACTCCGTGTGACGGAGAGGTATCTCTGGGCCCACTTGGTAATGTATCATCATAATGAGCTCAATGTGACTAAGTAGTTAGTCACGGGATCATGGATTACGGAATGAGTAAAGTGACTTGCCGGTAACGAGATTGAACGAGGTATTGGGACACCGATGATTGACTCTCGGGCAAGTAACATACCGATTGACAAAGGGAATTGTATACGGGATTTATTGAATCCCCGACATCGTGGTTCATCCGATGAGATCATCGTGGAACATGTGGGAGCCAATATGGGTATCTAGATCCTGCTATTGGTTATTGGCCGGAGAGATGTCTCGGTCATGTCTGCATGGTTCCCGAACCCGTAGGGTCTACACACTTAAGGTTCGGTGACGCAAGAGTTATTATGGGAAATAGTATGTGGATACCGAAGGTTGTTCGGAGTCCAGGATGAGATCCCGGACATGACGAGGAACTCTGGAATGGTCCGGAGGTGAAGATCGATATATTGGACGAAGGGTATTGGAGTCCGGAATTGTTCCCGGGGTATCGGGTGACGACCAGCGTGTCCAAAAGGGGTTTCGGAGGCCCCGACAAGCATTGGGGGCCTTATGGGCCAAGGGGAGGGGGCACATCAGCCCACTAAGGGGCTGAGCGCCCCTTCCACCCCATCTCATGTAACTTGGAGAGGTGGGGGCGCCTCCCCTAGGGCATCCACCCCTCCTGGCTTGGGGGGCAAGTTTCCTAGGGGTGGGGGCGCCCAAACCCATCTAGGGTTTCCCCTGTGGCCGCCCCCCCTCCCCTAGGGAGACACTAGGGCGCCTCCTCCTCCCTCCTTTCCCCTATATATAGTGAGGGAGAGAGAGGGCAGCCGCACCCCTTCCCTGGCGCAACCCCTCCCTCCTCCAACTCTTCCTCCTCCCCCGTAGTGCTTGGCGAAGCCCTGCAGGAATACCACGAGCTCCACCTCCACGCCGTCGTGCTGCCGGAGCTCTCCCTCAACTTCTCCTCTCCCCTTGTTGGATCAAGAAGGAGGAGAAGCCCCCGGGTTGTACGTGTGTTGAACGCGGAGGCGCCGTCCGTTTGGCGGTAGATCGGATCTTCCGCGATTTGAATCGCCACGAGTACGACTCCATCATCCGTGTTCTTGTAACGCTTCCGTTTGCATGAACTTCAAGAGGTATGAAGATGCACTACCTCTCTCTCATTGCTAGTATCTCCTAGATTGATCTTGGTGACACGTAGGAAAATTTTGAATTATTGCTACATTCCTGAACACATACCACTGGTGTGTGGGGACCCCGACTCATAAGTCGTGATCACCGAATGCACGTGTACAGTGATCCCAGAGATCAATGCTCACTGAACACACAGAAGCTGAATAACAAGATTCTTACATCCATACATACCGTCTTACACAAATTATGACCATTATGGTCAAGTCTTACATCGATAAAGCCTTAAGGGCTGAACATCAAATGAAACAAAGCAGCGAAAATCGTCGTTGATAAGTAGAACCCATGCCATCTGCCTTAACCCTACAGGCATTCTTGACCGGAAGCGTCCTAGTTCGCATGATCGTCTCCAAAGAACTCTTCTTGAACTCCGGTTCTTCCATGCCCGTTAATTAAATAACCAAAGGCAAGCCAATGAGTACTTTGAATGTACTACAAGCAACCCATGATTTGGTTCAAGGTGCAGAATGCATGACATAGGTAAAGTTTTGCATAAAGCTAGTTTTGAGTGCAATGACATGTTCAACATCCTATAAAGCATGCATCAAGAGAATTTAAGTAACCATGAGATCTGGTCACCGATATCAACATAAATAGAGTGGGCACCAACCCATTTATCATAAGCAGTGGGCACCAACCCATCTCAATCGTGTCAAGTCATTGGCTTGACCCAAGTCATTCCATCATCTCACTCACACGGTTGAAAACCACGGACATAGTTTAAGCAGCACCGCCCAACCGTCCTTGACCGTGGACACGGCTATTCAATAGTTTTACACTCTGCAGAAGTTGCACACTTTACCCACTAGATCCGGGAACTTCCGTGTCATCCACGACCATGGTACCTCAAGTACCCGGGTAAGCACCGATCACCGCCTTTCCTAGACGACACTAACATGGAGTCCACTCGATTAGTAGTAACCCCATGCCAAACATTTCACATTATAAAGTTGTGGAGCCTCGCTCCCATATTCATCACATACCACAAGCACGGGTACCAGCGGTGTGTCCGGTGCCTGTGAAAACAGTCATGGCCGCCCTACAGCACGACCCGTCCCAAGAGAGAGCACCAACTCTCCCCGTCACTAGTAATGCGGGCTCCAAGCTAGTATCGGTCTAGGTACTCAACAATGCCCTTTCCCATATAAGGGTAGAGTGGTTACATGTAGGGTTGGGACAGTCATCAAATCTTAAATCTAATCCGTTTTCGAAAACAACACACACTTGCCTCGGTACACCACTTCGTCATCAAGTGGTTACCTTTCTCATCATCTCCCTCGGGCATAAATGGCACCCGATGGGGTTTTCGAAAGTTGTTTGAAAATATTTTGCCTCCATCACCATGCATATCCCCTTCCCTTTTGCATAGCACTACTTAGCATCCTATCTACTCCCACCGGCATAACCCTCATAAGAAGGTAGGGCCATGCACAATGCAAGTATCAACGAGGAAGTAACTGAGGCAACCAACCCACGTGGTTCACCATCTCATCATGATTCCGATGCAACAATAATGAAGAGCTATAAATGACATGCATATAAAGGGTTTCATAGTCATGGTCAAAGGGCTGCTTGCTGTTGTAATGAAGTCTTGAGGTCTTCATATATCTACGGTCCAACTCCGAGCATTCCGTCTACTTCGTCAACTATCGCCGAAAGCAACCATAATAAGCAACACAATAAGGCAGGAAATAAAAGTGCTCTAAAAATATGAGTTGGACTTTTAGGGATACCTTTGGTCATATGAGGGATGACCAAAGTGGTTTCATTAGGATTGGATAAGTGGATATCTCTGAACATTTTGATATGATGGAGTCAAGAGGTTTATGGATTTGCAAGAAGTGTACAGAGATATATTTTTGGAAAATGGGCAAAGATACCCTTTTAACAAAGGATGATTTTAGAAGCATTTAGGATTTGGTTTCACTTTGGATTTGGAGTTCAAATGAATATACTATGGATTTGCAAAGTTGGCTATACATGAAGAAATAGACCACTATTTGAGATGATCTGAGAAAGTATTAGTAAAAATGTTCAAAACTAAGTTTTGAACTTATAGACATCTAGGAGTTTGAATCATGGCATTTGGATCAAAAATGGGCTCTCTGTGATTTCCTAAAGTTTATCATAGAAATGGAAAAACAAGGTTTGATAAATGTTTGTGAAGAAAAGTTCTGGAAAAATGTGCAAGTTGCACCATGAGATAGATCACGATTTTATGAGCTACTAGAAATTTGAATCATCAAATTTGGAGATAATATGAATATTTTATGGACCTTACAATATTCCTGGAAAAGAATAAGAAGAGGAAAGAATCAACCTTATGACGCACACTGGGCGAAGCCCAGCTAAACAGCGCCTACTGGGCTCGGCCCAGTGGCTCAGCTGCGCGAGGGAAGGGGTGACGCCGAAGGCGCACCACGGGAGGGCGCCAACCAGCGGGGCAAGCGGATCGGCTAGGAGCCGTCTCCACTTAACCCGACAGGTGGGGCCGGCTCGGTCACCTCAGCCGCTAACGGGCGGGCCCCCTTGCCAGCTGGCGGGTGGTCGTCCGCTACCTCGCGCCTGAGGGAGAGGAGCCACAGGGGAGGCACGGCCGAGGGCACCGGCGCCCGTCCCGGCGGCTCCGGTCACCTGCGATGGTGCCCAGCACACCGGACGACTCAGCGCAGCGTGCCGATCCGGTCCATGTGCTTCGCACTCGCGGAGGAGCTCGGGATGTCACGAATCTTGGCTGCGGCCGGCGGCGATCCTTTGGCTGTGGAGGGGGATAGGGGACGCGGGAGGGAGAGAGAGGGACGATCCAGAAGGACTAGGGGAGGGGGAGAGAGTGAATGGAGATGAGGGAGACACCAGGGGAGGCCCTATAAGGCGAGGCCATGGTGCACCGTGAGCCAAGCTCACGGGTGCCCGCGGAAGTCGCGATGGTGGTCGAGGGAGGGCTCCTGGATGGTCAGTGGCGCTCGTGGAGTTCGTCCAGGAGCGAGGGAGGTGAGAGGGGGAGCGGGGCGATGCCAGAGGCGGGCCAGCCGCGTGGCCAGGAAGTGGCCGAGTCGGGCGGTGCTCGGGCATGCCACGACGGGCTCAAAGGAGAGAGAAGGAGGAGGGGCCCGGCCTCGTAGCGTGTCACGCACGCCGAGGCGGCCTCGGGGGACACGTTCCCGGCGCCCAAGGTCGACGGGAGCATCGGCGGAGGCGCTACAGTGCCTGGTGCATCAGAAGGCCTGCGCGCCCATGGCATGCCATGGCATTAAGAAAGGGAGTGGGCGCGCCACTTGTGTCGATAGTGCGGGAGGCATTAGGATAGCAGGGGAAGCCTTGGATGCCTTGTGGAACCAATGGAGTGAGGAGGAGGTGAGAAAGAGAGAAAGGAGCTGTCCAGAGAGGAGAGAGAGATTTTTCCCCTCCAATAAGTGAGCTGTGGTCTTGCCATTGCTACTAGAGGTGAAAGGGGGCTAGGAGGAGCTGTGGTAAAAATTAGAGCTCACCAAGAATAGTGGAAGGGGTCAAAATAGTGGTTTTGGAAAAATGGCAGAAGGTGTTTGATGCAAGTTTGGGCAAGCAAATTAATTCCACTTGCCATGAGAATTAACAGGATGGAATGACACTTAGAAATAAGGTGTGACACCAAATTTGAGCTTATTTGGACAAAGTAGCCAATGTAACTTTGGTAAACCCTAGAAATCAGCAGAAATGGATTTGCCAATATTTAGTCATGCAAATCAATTCTCCATGATGCACCACTTGGTGTAGGGTCATCATTTGAGGATTTGAACATGTCCACAAAAATTCAGATCAAAAGAACACACTTGGCAATGTAGAGTTGTGCAAATTTGGTTATGGACAGGAAGGGTTTTGGGGCACTTTGATCAATATAACTTGTTCTCCAACTTGTGCCATTTGGTCTAGATTAATTATTAGACCATTTGAGCATGTTCACAGGACTTGAGAGCATTTGGACATGTTTGGCAATGTAAAGTTGCTCAAACTTCAAAATGGGCAGAAAAGGTTTTGAGGGGATTTGATGATGTTATCTTGTTCTCCAAGACATGAGACTTGGCAAGATCACCAAATATGTCATATGTGACATGATAGAATTTCCTTGAAATTTTTGGGAAATATTTCCTTTGTAAATATTTCAAAATCTTGAAATATCCAGAAAGGGTTTTTGAGGGATTTGACCAATATTTTGAACATGACCATGTGTTGAAGCTCTTATATATGGACAATATATGTCCTATGAGTTTCCCTAAATTTTGTCAATTATTTTTGAAGCAATAAAATAATTTTTCCTATTAAAGACCATTTCGGACTTAAGAAAAAGCTTTTAAATAAAATAGGAAAATAACCTTTAAAATTATATTTTGTGGTTTCGGGCATCCTATATCTAATAGGAGACAAATATATTTTGGAAAGATTTTTACTGCCCTTAATTAAGTACTTGCAGTGCAAACCTCAATTCAGGGTTTTTGAAAAACTAATTTTGAAAATACTATTTGGCCAAATTATTTTTGTAAGAAAATATTTTTATGTCCTATACACATGGCATGATCATTGGTTCAAGAGTTTGGAGCAAGGAGATGAAGTATAGGAGTTGGAGGATTTATTTTATTCTTAGAGCACTTGCAAACAGCAGACAACCATTCAATCAAAGCAAAGACAAAACACTCAAAAGTTTTTGTCAAACCACATTTTAGCATGATTATTGACTTAAGTGCTGTGCCATGAAAATCAGGGTGTGACAGACCTACCTCCCTTACTAGAATCTCGTCCCCGAGATTCCTAGACTAGGTGCGGAAAGGAATACAGAAACTTGGATCTGGGGTAGTCTTCAAGTCTTCATGTTGCTTCTGCTTCCGTGTAGTGCTCCATTGAACTTGAAGTACTTGACGGTGTGGCTTTGTGTATGACGCTCCCCTTGATCCAGGTTGCTAATGGGTAGCTCGCGGTAGGTTAGATTGGGCTAGGGGTCGATGGCTTGGTGGTCAATGCCCTTGTAGAGATCGGACAAGTTAGGAAGTTGGAAACACTTCCGGGGTTGTGATGCATGGAAAGCGTTGTGCACATTAGGTGGCTCAGGTGGTAACTCTAGCTGGTAGTCATCTACTCTTCGTCTTTAAGTGATCTCGGAGGGGGTTGTTAAATCTTGGTGTGACCTTCCCTTTGACATGGAAATGCTTGGTTCCTCCGAGAGAAGTGGCTTGTAGGTACACCTGGTCTTCGAGGCGGAAGTTTACTTCTCGAAGATGGTGGTGGGTGTAGTGCTTCCTCCTTGGCATGGCGGTCTTCAAATGTTCCTTGACTAGCTGAACGGCTCTTCTTCTGTCTTCAGGTGGACAAGTAGGTCACCAAATGATGATGAGAATTATCTTGTCTAAGCACTCCATGAGATCTATGGGGTACGTAAAGTGGGCTGAGGCATTGGTGGTGGCCATGGTTGAGCATTGGCCAAGGTCTTATTGATCTAGAGCCAAGGCCCAATGTCATGATCCAACCGCGTTGTGGCTTGGTAGGGCATAAGGGTTTTAAGGATTCTAGTGTGCGAATGAACATTTATCATCCTACCTTTAAGCACGGTTTCTGAGATGCCAATAGTCTATCTGGTCCTTTAAACAAATCTCATCATATCACTGACAGCATCATTTCGTATAGGCCAACTCCAATCATCACTCATGCTATTCATATCCTCATGACTCCCAAGAGGAGGTCTAACAACATCATATAAGTCTCGATCCCCAAACTCATATGTATGTCTACCCTAAAATCCTCGGTAGAACATATAAGCTGCTAAGCTTGAACGTGACAATCCAAGTGCTCAGCCTATTTTTCCAAGGTCCATGCTAGTGCATCTCTATCCTAAGGAAACACGTCGTATGCCACTCCAAAATCTTGTTTCCTTCCTATGAATCAACTCCAACAACCTGTTAACTACCATCAATCACTACACGATTCAATGCCTATGCTGGTGTTCCACATGATCTCCTAAAGTCCTTATAATCCACAAATAATGGGAAAGCTACCTTACTATAGTTTGTCCACCGATTCACATTGTCATGGTCAAGTAAACTCCAAGGTCAAGCTCATATAGAACCCTAAATAAACTCCGACAATTAGTCCAATCACCTAGTTTATCGTCCACCGAGAAACATGGTATCATGATCGAGATCATCAGTCTAAATCCAATTTACTCCGAACCATCTAGACATACTCAGCATCTATATTCAACTAGAATCACCTACTTAAATCCAAATCTCTTGTCCAACGAGAATTCCTACATGTTCCCCCAAGTCATTGTCGTAATATCAGCTATCACCTATCAATATTATCGGATCAAGTCAAACCTTGCACTCCCAGGAGTTTCAGCTTGCGATCATAATTGTCCTATAAATCCAATTCACCCATGGGTAGTGAAAGTTATGCTACTTTATAATCATGATCCCACCAAGTTCATCCACCAACATGAAAGCCTCATAATCCACCAAGTCTCAGATAATTCCTCAAGGTCACTGATATAAACTCACCAAGTCATCTGTCCTCAAATCCTATATCCTCAAACTGGTCTTCCCTATGGCATCATCAGTTTTGGTGCTATCTTAGGAAGATATTGTGCTTATTCACTCTGTCCACTAGTTCCATAATGAACCCAGTGTTGTGCGAGGTTTACAGAGGCTTAACCGGTTCTCTTGCAATATCGTGGGTTAAGCACATGGTTAAGGTTTCGAGCTGGGGTATCTCGTGAAGTCTCGAAGGGCCTAGGAATGGGTTTCTAGTCTTGAGAGTTAAACATAATTCTACGGGGTTTCACTTGGTCGAGGAGGCTGCAACAAAAGTCTTCATTGCTAGTTGGTTGCCGAAGCAGATTCCTTGGTGCATCTTGTCTTGTTGATCTTCAGTTGAGGAAAGAGATGAGAGGGAAAAGTAGCACAAAGAAGGGGGATGCCTAAAGGGGGGGTTCTATAGTGCAAGTGCAAACAAACAGGTGCAAAAAGGGCCAAACAAAAGAAACAAGGTAAGGAAGGTGATATAGTCGCATACTTGTTGCCTAGGGCAAAAAGGGCAACTGATATCAAAAACACAGACAAATAAAAACAAGCAACACACAATCAGGGTTCTACTCGAACCATCATACGGACTCGACTGCGCATAGGGGGGTACACGACTCATCCTACCCTAGGGGTTCTCGGACTCCATAGTCGTGCCTTGTGCCTCGTGCAGTCTCCCGGGTTTTCCTCAGGTGCTGCTACGTCTCTTGTTTGATGAAACGATCCCGGTTGAGCTTGAAGAGTCTTCAACAACTTCTTGCCTGTTGAAGTGATGGGGTGAAGGTGGCTTCTCATAGCAGGCGTTGACTTGGTCTTCTGTTGTCTTCTTAATCATGACGATCCCTTTTTGTCTTCTAAGGTGTCAAAGGTGCTAAGTAGATAATCCTTTATGCAATGACATTAACAACGCATAATAGAGGTCCATCATGTCGGTTACATTGTTGACAATATCGTCACCGAGAGCGGGGGATGAAGAGAACCGTTTTCCTGCTCACTATGGTGAGGCGGACCGAATGGCTAGGTTCTCATCCACCGGTGGTTTCCGATACAACAACGGTAGTGACAGGGTTACTCTATTAGCGATGTATATCATGATCTTGCATATCCTATGCCCTGATCATCGTAGGCTAAGGTTGCATTATCTTGGGGCAGTGTCAAGGATGTCACCATCTCCTAGGTCTTCAGGTCCTCATTCCTCGAGGATGTATCTTCTGTTGGTATCGTCTTGTGGTGATGTCGCCAATCTTGTGTTCAGGAGATGTGGGTGAATGTCTGGCAAGGCATCTTCCTTCTAGATTATCTACGAGGATTTCAAGGAATCTAGTGGTCATGGGCATAAGGGTTCTAGCGACCAAAGGTTTTGAAGGGGAAGAGATCAATAAGGAAAGTATACCTTAGTTTTCGAAAAACTAAGAAGGGAAGAGAAGTAGATATAGTTTTGAAAACTAGTAGTAGTTTTGGAAATAGTTTTACCGCTACTAACGACCGTGCTAACTAAGGCTTCCTACAGTCAGGATGGCTCTGATACCAGCTCTGTGGGGACCCCGACTCATAAGTCGTGATCACCGAATGCGTGTCTGATGATCCCGAGATCAATGCTCACTTGAACACACAGAAGCTGAATAACAAGAGTCTTACATCCATACATACCGTCTTACACAAATTATGACCATTATGGTCAAGTCTTACATCGATAAAGCCTTAAGGGCTGAACATCAAATGAAACAAAGCAGCGGAAATCGTCGTTGATAAGTAGAACCCATGCCATCTGCCTTAACCCTACAGGCATTCTGACTGGGAAACGTCCTAGTTCGCATGATCGTCTCCAAAGAACTCTTCTTCGAACTCCGGTTCTTCCATGCAGTCAATTAAATAACCAAAGGCAAGCCAATGAGTACTTTTAATGTACTACAAGCAACCCATGATTTGGTTCAAGGTACAAGAATGCATGACATAGGTAAAGTTTTGCATAAAGCTAGTTTTGAGTGCAATGACATGTTCAACATCCTATAAAGCATGCATCAAGAGAATTTAAGTAACCATGAGATCTGGTCACCGATATCAACATAATAGAGTGGGCACCAACCCATTTATCATAAGCAGTGGGCACCAACCCATCTCAATCATGTCAAGTCCTTGGCTTGACCCAAGTCATTCCATCATCTCACTCACACGGTTGAAAACCACGGACATAGTTTAAGCAGCACCGCCAACCGTCCTTGACCGTGGACACGGCTATTCAATAGTTTTACACTCTGCGAAGTTGCACACTTTACCCACTAGATCCGGGAACTTCCGTGTCATCCACGACCCGCGGTACCTCAAGTACCCGGGGTAAGCACCCGATCACCGCCTTTCCCTAGACGACACTAACATGGAGTCCACTCGATTGGTAGTAACCCCCGTGCCAAACATTTCACATTATAAAGATGTGGAGCCTCGCTCCCATATTCATCACATACCACAAGCACGGGGTACCAACGGTGTGTCCGTGCCACGTGAAAACAGTCATGGCCGCCCTACCTGGCACGACCCCGTCCCAAGAGAGAGCACCAACTCTCCCCCGTCACTAGTAATGCGGGCTCCAAGCTAGTATCGGTCTAGGTACTCAACAATGCCCTTTCCCATATAAGGGTAGAGTGGTTGCGCATGTAGGGTTGGGACAGTCATCAAATCTTAAATCTAATCCGTTTTCGAAAACAACACACACTTGCCTCGGTACACCACTTCGTCATCAAGTGGTTACCTTTCTCATCATCTCCCTCGGGCATAAATGGCACCCGATGGGGTTTTCGAAAGTTGTTTGAAAATATTTTGCCTCCATCACCATGCATATCCCTTCCCTTTGCATAGCACTACTTAGCATCCTATCTACTCCCACCGGCATAACCCTCATAAGAAGGTAGGGCCATGCACAATGCAAGTATCAACGAGGAAGTAACTGAGGCAACCAACCCACGTGGTTCACCATCTCATCATGATTCCGATGCAACAATAATGAAGAGCTATAAATGACATGCATATAAAGGGGTTTCATAGTCATGGTCAAAGGGCTGCTTGCCTGTTGTAATGAAGTCTTCGAGGTCTTCATATATCTCTGGTCCAACTCCGAGCATTCCGTCTACTTCGTCAACTATCGTCGAAAGCAACCATAATAAGCAACACAATAAGGCAGGAAATAAAAGTGCTCTAAAAATATGAGTTGGACTTTTGTGGGATACCTCTGGTCATATGAGGGATGACCAAAGTGGTTTCATTAGGATTGGATAAGTGGATATCTCTGAACATTTTGATATGATGGAGTCAAGAGGTTTATGGATTTGCAAGAAGTGTACAGAGATATATTTTTGGAAAATGGGCAAAGATACCCTTTTAACAAAGGATGATTTTAGAAGCATTTAGGATTTGGTTTCACTGGATTTGGAGTTCAAATGAATATACTATGTGGATGCCAGGAATAAGGTGGAAAATTAGAATAGGTGGACACAATTTGAGCATTTGGACAATAGCAAGTAATTGGAAACAAATAGAGAAGAATTTCCAATATTACAGTAGTCATTCCATTGACATTGGATGGGTCAAATTGGATTTAAAAGTCACAAAAATTGATGAAAGAATCGTTGGCAAGAGAAGGTTGGATTTGATGAGAAGGTTTGGCACTTTGATCATTACTGATCAATTATTGCCATTTGGATAATTAATATTGAATTTTGATGTTCAGATTAAGATTAATTTTGGCAAAATGTAGATTATGGTATATGGTTTCCAAAGATTTGATGATATTTCCCAAGAATGAATTGGCAGATAATTTTAATTGGAATATTTCTTGAAATTTTGGAATTTCATTTGTAAATTTTAAATTTGACCAAATTTTGAGATCTTCCAATTTTTGAATGCTGCTTGAATTTTAATCAATATGTCTATAGTTCTAAATTTTGTCATTATTTTGACATAAAAAATTTTCAAATTAAAATGGATTAAAAAATTTAAATATGGAAATACCTTTAAAATTTATATTGTGAATGATTTTGAAATTTATAATTATTGGAATATTTTACTCCTTAATTAAGTTTGAAACTATTAGGGTTTTGAAAAATATTTTGAAATACTTTTGGAAAATATTTTTATAGGAAATATTGTTGCCTATAAGCAGTATATTGGTAAGAGTTTGGAGAAGTTATTATTTAGGTTGGAGATTTATATATTCTAAATTGCAAAGAAAACTAACATTATAATCAAAAACATAAATTTTGCAAACAATTTATGAAAATTTTGACTTAAGCTTTCCTAAAAATTTCGGATCTAACTATTGAACGAATTGAGATAGTGTATGAAGTTTATTTATCCGGTAGTCTTCAAGTTAGTCTCTCGTATAGTCATTGAACCTTATCTGGATGGTAGCTTGTAGTCTTGCAGGTCAATGGGTGTGGGTAGTTTATGGCGGAAGTTGGAGTTGGAAATTCGCTTGTGAGAGGAAAGTTAGGATTAACACTTGGGTGTGTGCAAGAGGTTGTGCCTTGTGAGGTGAATCTGGTGTTATCTGTTCCTTGATTCTGGAAGGGTTTAAACATGAGTGCTTTTGTACATGGATTTGGACTTTCGAATGGTTGAGGTAGTTTGAGCGGATTTCTTCGAAATGGTGTGGTGTGCTCTCCTTGGCTGGGTTCAAGTTCCTTACATGAGTGATTCTTGTCTAGACATAGGTCCAAATGAGTGAAATTATTGTTAAGCATCGGTGGCTGTTGGAATGGGTATTGATTAGAGGGCCAATGTTGACTGCCAGGTTTTTGTCAGGCAAGGTAAGGATTCAACGTTTGGCTTGGTAGGCCTAGGGTTAAGATTCATGTCTGAACGTCTATCTACTTTACAGTTTCGAATGCATATCAGTCGGCCTTTAACAAATCTCATCTATCATCTCATTTCCAAGGCCAATCAACACACTATAGTTCAATCCCAACTCAGAGGTACCAAATCCAAGTAGATCCCCAATCATATGTATGTACCTAAATCAAGGACATTCAAGTCATTCATGCTCAATCAAGGCACCTATTTTCCAGTCCAATCTGTCTCATCTAAGAAACCTCAATGCACTAAAATCATTTCTTCAGAATCAACTCCACACTGTTAACACTCAAGCTAATCACATAATGCCAGTCCACATATTCCAAGTCCTTAATCACAATGTGAAAAACCTCTAAGCTTCCAAATCAATTCGTCAATAACCAATCACAGCTTATACCTAAAAAACTGCAATGATCCATCACTATTAATCCCAACATGTACATACATATGTAACTAAATAATTTACTCCACCATCTCACAATCTTAATCACAATACTAAATCCAAATTTGTCCAACAATTCTACGTCCCAAGTACTTGCACAGTATCACCTATCAAATTCGATCATAAACCTTCACCCTGGGTTTAGTCATTATAATTCCATAAATCAATTCACCAGGACAAAGCCTCTACTAATCATTCAATCTCAATCACCACAAAACCTCTAATCCACCAGTCAAACATTCCTAAGGTTCCCTATGATCAAGTCTTCTCAATCCTATATAAATGTCTTCCCTTGATCATGTTCGTTACTAGGATGATATGGTTTCAGCTCGTTCCTAATGAACCGGGTTTAAGAGTGTAAGGTTCACGGTTCTCTGCAAATCTAAGTAACCAATAGGTTTCGTTGGGTACTTAATCTCAAGGGCTGATGGGTTTAGTCTAAGTTACATAATTCTAGGTTTCTGGTGGGCTCACAATCTTGTTGTTTGTTGTAGAGGATTCTGGCACTGTCTGGTGATTGCTTAAGGGTTCTTAGAGAAGTGCAAAAACAGGGGTAAGGCCAAAGGGGGTTCAAGAGTGCAAACAAGTGCAATGGGCCAGCAAAGAAACAGGTAAGGAGTATATAGTGCAACTGTGAGGGAACAAATCAAGTTAAACAAGACAAATAAACAGCAAATCGGGTACCAACCAAGGATCGTCAAGGTGTACCGTCTCTACCCAGGGTTCTCGATCCAAGTCTTTTTGAAAACGTCGTGAGTTAGTTCTCAACTCTTCTTTTTGAAGGATCGGGGTGAGCTTAAGTCTTACTGTCTTCTGTTTTATGGGTGACGTTTTCTCTAAGGGTACTGTCTTGTTCTTTAATCATGTATACTTTTTTAAGGTCTCAAAGGTCATAATATTAGCAATGTAAGAGGATAATAGAGGCCTATTCGTTACATTGTTGACTATGTCAGGGTGATAGTGACGTTTTACACGTGTGAGCGGATCATAGCTGTTCTCATCCCGTGTTGCAATCAACCGAAGTAAGGTAACTTTGCATTATTCAGTCAGATTCACTCTCCGTCTTAGGCAAGGTTGCATATCTGGGGGATGTAGATGTACTCTCTGGTTATCTTTCGAGGATGTGTATCGGATGCTTTCTTGATGTCCCATTTTAGGAATTCACACGGTTGAAAACCCCGGACATAGTTTAAGCAGCACCGCCCAACCGTCCTTGACCGTGGACACGGCTATTCGAATAGTTTTACACTCTGCAGAGGTTGCACACTTTACCCACTAGATCCGGGGAACTTCCGTGTTATCCACGACCCACGGTACCTCAAGTACCCGGGGTAAGCACCCGATCACCGCCTTTCCCTAGACGACACTAACATGGAGTCCACTCGATTGGTAGTAACCCCCGTGCCAAACATTTCACATTATAAAGTTGTGGAGCCTCGCTCCCATATTCATCACATACCACAAGCACGGGGTACCAACGGTGTGTCCGGTGCCCTGTGAAAACAGTCATGGCCGCCCTACCTGGCACGACCCTGTCCCAAGAGAGAGCACCAACTCTCCCCCGTCACTAGTAATGCGGGCTCCAAGCTAGTATCGGTCTAGGTACTCAACAATGCCCTTTCCCATATAAGGGTAGAGTGGTCGCGCATGTAGGGTTGGGACAGTCATCAAATCTTAAATCTAATCCGTTTTCGAAAACAACACACACTTGCCTCGGTACACCACTTCGTCATCAAGTGGTTACCTTTCTCATCATCTCCCTCGGGCATAAATGGCACCCGATGGGGTTTTCGAAAGTTGTTTGAAAATATTTTGCCTCCATCACCATGCATATCCCCTTCCCTTTTGCATAGCACTACTTAGCATCCTATCTACTCCCACCGGCATAACCCTCATAAGAAGGTAGGGCCATGCACAATGCAAGTATCAACGAGGAAGTAACTGAGGCAACCAACCCACGTGGTTCACCATCTCATCATGATTCCGATGCAACAATAATGAAGAGCTATAAATGACATGCATATAAAGGGGTTTCATAGTCATGGTCAAAGGGCTGCTTGCCTGTTGTAATGAAGTCTTCGAGGTCTTCATATATCTCTGGTCCAACTCCGAGCATTCCGTCTACTTCGTCAACTATCGTCGAAAGCAACCATAATAAGCAACACAATAAGGCAGGAAATAAAAGTGCTCTAAAAATATGAGTTGGACTTTTCTGGGATACCTCTGATCATATGAGGGATGACCAAAGTGGTTTCATTAGGATTGGATAAGTGGATATCTCTGAACATTTTGATATGATGGAGTCAAGAGGTTTATGGATTTGCAAGAAGTGTACAGAGATATATTTTTGGAAAATGGCAAAGATACCCTTTTAACAAAGGATGATTTTAGAAGCATTTAGGATTTGGTTTCACTGGATTTGGAGTTCAAATGAATATACTATGGATTTGCAAAGTTGGCTATACATGAAGAAATAGACCACTATTTGAGATGATCTGAAAGTATTAGTAAAAATGTTCAAAACTAAGTTTTGAACTTATAGACATCTAGGAGTTTGAATCATGGCATTTGGATCAAAAATGGGCTCTCTGTGATTTCCTAAAGTTTATCATAGAAATGGAAAAACAAGGTTTGATAAATGTTTGTGAAGAAAAAGTTCCTGGAAAAATGTGCAAGTTGCACCATGAGATAGATCATGATTTTATGAGCTACTAGAAATTTGAATCATCAAATTTGGAGATAATATGAATATTTTATGGACCTTACAATATTTCTGGAAAAGAATAAGAAGAGGAAAGAATCAACCTTATGACGCCAGATGGGGCGAAGCCCAGCCTAAACAGCGCCTCTTGGGCTCGGCCCAGATGGCTCACCTTGTGAGGAAGGGTGACGCCTGGCGCACCACGGGAGGGCGCCAACCAGCGGGGCAAGCGGATCGGCTAGGAGCCGTCTCCACTTAACCCGACAGGTGGGGCCGGCTCGGTCACCTCAGCCGCTGACGGGCGGGCCCCCTTGCCAGCTGGCGGGTGGTCGTCCGCTACCTCGCGCCTGAGGGAGAGGAGCGACAGGGGAGGCACGGCCGAGGGCACCGGCGCCCGTCCCGGCGGCTCCGGTCACCTGCGATGGTGCCCAGCACACCGGACGACTCAGCGCAGCGTGCCGATCCCGTCCATGTGCTTCGCACTCGCGGAGGAGCTCGGGATGTCACGAATCTTGGCGGCGGCCGGCGGCGATCCTTTGGCTGTGGAGGGGGATAGGGGACGCGGGAGAGAGAGAGGGACGATCCAGAAGGACTAGGGGAGGGGGAGAGAGTGAATGGAGATGAGGGAGAGACCAGGGGAGGCCCTATAAGGCGAGGCCATGGTGCACCGTGAACCAAGCTCACGGGTGCCCGCGGAAGTCGCGATGGTGGTCGAGGGAGGGCTCCTGGATGGTTAGTGGCGCTCGTGGAGTTCGTCCAGGAGCGAGGGAGGTGAGAGGGGGAGCGGGGCGATGCCAGAGGCGGGCCAGCCGCGTGGCCAGGAAGTGGCCGAGTCGGGCGGTGCTCGGGAATGCCACGACGGGCTCAAAGGAGAGAGAAGGAGGAGGGGCCCGGCCTCGTAGCGTGTCACACACGCCGAGGCGGCCTCGGGGGACACGTTCCCGGCGCCCAAGGTCGACGGGAGCATCAGGCGGGCTGCTACAAGGCCTGGTGCCTCAGAAGGCGCGCTCAGCGCGCCCATGGCATGCCATGGCATTAAGAAAGGGGAGTGGGCGCGACCACTTGTGTCCAGTAGTGCCAGGAGGCATTAGGATAGCAGGGGAAGCCTTGGATGCCTTGTGGAACCAATGGAGTGAGGAGGAGGTGAGAAAGAGAGAGAAAGGAGCTGTCCAGAGAGGAGAGAGATTTTTCCCTCCAATAAGTGAGCTGTGGTCTTGCCATTGCTACTAGAGGTGAAAGGGGGCTAGGAGGAGCTGTGGTAAAAATTAGAGCTCACCAAGAATAGTGGAAGGGGTCAAAATAGTGGTTTTGGAAAAATGGCAGAAGGTGTTTGATGCAAGTTTGGGCAAGCAAATTAATTCCACTTGCCATGAGAATTAACAGGATGGAATGACACTTAGAAATAGGGTGTGCCACCAAATTTGAGCTTATTTGGACAAAGTAGCCAATGTAACTTTGGTAAACCCTAGAAATCAGCAGAAATGGATTTGCCAATATTTAGTCATGCAAATCAATTCTCCATGATTCACCACTTGGTTTAGGGTCATCATTTGAGGATTTGAACATGTCCACAAAAATTCAGATCAAAAGGACACACTTGGCAATGTAGAGTTGTGCAAATTTGGTTATGGACAGGAAGGGTTTTGGGGCACTTTGATCAATATAACTTGTTCTCCAACTTGTGCCATTTGGTCTAGATTAATTATTAGACCATTTGAGCATGTTCACAGGACTTGAGAGCATTTGGACATGTTTGGCAATGTAAAGTTGCTCAAACTTCAAAATGGGCAGAAAAGGTTTTGAGGGGATTTGATGATGTTATCTTGTTCTCCAAGACATGAGACTTGGCAAGATCACCAAATATGTCAGATGTGACATGATAGAATTTCCTTGAAATTTTTGGGAAATATTTCCTTTGTAAATATTTCAAAATCTTGAAATATCCGAAAAGGGTTTTGAGGATTTGACCAATATTTTGAACATGACCATGTGTTGAAGCTCTTAGATATGGACAATATATGTCCTATGAGTTTCCCTAAATTTTGTCAATTATTTTTGAAGCAATAAAATAATTTTTCCCTATTAAAGACCATTTCTGGACTTAAGAAAAAGCTTTTAAATAAAATAGGAAAATAACCTTTAAAATTATATTTTTGTGGTTTCTGGGCATCCTATATCTAATAGGAGTCAAATATATTTTTGGAAAGATTTTTACTGCCCTTAATTAAGTACTTGCAGTGCAAACCTCAATTCAGGGGTTTTTGAAAAACTAATTTTTGAAAATACTATTTGGCCAAATTATTTTTGTAAGAAAGTATTTTTATGTCCTATACACATGGCATGATCATTGGTTCAAGAGTTTGGAGCAAGGATATGAAGTATAGGAGTTGGAGGATTTATTTTATTCTTAGAGCACTTGCAAACAGCAGACAACCATTCAATCAAATCAAAGACAAAACACTCAAAAGTTTTTGTCAAACCACATTTTAGCATGATTATTGACTTAAGTGCTGTGCCATGAAAATCAGGGTGTGACGGACCTACCCCCCTTACAAGAATCTCGTCCCCGAGATTCCTAGACTAGGTGCGGAAAGGAATACAGAAACTTGGATCTGGGGTAGTCTTCAAGTCTTCATGTTGCTTCTGCTTCCGTGTAGTGCTCCATTGAACTTGAAGTACTTGACGGTGTAGCTTTGTGTATGACGCTCCCCTTGATCCAGGTTGCTAATGGGTAGCTCGCGGTAGGTTAGATTGGGCTAGGGGTCGATGGCTTGGTGGTCAATGCCCTTGTAGAGATCGGACAAGTTAGGAAGTTGGAAACACTTCCGGGGTTGTGATGCAAGGAAAGCGTTGTGCACATTAGGTGGCTCAGGTGGTAACTCTAGCTGGTAGTCATCTACTCTTCGTCTTGAAGTGATCTCGGAGGGGGTTGTTAAATCATGGTGTGACCTTCCCTTTGACATGGAAATGCTTGGTTCCTCCGAGAGAAGTGGCTTGTAGGTACACCTGGTCTTCGAGGCGGAAGTTTACTTCTCGAAGATGGTGGTGGGTGTAGTGCTTCCTCCTTGGCATGGCGGTCTTCAAATGTTCCTTGACTAGCTGAACGGCTCTTCTTCTGTCTTCAGGTGGACAAGTAGGTCACCAAATGATGATGAGAATTATCTTGTCTAAGCACTCCATGAGATCTATGGGGTACGTAAAGTGGGCTGAGGCATTGGTGGTGGCCATGGTTGAGCATTGGCCAAGGTCTTATTGATCTAGAGCCAAGGCCCAATGTCATGATCCAACCGCGTTGTGGCTTGGTAGGGCATAAGGGTTTTAAGGATTCTAGTGTGCGAATGAACATTTATCATCCTACATTTAAGCACGGTTTCTGAGATGCCAATAGTCTATCTGGTCCTTTAAACAAATCTCATCATATCACTGACAGCATCATTTCGTATAGGCCAACTCCAATCATCACTCATGCTATTCATATCCTCATGACTCCCAAGAGGAGGTCTAACAACATCATATAAGTCTACGATCCCCAAACTCATATGTATGTCTACCCCTAAAAATCCCTGGGTAGAACATATAAGCTGCTAAGCTTGAACGTGACAATCCAAGTGCTCAGCCTATTTTTCCAAGGTCCATGCTAGTGCATCTCTATCCTAAGGAAACACGTCGTATGCCACTCCAAAATCTTGTTTCCTTCCTATGAATCAACTCCAACAACCTGTTAACTACCATCAATCACTACACGATTCAATGCCTATGCTGGTGTTCCACATGATCTCCTAAAGTCCTTATAATCCACAAATAATGGGAAAGCTACCTTACTATAGTTTGTCCACCGATTCCCATTGTCATGGTCAAGTAAACTCCAAGGTCAAGCTCATATAGAACCCTAAATAAACTCCGACAATTAGTCCAATCACCTAGTTTATCGTCCACCGAGAAACATGGTATCATGATCGAGATCATCAGTCTAAATCCAATTTACTCCGAACCATGTAGACATACTCAGCATCTATATTCAACTAGAATCACCTACTTAAATCCAAATCTCTTGTCCAACGAGAATTCCTACATGTTCCCCCAAGTCATTGTCGTAATATCAGCTATCACCTATCAATATTATCGGATCAAGTCAAACCTTGCACTCCCAGGAGTTTCAGCTTGCGATCATAATTGTCCTATAAATCCAATTCACCCATGGGTAGTGAAAGCTACGCTACTTTATAATCATGATCCCACCAAGTTCATCCACCAACATGAAAGCCTCATAATCCACCAAGTCTCAGATAATTCCTCAAGGTCACTGATATAAACTCACCAAGTCATCTGTCCTCAAATCCTATATCCTCAAACTGGTCTTCCCTATGGCATCATCAGTTTTGGTGCTATCTTAGGAAGATATTGTGCTTATTCACTCTGTCCACTAGTTCCATAATGAACCCAGTGTTGTGCGAGGTTTACAGAGGCTTAACCGGTTCTCTTGCAATATCGTGGGTTAAGCACATGGTTAAGGTTTCGAGCTGGGGTATCTCGTGAAGTCTCGAAGGGCCTAGGAAAGGGTTTCTAGTCTTGAGAGTTAAACATAATTCTACGGGGTTTCACTTGGTCGAGGAGGCTGCAACAAAAGTCTTCATTGCTAGTTGGTTGCCGAAGCAGATTCCTTGGTGCATCTTGTCTTGCTGATCTTCAGTTGAGGAAAGAGATGAGAGGGAAAAGTAGCACAGAGAAGGGGGATGCCTAAAGGGGGGCGGTTCTATAGTGCAAGTGCAAACAAACAGGTGCAAAAAGGGCCAAACAAAAGAAACAAGGTAAGGAAGGTGATATAGTTGCATACTTGTTGCCTAGGGCAAAAAGGGCAACTGATATCAAAAACACAGACAAATAAAAACAAGCAACACACAATCAGGGTTCTACTTGAACCATCATACGGACTCGACTGCGCATAGGGGGTACACGACTCATCCTACCCTAGGGGTTCTCGGACTCCATAGTCGTGCCTTGTGCCTCGTGCAGTCTCCCGGGTTTTCCTCAGGTGCTGCTATGTCTCTTGTTTGATGAAACGATCCCGGTTGAGCTTGAAGAGTCTTCAACAACTTCTTGCCTGTTGAAGTGATGGGGTGAAGGTGGCTTCTCATAGCAGGCGTTGACTCGGTCTTCTGTTGTCTTCTTAATCATGACGATCCCTTTTTGTCTTCTAAGGTGTCGAAGGTGCTAAGTAGATAATCCTTTATGCAATGACATTAACAACGCATAATAGAGGTCCATCATGTCGGTTACATTGTTGACAATATCGTCACCAAGAGCGGGGGATGAAGAGAACCGTTTTCCTGCTCACTATGGTGAGGCGGACCGAATGGCTAGGTTCTCATCCACCGGTGGTTGCCGATACAACAACGGTAGTGACAGGGTTACTCTATTAGCGATATATATCATGATCTTGCATATCCTATGCCCTGATCATCGTAGGCTAAGGTTGCATTATCTTGGGGCAGTGTCAAGGATGTCACCATCTCCTAGGTCTTCAGGTCCTCATTCCTCGAGGATGTATCTTCTGTTGGTATCGTCTTGTGGTGATGTCGCCAATCTTGTGTTCAGGAGATGTGGGTGAATGTCTGGCAAGGCATCTTCCTTCTAGATTATCCGCGAGGATTTCAAGGAATCTAGTGGTCATGGGCATAAGGGTTCTAGCGACCAAAGGTTTTGAAGGGGAAGAGATCAATAAGGAAACTATACCTTAGTTTTCGAAAAACTAAGAAGGGAAGAGAAGTAGAGATAGTTTTGAAAACTAGTAGTAGTTTTGGAAATAGTTTTACCCTAACTAACGACCGTGCTAACTAAGGCTTCCTACAGTCAGGATGGCTCTGATACCAGCTCTGTGGGGACCCCGACTCATAAGTCGTGATCACCGAATGCACGTGTACAGTGATCCCAGAGATCAATGCTCACTGAACACACAGAAGCTGAATAACAAGAGTCTTACATCCATACATACCGTCTTACACAAATTATGACCATTATGGTCAAGTCTTACATCGATAAAGCCTTAAGGGCTGAACATCAAATGAAACAAAGCAGCGGAAATCGTCGTTGATAAGTAGAACCCATGCCATCTGCCTTAACCCTACAGGCATTCTGACTGGGAAACGTCCTAGTTCGCATGATCGTCTCCAAAGAACTCTTCTTCGAACTCCGGTTCTTCCATGCCTGGTCAATTAAATAACCAGTGGCAAGCCAATGAGTACTTTTAATGTACTCGCAAGCAACCCATGATTTGGTTCAAGGTACAGTAATGCATGACATAGGTAAAGTTTTGCATAAAGCTAGTTTTGAGTGCAATGACATGTTCAACATCCTATAAAGCATGCATCAAGAGAATTTAAGTAACCATGAGATCTGGTCACCGATATCAACATAAATAGAGTGGGCACCAACCCATTTATCATAAACAGAGTGGGCACCAACCCATCTCAATCGTGTCAAGTCCTTGGCTTGACCCAAGTCATTTCCATCATCTCAATCACACGGTTGAAAACCTTGGACATAGTTTAAGCAGCACCGCCCAACCGTCCTTGACCGTGGACACGGCTATTCGAATAGTTTTACACTCTGCAGAGGTTGCACACTTTACCCACTAGATCCGGGGAACTTCCGTGTCATCCACGACCCGCGGTACCTCAAGTACCCGGGGTAAGCACCCGATCACCGTCTTTCCCTAGACGACACTAACATGGAGTCCACTCGATTGGTAGTAACCCCCGTGCCAAACATTTCACATTATAAAGTTGTGGAGCCTCGCTCCCATATTCATCACATACCACAAGCACGGGTACCAGCGGTGTGTCCGGTGCCTCTGTGAAAACAGTCATGGCCGCCCTACAGCACGACCTGTCCCAAGAGAGAGCACCAACTCTCCCCGTCACTAGTAATGGGCTCCAAGCTAGTATCGGTCTAGGTACTCAACAATGCCCTTTCCCATATAAGGGTAGAGTGGTCGCGCATGTAGGGTTGGGACAGTCATCAAATCTTAAATCTAATCCGTTTTGAAAACAACACACACTTGCCTCGGTACACCACTTCATCATCAAGTGGTTACCTTTCTCATCATCTCCCTCGGGCATAAATGGCACCCGATGGGGTTTTCAAAGTTGTTTGAAAATATTTTGCCTCCATCACCATGCATATCCCCTTCCCTTTTGCATAGCACTACTTAGCATCCTATCTACTCCCACCGGCATAACCCTCATAAGAAGGTAGGGCCATGCACAATGCAAGTATCAACGAGGAAGTAACTGAGGCAACCAACCCACGTGGTTCACCATCTCATCATGATTCCGATGCAACAATAATGAAGAGCTATAAATGACATGCATATAAAGGGGTTTCATAGTCATGGTCAAAGGGCTGCTTGCCTGTTGTAATGAAGTCTTCGAGGTCTTCATATATCTCTGGTCCAACTCCGAGCATTCCGTCTACTTCGTCAACTATCGTCGAAAGCAACCATAATAAGCAACACAATAAGGCAGGAAATAAAAGTGCTCTAAAAATATGAGTTGGACTTTTCTGGGATACCTTTGGTCATATGAGGGATGACCAAAGTGGTTTCATTAGGATTGGATAAGTGGATATCTCTGAACATTTTGATATGATGGAGTCAAGAGGTTTATGGATTTGCAAGAAGTGTACAGAGATATATTTTTGGAAAATGGGCAAAGATACCCTTTTAACAAAGGATGATTTTAGAAGCATTTAGGATTTGGTTTCACTGGATTTGGAGTTCAAATGAATATACTATGGATTTGCAAAGTTGGCTATACATGAAGAAATAGACCACTATTTGAGATGATACAGAAAGTATTAGTAAAAATGTTCAAAAACTAAGTTTTGAACTTATAGACATCTAGGAGTTTGAATCATGGCATTTGGATCAAAAATGGGCTCTCTGTGATTTCCTAAAGTTTATCATAGAAATGGAAAAACAAGGTTTGATAAATGTTTGTGAAGAAAAAGTTCCTGGAAAAATGTGCAAGTTGCACCATGAGATAGATCATGATTTTATGAGCTACTAGAAATTTGAATCATCAAATTTGGAGATAATATGAATATTTTATGGACCTTACAATATTTCTGGAAAAGAATAAGAAGAGGAAAGAATCAACCTTATGACGCGCACTGGGCGAAGCCCAGCTAAACAGCGCCTACTGGGCTCGGCCCAGTGGCTCAGCTGCGCGAGGGAAGGGGTGACGCCGAAGGCGCACCACGGGAGGGCGCCAACCAGCGGGGCAAGCGGATCGGCTAGGAGCCGTCTCCACTTAACCCGACAGGTGGGGCCGGCTCGGTCACCTCAGCCGCTGACGGGCGGGCCCCCTTGCCAGCTGGCGGGTGGTCGTCCGCTACCTCGCGCCTGAGGAGAGGAGCGACAGGGAGGCACGGCCGAGGGCACGGCGCCTGTCCCGGCGGCTCGGTCACTGCGATGGTGCCCGATACCTGGACGACTTCAGCGCGGCGTGCCGATCCGTCCATGTGCCAGACTTTTCGCGGAGCTCGGGATGTCACGAATCTTGGCGGCGGCGGCGGCGATCCTTTGGCTGTGGAGGGATAGGGGCGGGAGAGAGAGAGGGATGATCCGGAAGGACTAGGGAGGGAGAGAGTGAATGGAGATGAGGAGAGACCGGGGAGGCCCTATAAGGCGAGGCCATGGTGCACCGTGAGCCAAGCTCACGGGTGCCAGCGAAGTCGCGATGGTGGTCGAGGAGGCTCTGGATGGTCGATGGCGCTCGTGGAGTTCGTCCGGGAGCGAGGGAGGTGAGAGGGGAGCGGGCGATGCGAGGCGGCCAGCCAGCGTGGCTGTGAAGTGGCCGAGTCGGGCGGTGCTCGGGCATGCCACGATGGGCTCAAAGGAGAGAGAGGAGGAGGGCCCGGCCTCGTGGCGTGTCACGCACGCCGAGGCGACCTCGGGACACGTTCCGGCGCCCAAGGTCAGCGGGAGCATCGGGCGGGGGCGGCTACAAGGCCTGGTGCATCTGAAGCGCGCTCAGCGCCCATGGCATGCCATGGCATTAAGAAAGGGAGGGCGCGACCACTTGTGTCGATAGTGCCGGGAGGCATTAGGATAGCAGGGGAAGCCTTGGATGCCTTGTGGAACCAATGGAGTGAGGAGGAGGTGAGAAAGAGAGAGAAAGGAGCTGTCCAGAGAGGAGAGAGAGATTTTTCCCTCCAATAAGTGAGCTGTGGTCTTGCCATTGCTACTAGAGGTGAAAGGGGCTAGGAGGAGCTGTGGTAAAATTAGAGCTCACCAAGAATAGTGGAAGGGGTCAAAATAGTGGTTTTGGAAAAATGGCAGAAGGTGTTTGATGCAAGTTTGGGCAAGCAAATTAATTCCACTTGCCATGAGAATTAACAGGATGGAATGACACTTAGAAATAGGGTGTGCCACCAAATTTGAGCTTATTTGGACAAAGTAGCCAATGTAACTTTGGTAAACCCTAGAAATCAGCAGAAATGGATTTGCCAATATTTAGTCATGCAAATCAATTCTCCATGATGCACCACTTGGTTTAGGGTCATCATTTGAGGATTTGAACATGTCCACAAAAATTCAGATCAAAAGGACACACTTGGCAATGTAGAGTTGTGCAAATTTGGTTATGGACAGGAAGGGTTTTGGGGCACTTTGATCAATATAACTTGTTCTCCAACTTGTGCCATTTGGTCTAGATTAATTGTTAGACCATTTGAGCATGTTCACAAGACTTGAGAGCATTTGGACATGTTTGGCAATGTAAAGTTGCTCAAACTTCAAAATGGGCAGAAAAGGTTTTGAGGGGATTTGATGATGTTATCTTGTTCTCCAAGACATGAGACTTGGCAAGATCACCAAATATGTAATATGTGACATGATAGAATTTCCTTGAAATTTTTGGGAAATATTTCCTTTGTAAATATTTCAAAATCTTGAAATATCCAGAAAGGGTTTTTGAGGGATTTGACCAATATTTTGAACATGACCATGTGTTGAAGCTCTTATATATGGACAATATATGTCCTATGAGTTTCCCTAAATTTTGTCAATTATTTTTGAAGCAATAAAATAATTTTTCCCTATTAAAGACCATTTCTGGACTTAAGAAAAAGCTTTTAAATAAAATAGGAAAATAACCTTTAAAATTATATTTTTGTGGTTTCTGGGCATCCTATATCTAATAGGAGTCAAATATATTTTTGGAAAGATTTTTACTGCCCTTAATTAAGTACTTGCAGTGCAAACCTCAATTCAGGGGTTTTTGAAAAACTAATTTTTGAAAATACTATTTGGCCAAATTATTTTTGTAAGAAAATATTTTTATGTCCTATACACATGGCATGATCATTGGTTCAAGAGTTTGGAGCAAGGAGATGAAGTATAGGAGTTGGAGGATTTATTTTATTCTTAGAGCACTTGCAAACAACAGACAACCATTCAATCAATGCAAAGACAAAACACTCAAAAGTTTTTGTCAAACCACATTTTAGCATGGTTATTGACTTATGTGCTGTGCCATGAAAATCAGGGTGTGACATGGTGGTTCATAATGAGAAGGCCCTAGAAGATGTTGAACATGGTGGTTCATGAAGCAAGCTTATTGAAGGCCCAAGACCCGGAGGAGACTTGAGGCCCACGGGCATAAACCGCCATATGTTTAACTTGTATGATAAGGAAGGTTTAGTTCTGCCACTGATGTCTACTACACAACCTTCTTCTTGTAGATGTTGTTGGGCCTCCAAATGCAGAGGTTTGTAGGACAGTAGCAAATTCCCCTCAAGTGGATGACCTAAGGTTTATCAATCCGTGGGAGGCGTAGGATGAAGATGGTCTCTCTCAAACAACCCTGCAACCAAATAACAACGAGTCTCTTGTGTCCCCAACACACCCAATACAATGGTAAATTGTATAGGTGCACTAGTTCGGCGAAGAGATGGTGATACAAGTGCAATATGGATGATAGATATAGGTTTATGTAATATGAAAATATAAAAACAGCAAGGTAACAAGTGGTAAAAGTGAGCGTAAACGGTATTGCAATGCTAGGAAACAAGGCCTAGGGTTCATACTTTCACTAGTGCTCAACAATAATAACATAATTGGATCATATAAATATCCCTCAACATGCAGCAAAGAGTCACTCCAAAGTCACTAATAGCGGAGAACAAACGAAGAGATTATTGTAGGGTACAAAACCACCTCAAAGTTATTCTTTCTGATCAATCTATTCAAGAGTACGTAGTAAAATAACACGAAGCCATTTTTTCCGTTCGATTTATCCTAGAGTTCGTACTAGAATAACACCTTAAGATACAAATCAACCAAAAACCTCATGTCACCTAGATACTCCAATGTCACCTCAAGTATCCGTGGGTATGATTATACGATATGCTTCACACAATCTCAGATTCATCTATTCAACCAACACAAAGTACTTCAAAAAGTGCCGCAAAGTTTCTACGGGAGAGTCAAGAAGAAAACGTGTGCCAACAGCTATGCATAAGTTCACAAGGTCACTGAACCCGCAAGTTGATCACCAAAATATACATCAAGTAGATCACGTGAATATCCCATTGTCACCACAGATAAGCACATGCAAGTCATATATCAAGTGTTCTCAAATCCTTAAAGACTCAATCCGATTAGATAACTTCAAAGGGAGAAACATCATAAGATCCAACTATAATAGCAAAGCTCGCGATACATCAAGATCGTGAGGAATCAAGAACACGAGAGAGAGAGAGATCAAACACATAGCTACTCGTACATACCCCCAGCCCTGAGGGTGAACTACTCCCTCCTCGTCATGGAGAGCGCCGAGATGATGAAGATGGACACCGGTGAGGGATCCCCCCTCCGGCAGGGTGCCGGAACAGGGTCCCGATTGGTTTTTGGTGGCTACAGAGGCTTGCGGCGGCGGAACTCCCGATCTAGGTTATTTTCTGGAGGTTTCTGTATTTATAGGAATTTTTGGCGTAGGTCTCACATCAGGGGGGGTCTTCGAGCCGTCCACGAGATAGGGGGGCGCGCCCAGGGGATGGGCGTGCCCCCACCCTCGTGGGCAGCCCGGGACTCTTCTGGCCCAACTCTTTTACTCTGGGGGCTTCTTTTGGTCCATAAAAAATCATCAAAAATTGGCACATCAATTGGACTCCGTGTGGTATTCCTTTTCTGTAAAACTCAAAAACAAGAAAAAACAAAAACTGGCACTGGGCTCTAGGTTAATAGGTTAGTCCCAAAAGTCATCTAAAATAGCATATAAAAGCATATAAAACATCCTAGATGGGTAATATAATAGCATGGAACAATCAAAAATTATAGATACATTGGAGACGTATTAGTCACCGAGCCGGACACGTTGTGTATGAGCTGGCCGGGACTCTGTAAGCCGCCGGGCATCAGCCTGTGTACACAAAGGGGTGACCCGGCGGCGGGTTTGGTAAGAAAACAACAAGTTGAGAACTAGGTCAAGCATATTCGCTCCCTGGTAATCGAAACCCAAGCAATACAACCTAAAGCAGGAGTAGGCCTTTACCTCGTTGTGAGGGGCTGAACCTGGGTAATCTCTCTGTGTCCCTTGTCCCGTTTTAACCCCTTCAAGCTAAACTCGTAGCGATGGCTCCGCACCTAAGTCCTCATGCTAGGGCATCTGTCGTGACAATTCCACGACAGTTGGCGCCCACCATGGGGCCAGCGCATGGTGGTTTCGAGTTCTTGAAGGGCAGCTTCACAGGGCTCAAAGGATACACTATGGGACGGATAACTAAGAGTCGTCGTGTCAATCTCTACATCGATGATGAGGGCTGGGGCCCCGAGGCCGGCTCAATCAAGTACGGGTACCGGGCCCCCTTCAGCGGAATTCATGTCTTCATCGGCAAGATTGGCGAGTCGGAAGTTGAGACGGAGACCTGCACCGACATCATCGAGACGGCTCAGTGCGCGCAACCCGCCAAGGTTCAAGCCGCCTCAAAGCATGTCTTTGTGGGCTTTACTCAAGGAGTGGATCTGGAAGGAGGATCTGAATCCGGTGGTGAGACAGTTATCTACTCAGGCGACGAGTCCTCAATCAGCGCGACCATTTCCATCTATCAGGTTCGGGATGGTGGTCTTGGGGGCTATTCCAATGGTGACAGTATTTCGGACCCCTACGAGCCTCCAAACTGGGTTGCGATCTTCATGGCCGGTATACAGCCAGGGCAGAATTCTTCAACTGTAGCAGCAATGATCTCTGGGTCAGCAACGACACCGGCAACCGGGGTAGGAGGCCCTGTGCGCCCGCCAGCTCAAGTTTTATCTGATCTATTGGATGCCCTAGCAATATTGTTAACGACGGAGGTAAACCCGGCGAACCAGACTCAGCATAACGCGGACGTTGCAAAATTACGTGATGAGATAGCCCAAGCCAAGGAGGATGTAAACGCGGAGAACACCCGGATGGCAACGGAGCGAGCCGCCTTGCAGAGGGAGGCAGAAGGACTTCAGGCGGTGAGCTTCTGCTTGAGCTTGGACCGGGACGCATCAAACAATTTGGGGAATTTCCAGGGAGGGCGTGGAAGGGGGGGCCAGGGCGATGGGAGGGGCGCTGGGCGGAGAGGAACGGGTTCACAAGGGGGGGGGTCTGGGGGGGCCGTATGGCTGGCCTTTAAAGGCGAGGGGTCCGGGCGCGGGGAAAAGGCGAACCGTTGCTTTGGGGGAACACGGGGGGGAAGGCGCGAGGGCAAGGCCGGGCGGGGGGGCGGGCGAGGAACGGCGCTTCTGGCGGGCCGAAGCCAGGGAGTGGGGGTTCGTTCGGAGACGGTCAGCCCGGGGGGCTGAAGGGCCGCATGGGCAAGGGCCTGGCCAAGGTAACTGCCGTTGTTAATGGCTGCAGAGAGGGTTTTTCTACAAGTGGTAAGATTTGGAGTTTTAAAAAGGTTTCGTTAATCGCTAGGGCATTAACAACAAGAGCTTTTCCTTTCCAACTGGTTATTCTAAGTCCTACCTTCCCATTCTAAGCAGTTATCAACTATTGGCCAAGTTTAATTAGTGAGACATACCTCGTGCGACACTTGGGCTTTGTGTAAGTTAGCTCGGCTTTTAAACAAGGCGGAAAGTCACATTAAAGGTCCAAGCAAGCTCAACGGGAAGAATTGCCTTTTGGGCGGTTTAGATGCCCGTTAAATGGTGGCATAGGGTTCAGGGGCTAATGCCTAACTGGACAAATGAGGCCTGACTTTCTTAATTAAGCCGCCCTTGAGGCTAGATGTTATTTGATGCCGCTATCTCTTAGTTGATCGGCCCTTGGGCTTTGAAGTTGAAATTAATTGGATCTTTATTTGAGAAGGGATTTCGAATTTATTGACAAGCATTTAATCAACCATTCATTCTTCATGTTTAAACTTGGCCGCTAAGGAATGTATTCAAAAGGGTGAGTTTCCTAACTCATTCATCAAGTTAAGGGTTAAATCCAGCTTGTGAAGTTCAAGTACCATATGGATTGAATTTAAGGGCATAGTCCTGATTGGTGACCTTGCTTTGCCATTGTTTCTCGGGCGTGTTGATAAGACAATGGGTGCTGGCCCAATAACCATGTTATATGAACAATCACCTTTCAGGGTTTATGGGCTTGGGGAATGGGTGATTTGGGCTAAACAACATTCCCGGTAATAACGTGGATACCGGGGTTCCAATTTGGCTTGGGCCAGTGGGACTCATAGCCTTGGCCCGAAGGGTTTCAGGTTTGTCACCTTCATTTTTTGGGGCTTTCAATGCCTAAAAAGATAGGCAGTCAAATTGGTATATATAAAAGCAAGACGGCGCTTCTAGACGTTTGGCGAACAATCCCCATTAGGCAAGGAGAAGAGATTCCAAATTGAATGGAAAAAAGAGGTTGAAAAGACCCGGAAGTTAATCAGTTTGTTGAGACCATGGACGACAGCCTGAGTGTTCGATCCGGAAAGGCCGTGTCTTGTTGAGTCAGGCTGCTTCTTCATTGGGGGATCCAAATAGCCAAGGATGAAAACCTTTCCAACTGCTTGGTAGTTTTCTGTTTGACTTGGAGGAAAGACAAATCTCACCGGGACTTCAACCCATACTTGTCAATGGATGTTTTAAAAATAGCCAGATCAAGCTACTATCATTATCACATCAATCCAAGTTGAACTGGGTCGGTTTAGTGTAGCTTTGACCTTGGTCTGGTCGATGGTTCACTTAAATTGCATTTTCGTCAAAAGAGATCGCTATGGGGCGGTGCCATAATTTGGCAGGTTTGAAACTGATTAAATGGAAAATGAGTCAAAACAACCGCGCTTGGTTGAAAGGAACATGCCGTTTTCCATTAAGGTTCTTAACAAGTTGGTGCCTAGACTTAACATTAAAAGGATTCAGGGGCTGGGATCTTTCAATCCCTGAACTCACTTAAGAATGCCTAGGAGATCCTGGGTACCCACCAAAAGGTGATGTCGGTTAAGTGCCTAAGGGTATCGAAAGTGGGAAATAGGCCCGTTATTCCGCCGAGGAATGGTTCTTGGTCGAATCCGAATTCCACTTGAGTGGCTTAATAAAAAGCCGGCCCTTTGATTGGTGGTTTGGCTAGAAGAGGTTTCTTTTAAGAACCCGCCTGCCAAAGGGATCTAAATTTATCCGTTAAGTATAAAACTTCGATAGTCACAAGTGGTTTTGAAGATGCTTTACAAAGACTTGAAGCAAATATTGGCAAATTTGGCCCTTCTTGAGGATAAGTTGAAAATAAAACCAGAATTTTGAACCGGCGGTAAACCCGATCATCAATAAAAATTACCCCTTGTAAAGGTTTTAACCGGACCCTCCGAGATGTCTTTTCCGGTAGCGCAGTTCAAGTTGTTCAAGTTTTCTGGCCGATATGCCCAGCACCAAAGGTCTTAGTGGTTATGGTGAAAAGAAAGTTGCCGTTAATTATGTTAAAGGCCATTGGTTCAAGGTAGAACATAAGCGCAATATGTTAACGGGATCCGTTGTTATCGGAAATATTGGCCTTTAAGAGGGACAAGGGGATTGGTAAAAGCCCACACGGCTATATTTCAGTCTATATGAAAATTCCATGGGATGGGTTTGCCGTTTAATAAGTGGCTCGCAGGGAAATAATAAGAAATTCAAAACTAGAGGCGTTCATGTTCTGGGACTCTCATGGAAGAGGATTAAATATCAAAATGGGTTCAAAGTCCGCGAGTGTCTTAACTGGATCAATCTCAAGAACAAAGAGGCGAGTGACTGAGAAGAACAAACCTAATGGGATCTCGTAGATAAAATTAGAGGTGTCATGGATCACACACGTTGGTTGTAATGGCCGTTAGGGGGCAAGGCGGCGTGGAATTGCTGATGTAGAGGGGAGATGAGGACGGAAAGAAAATGAAAGGACCCGCCATTTCGGTGATAAATGGCATGCGGAATCGGGGGAAAAATTTTGAAAACCGGGCCCATTTTGGATTCATTAATGGAGGCAATTGAGTTTGGCCATGGATTAAGGAAGTTTTGCTCATTATCGAATTTGGATTGACGGGTCATAAGTTTGGGGGAAAAGGATTTCCCCAGATAGATTGTTAAATTTAACGGATAATGTTGAACATTGGGTATGACCACCAGGGCTGGCATCCCGGCTTAATGAAAGGCCCAAGAGATTTGAAGATGGGTCCAGAAGCGCTTCGACCAAGCCCAAGGAACTTAGCCCGGAAAGCCTATGTTTAACTTTTGTAAAAGGTTTAGTTACACCAGCGGACAATGGTTGGCCGTCGGCTTTAAGCCAGGATCCATGATATAGGTACCTCGGGTTTTAAAAAAAGTCGAGAACAGGTCGTTAATCTTGAATACCAACCTACACCTAAAGGGAGTGGCCTTTACCCGTGAGGTTAACCGGAAATTTTCCTTTCCCTTTGCCTTCGTAACCTCGAGCATGGTACCTAAGTCCTCAGCTAGGCATTGTGAAATTCCCAAATGTAAACTTCATGAGATCATTCAATGAGTTGACCTTGATTTTTGAGGTTAAATATGGGTATTGGTCATGCTATAAATTGATTAGAAGATTTTTGAGGTTTGATTCTGAAAATGCGATGGCTCCGTTATGATAATTAAGGCATGATTTATTTTGATATCTTCCTATGTTGGGGTGCAAGGTTGTTTTACAATCTTCGCTGAAGCTGACTTATTATTGCTTCAAGGCTTTAAACTTTTGCTAGTATGTGAGTTTTTTACAAGTGGTTGGATTATGCCTCACCTTCATTGCAGCCTTAGTCCGAACCTTTTCGGGCATTCCCAATTACCTTCAAACAGATAACTACTACCATTAAGGGCTTTCATGATCGAGTATTTGCATAACTTCCAATGTGTTTATATGACACCCTCATTGCAATGTTCTCATAGCATGAGCATTCATAAGGTCAAATTGCTGGTTCATTGAATCTGGTTGTAAGTAAATAAAGTGTGAGTCATCAATTAGTCATTACCGGTGGGAAGGCCATAATTCCCAATGGAGATAATCCACCTGGAATTAAAAACAAGACCCCAAGTGCCAAAAGGGCCAAGAGCCCAAAATAAAAATGAAAAGAAGGAAAATTTACTACCTTTCCCCTTGCTTCAAAGTAGCACCAGTCTTCATGTGAGTTCCATTTGCATTTAATCAGGGAATTTCATTAGAATTGGCTTGTATATTCCAATATGGCTTCCAATGCCTATCCAGAGGAAGAAATGTGCCACCATAATTCTGGAGGCTAGTTCATACTCTGATCCCAACTTGCACGATACAATTGATGGGCACCAAGGTTATAATTTTCCTATTGATGTAATTTCTCCCGCCCACCCCTCTATTTCACCAATGTATATATGGTTAGTATGATTGCATAATTTGAAAACTTGGCTTAAATATGAAATTTCTGGCTTTATGTTTCATATAATACTTGGGTTGGAAATTGAGCATACGCTATATGATTTGAGTATCTTTCTTGCCAGAATTTTGAGGAAGATTGCTTTATTCAGGTGAAGTATATTGTTTTATGTCAAATTAAATTTTTTAATTTAGGTCTGTTCCATGAAATAAAGTGCTGTAAATTGTGGAGCATTCACAAAAAATGTTTATCTTCCTCTAGGGCAGTGGATTAACTGATATGACGTTCAAGTATCTTAATTTTATTGTTCCATGCATTATATACAATCTTGGATGTTTTAGCATATTTCCAATTAATTTGAACTAATTTAACCTATAAAGCGGTTGTTTTTTCCTTGTTTCTTTTATAGAAATCATACCGGATAAGGAATAAACTTACTTTTTTTGCCAAGAAAAAGTTTGGAAGGCAAGCCCATGAGGAGACACCGGGCCTGGGCCCGGCCTTGTTTTCCAACTAATATAATACCAAAATCCCTCGCAAAGGCAAAAATACCACATGTAACCGTTTCGGAATCTTTCAAGACGCCTATCTACCGGTAAGGTATACTCCAAAATCAATTCAAGAAATACATTATACAAGACCATTCCTGTATACAACAAATGGTTTCTAGTGGTTTACGAGCGGTTGGGTCCTTTGTCTATGGACCATCCCAGTAGAAATGCTGTAACTCCATTGGGAGGTGCTATTCCATTGAGTTCCTGGTCAACCTCTCTAAAAATTCCCAAACAATGCGGAAAGCGTGATACTTGTTTATCGAACATTAAACAAAAAAAATCTATGGTGTTGAAATATAATCTGGGGGTTAAAGATAAATCTAACTATTGGCAAGGTTGTAGAAGTGTAGTATTAGTATCAAAAGTAATAATACAGATGCACGTCAAGCGTTGGGCACTATAAACTTAAAAAAATCATAGCTATCCTGAGTAGAACCACGAGAACCAAAAGAGCTTAAAAGGAAGCCAAAGGGCCTCGGGACAATAAGGGCTTTAAAGAATGACACCGTCGACTACCACATAACTTTAAAAATCAATATTGTGAACATAAAGGCTTTAAGAAATGCATCGGGCGCCCGCCCACATGGGCTTTAAAGAATGGGTAACCGTCTTCCCCTAGGCTTTAAAGGAATGCCATGGGCTCGGCCAACATAAGGCTTTAAGAAACTACTTGCCGGGCCCATAAAGGGCTTTAAAGATGAAAATGTAGCCAGTAAACTGGGAGTTCATATACAATATATCAGTATCACTAATTTCTAACCTTAGTCACAACAATCCATTTTTGTTACGTTTGGGCCCTAAGAATAAGAGAACTTACCGGGACTGTCCTTACCTGGAACGTATTAATAGGTTTGACCTCAGGGAAGACTCTTTGAGACGTTCCTTTGTCCAGGATTAATTCCGCTTAGCTTTAAGAAACAGACTTACCCAATACTCCTTTCAGAATCAACCCAACTTGCCAGTTATGGGATTTAAACTCTGATGGGATCAAAATTCGGCTTTAAGGGGTTGGCCTCCGGTTAACAAAACCGGATCATTTAAATCCAAGGCCATTACCAATTCCCTCCAGGGGGCTAGAAAGTTGCTTTTTGAAACGCTTAAAGGTAAAGTGGTAGTAAACAGTTGGGGGTTATGACCAAACTTTTGGACACCAAAGGTTTAATAGCCGATAATTATACAAATACCAACCTGCAAACCTCATCTAAATTATCAAGAATACAAATCCCGCTCGGGAGCAAGCTCCCCTGGCAAGTTTCCCAAATTGAAATTTTATGGAAGTCATGAAATTCCATCACAATATATTTCCAAAGATTTAAATCACCAATATTCATCATGCAAATAAACTTCAATGGAAAAGGATTCCTTGAAGAAGTGGTGTTTTTCCTCAAAAACACCCAAATATTATCGGTTAAATCCGCCTTTGGTTAAAGGCGGTTCATTAAACCCATTTGGAATTTTCTCTTCAAAACCCATTTTAAATTTAAAATTACACCAAATCAGCACCAAAGTTGTTTTTTTCTAAACTTAAATAAACAATAATTTGGGAAAATTTTATTTGGATTATTTTAAAGATTAAAAATTCGGTTAATGGGTTTAAATTTAAAGTAAAAACTTTGGATTACGCTAGGGACCGGCTTGCATTACCTTTCTTACCGCGGAGGGGAGGTCACCGACCGGGCGGGCCCTAGTCAGAGTTTCGTTTTCCCTTCTTTCCGGCGGGCTTTGGCATAGCCCTCAAAACCCCGCCAATTGAGATGGAAACCCCCTGGCGTCCTTAGGCATGTGGCCGGGTGAGGTTCCCCAGAGCCCAGGAGAAGGAATCGTTTGTGAGGATTGATTTGTGGGGCCGCCCCGGAAATTAATTGGAATTTGGTTAGGAATGAGGAGCTTTGGGAAAGGCGGAGGGGAGGCTCGAGGGGCCGTACGTGGGGGGCGTGGTTGCGGTAAAAAGGGGTTCCAAATAAGCCGGTGAGTTTTTCGATGCCTGGTTGTTGCTGGGCTTTTAAGCCGGAACTTCCCCGGTAACGCGGCAACCGCCTTCATCCCGGCAATCCGCAAGGTTGAAAAGCCGGATAGTTCCTTGCCCAATTCCAAATAAGCCGACTGGGTGGTTTCGGCGCTGGCTGGCTGGCCGGCGGGTGGCGGGGCCTTGGCTTTTTCGGTAAAGGGAAGGGCCTGGGGCCGAGACAAAGGTGGGGCAGGTGCAATCGGAAACAGTGCAATCCCCGGGCTGGAAGTGCTACAAATCCGGTCTACACTTGGTAGGCTCATTTAACAAACTTGGTATGTAACAGCTAGGAATTTGCGTTTGGAGTCTTCATAGGTGCGGTATGCCAATTAGCCGGGCAAGGGGTTGCAATCCAAGGAACCACAAACGGGTGGCAATCCCATATGGGCCATGAAGGGGTTGAAAGTTGGAGAATTTTGCTTGCAATTTTGAAACTTCTTCGGACAGCAAAGGGCTTTTCATAACAAAATTCAAAAGGATGTCCTGAATAGGGTTTGGCAGTGGAATGGAAAAGGAAAAAGGTCCCCTAAAATTGGGCTGCCAATTCCCAAATTGGCCAATGGAAAAAATTGTTTAATAAAAATTTCAAAAACATGGTTTTTCCTTGGAAGATAAGCTCTACAAACTAATAAATTTTTGGAAACTAGCCCAAATATTTTAAAGGGTTAAAGTAAAGTGCTCCCGAAGAAGAAGAAGTAAACCCCTAAATATTAAATTAAAAATATTTTTGTTAAAAGGGTTTTAACCCTGACCCTCCAAAATTTTGTATTTTTTTATAACGATTCAAATTGGCCAATCCTTCCTTTTCGAAACAAGATCAGCAAAAAATTATGTTTAGTCTTTAATAAAAGAAAAGTTTTCGGGGTTTAAAATATAATACCGATTGTTCAAGGGAAAACTCCATAATAGGGGAGGAAGTTTAAAACAAAAGGGCCGAAAAAAGGGTTTAATTTCCTGGCAAATTTTAATTAATTAAAAAGGCAAATTTGGTTCAATCTCTATAAAAAAATTGCCCGTTTGAAAGAAGACAGAAAATACTTTTAATTGGTCAAAAGACAAATTTAAGAGAAAAAAACGGGAGGACAAAAGTTGGCAATGGGTCTCTGGGAGGGTAAAAAAAATAGTTTAAAACGGGCCAACAGTGGCCTAAATTCGAATAAATTCTAAAAAACAAGGGGAGGAGGGAAATGACTCGGAACTTGGAACCCCTTGGGCTCTTTTAGTAAACTTCTCCTTCGCTTCCGCTTTCTCCCAGTTGGCAGGGCATCTAGGCAACGGTAGCGGCGGGGGCTTGGTGCAGGTGTTAAAGGGGAGTGGGGGCCAAGGGAATGAAACCCCGCATTGGGGAAGGGTGGCCTCACGGAATCGAGGAGTAAAAATGACCGCGTTTCTTGTTCTTAAATGGGCTTTTTTCTTCTTTGTTATTGGCGGGTTGACAGGCTCAATTGCGGAGGTGGGCCACAAGGGTCTAGTTTGGGGCCGGATGGGGTTTTCTCAGAGATTTGATATGCCGGTTCCCCTGGGTTGGGGTCTTGGTGCGTAACCACAGAGGGGGGTTCCCGGGCGCCTTTTAAAGGGGTTAGGATGCTCCGGCAAAGTTTCAAGCCCAAGGCCCGGAGATTAGGAGGGATAAAGCCTGTTTCTTGTGAAAAAAATTTAGTCGGAGGAAATACATGTGGTTACCGTGAGAAACTCTACAGGACGGGTTACCAGTTATTAAGGGAACTTCCTTTGGGTAGAAACAAAATCGAAACATCAAGGTACCCCTGGTTAAATGAAAAAAATTACAACCAAATCAGAGGCCTTTCCCGGAAGGGTAACGGTTCTCCTATGTCCCGTTGGGATACCCTTCGTTAATCGGAGGCAATGGTCCACCAATCATGTAGGTCCGTCGGCCCAATTCCCATTGTAAAAATTTAAATCAAATTTGGAGAAATTTATTCCCCTTCAAATTTGTTTGAGGATATTGGGATAAGGTTGGCTAGAGTTTTAATTGAGAAGATGTTTGGTTGACCTTGAAAATAATTTCCGTTATTGGGAATAGAGATGGATAAGGAACTCTTTTCCAAGTCTCATGGCTTGTTATAATTTCCCATGAAGGAAACTTTTATTTGTTGGGGCTTTAAATTTTGCAGTGGATTCTTGTAATGGGTTGATCCTTGGTTTTAACGCTCCTTCCCTTGTAGCCTCTGGTACCGAGAATCCCTTTTAAACCCACCATTCATTCCCAAAGGGCCCTCTAATTATGGCTTTCCATGACAGGATTTGGGAGAATTGCACGATGAGGTTTTTAAACCACATTGGTTTTCTATATGCATGGCGGTTCATTTAGGGTAAATATAATCCGTTCCTAAGATCGAGGTTGTTCGGAGTAATAATTAAAAGGGTATTCTTTGTTGCCGCAAGGGGCCATAATCTCCAAATTATGAATCATGAAAAAAAAACAAGAGCCATCTATGAAAAGGAGGCCAAAGGCCCAAAATAAAAAGTGAGAAAAAGAAGGAAACAAGCCTACCTTTTCCCCTTGTTCTTCAATTAACCCAAGCGCTAGGGGATTCTATTTTCACTTTCTACTGGGATTTTTCGGAATTGGCGGGAACCAAGTGGGTTCCAAATTGCCCATCCGGGAAAGTTGGGCAACCCCTTAGTTTTTTAAAGGTAGTAACTCGGGCATGGCATCTCTATTGGCTCGGATTCTTGGGGTCTCTCCTTAAAATTTCCAGTTTGTGGCCCGTCTTCCCAACCCTCCACCTAAAGGCTTTCCCTGGTTCGTCAGATCAATGAAATTTGAAAGCGGCTAAATATACCATTGGTGCAATCGGGTTTCCCTGTAAATCCTTTAATTGGGGGATCTACAACCTTGTTTGGGTAGTATAACCGGGCATAATTTGAAAGGGAGTTTAATTAAGTCTTGAAGTATTAATTGGTTTGGTCAAAAAATTTGTTTTTATCGAACCTGGCCCAAAAAAAAGATAACATGAGGGCATTCCCTTCAATGGTTTTTAATTTAACCTACGGGCTTAATAAGCGCGTGATTGAAGGTCCAAAACTTAATTTTTTGTTCTGTTTATTTCAATTGGGTTTGGCTAATTAAACCTTTGCTTTTAACCGTCCCAAATGGGGGTTTTTTTCCTTGTTTTTTTAAGAAATCCCAGGTGCGTAGGCACCAAAGTTTGGGGTTGGGCACCAGCTTTGGGGGGGCAACTTGGGGAAAGCTGGCGGGTTTGTTAGGCCCTGGTGGGTTTTTCCCTAATTACCTAAAATAAAATTATTTTGCCGGGCCAAAAAATTTTCACCACTTTTCCGAACCTTTCGGAAAAATTCAAACTCAAACCCGTGATTATCAAATGATGAGGCTCCAACTTGATACGAAATTCCAAGCAAAATACAAAATATGTAGTACAAGACCATTCCTGGTCCTGGTTTCCAAATGGTTTCAGTGGTTGTGGCCGTTTGGGATCCTTTCAGGGAACTCCTTTCCCTACGCAGCTGTTACTCCATTGCAGGTTCCTCTTGCTGGTTCCGCTCACGCCCCCGGCCAAGAAAATAGCAGAAAAGCCGTGAGAACGAAGTACTTTGAAAATAAAACATTAAACATATCTATTTGGTGGAAAAATATATGATGCTCATGCCCACAAGATAAATGTAACTATGATGCGCAAGCGTTAGTTATGAATGGTTAAAGATATAGTAGTATCAAAATTTGTGAAGTAAATAACGAAAATGCCATACGATGCGGCGAACCGCATAAAGGGCTTTAAAAATAATAATCATAGCTAATATCCCGAGGTAGAACCATCCCAGATCCGATAAAGAGCTTTAAAAAGAAATGCTAAAGGCTGAGCGACACCACATAAAGGGCTTTAAAAGAAATGCCACGGGGCTCGAGCACACCACATAAAGGGCTTTAAAAGAAATGCAATAGGCCGAGCGACACCACATAAAGGGCTTTAAAAGAAATGCAACAAGGCCCGAGCGACACCACATAAAGGGCTTTAAAAGAAATGCTAAATAGGCCCGCGACACCACATAAAGGGCTTTAAAAGAAATGCCATACGGCGACGACACCACATAAAGGGCTTTAAAAAGAAATGCTACCAAGGCCTGAGCACACCACATAAAGGGCTTTAAAAGAATGAATAAACATAGTGAGTACCGGAGGTAGAACCATCCAGATACTCAATAATAACAATAATATCACGGGTTAGTCAACATTAATAATATTCATAATCATCATTAGTCACGAGTCACAGCCCATGTTGTTCCAGCTCGTTACCTCCTCAAGACCGACACTAAGACCCACACTTGACCGGCCCCGCATGTAGTCCTAACCATGGACACGGCTATTCAATAGGTTTTGATCTTCGAGAGGATGTACTTTTACCCACGAGTAACGGATTCCTTTAGTCCATCGACTAATTCCCCGGCTTTTAAATGAAAACACACCGACTTACACACCGCTTAACTCACTCGTGTCTAGAATCACCCACTACACTTGTCAAGCAAACTCTAAGTGGGGAGGCTACAACCTCAGTATGGGATCAAATTTATATCCAAGACTAAGGGGTGGCCTCCTCTCGGTCCCAACCGAAACACCCATGCCCCTGCACGATGGGCTTTAATCCAGGCCATGGTACCCTCATCCCGGTCCCTCCGATGGTGCTAGAAAGGGGTTGACAATTTATCGAACGACTTTACCTGGGGGACAAGTGGTAGCACAAAAAGTGTGGGGTTATCGAACAAGACTCGATCTACGCGACTCGAGGTTTATAGTTTCCGCATGACATGTATAACAAATATATTCCAACCAATGCAATCAACCTCATCATATCTTATCATGCCATACCGACATACCCGTCCGACGGAGACCGCAAGCTCACACCTACCCAAGGCGAGGCTTTCCCGGACTTCTCCCATGTATGCAAGATACATGAGGATGATTACCATCACAAGTATACTCATTTCCAACAGATGGAAATCACCAATATGCATCCATGCAAATGATCATATCACATGAAATAACGAGTCCTTCAAAGAAGGTGGTGTTATAAACGTGTCAACAAACACACCAAAATATTATGCCGGGTTTAATGCTTGCCTTCAACGTGTGGAAAGGCAGGGTGCCCAAACATTTGAATGTTTTCTCTTCAAAAATCCCTATTTTAGCAATATAAAGAATTAACACACAAAATAAAACAGCACCAAAAGTTGTTTGGAGAATTTTTCAAATAAATCTTAAAATAAACTAGATGAAATTTGAGAGGTGGGAAAAGAATTAATTCATTTGGAGTTATTTTAAAAAGATATAACCAACAAAGTTCGTCAACGTTAAATAAAAAAAGAAAACGCTTTGAGGGATTACGCTGGGGAAACGTTCGCATTTACGCCACTTATCCCGCGGGAGCGCTGGGAGTCACCGACAAGGTCCAGGGGCCCACTAGTCGCTTGACTACCCCCTCCTCTTCCTCGCCCCAGCCGAGGCGGGAGTCCGGCGATCGCCGCCGGGCCTCCGGGCGCGAGTGCGGGATGGATCCGCCACCCTAGGCGGTCCTTGGTGGTCACCGGGGGGGGAGTTGCCGCGGCGAGCTCAGGGGAAGGTGGCCTTTGACGGAGTGATTTTGTGGCGATGGCTCCAACCAAATTGATTAGGGAAATGGTTCACGGGAGGAGGAGGGCCTGGGAAGAACGGGAGGGGAGGCTCGAGGCGCGGAGTGGCGAGGCAGGGGCGGCCGTGGTTGCCGGAGATGAGGAAGACGGCGCTTCCTTACATTGCGGGCTGGGGGTGGCGCTGGGGTGGTTGAGGCTGCCAGGCTTGTATGAGCTCCGGTTCCTTTTATAGCTCGCCGAGGTCGGTTCCGTGGCGCGGAGATAAGAACGGCGAACCGCCTTCGTAGGGAACGGGCGGCGACGAGGGCTTGCGACAAAGCCGCGATGAGTTCGGCTGTGCGGCCGTGGCGAAGGGAAGGTTCGGACGGCGCCGACATGAGCTGGTGTCGGCGGCGATGGCGGTAAGCGCTTGCCGAGTGGGAGGGGGTTGGCGGTTGCGGTGAGCACGGAGCGTCGGTGCCGCAGAGCGGACAAAGCCGGGGCAGGTTTGGCTGGCGCATGCGAAGCAACGCCGCTTGGCTCGGGCCGGACGTGTCGAAAATGCCGAGCATGCTACTAGCTTGGGTGAGGCTGGCATTTAGCGATCTAGGTTAAGAGTAACGGGAGTCTAGTGGACATGCTTGTTTGATCGAGGTGCAAGTTCATAGTGTAGACTTGAGATCATGCCAATTCAGACATGCACATAGGGTGTTTGTCAAAATGCCAAAGGCACCTAGGCTATTCTTGGAGTGGCCAAAACTCCCATAGGGGTCTCTCGATGCAAGAGGGAGTGGTGAAGTTAGTTTGAGAAGGAGAAACTTGTTAGTCAAGTTTTGCAAAACTCAATTTCGGATGAAAGCAAAGGGCATTATTTCATGAACTAAAAATGATCCAATAAGTGCATGCTCCTAGACTTAGGGTTTGGCAAGGTGGACTATCAAGAGAAAAGAAACAATGGATACAGGAGCAACTAAAATGGTGGTTGCTGTACAAATCCTCAAATTGGACCAGAATGGAAAAGAAGTTGATTCACTCAAAAATTTTCAAAGAACATAACGGGGTTTTTGCACAAAGTGGAATGATATGCTCCTACTGACATCCCATAATTTTGGTGGAGGCTAGAAACAAATATTTTAAAGGGTTGCAAAAGTTCTCTGGACCGGAGAAGAAAACATGTGTAGACCAAAATAATTCAAGATTAAAAGATATTTTTGATTAAAAGTGATTTAAAACATCACATGACCTCTCCAAATTTTTGGATTTTAGATAAATATATCAACGGTTGTAGTTCAAATAGGGATATAACCTTGAAAACCATTTTTCAAGAAACAAAGATCAACAAAATAATTATGTAATTAGTCTTCTATAAAAAGTTTTTTGAGAGGTTAAACAAGCCAATAAATCTGAAAATTTCTCTAGGGGAAAATCCATAAAGGGGAAAAGTTTCAAAAATCAAAGGAGCCAAACAAAAGTTTTAATTTCGCAAAATTTTAATTTAAAAAATCAAATTTGGTGCAAATACAGTTGTCCAAAATCCCTAAAAAGGACTCACGGAGTTCAATCACGAGGTTTACATCAAGGTTGTCTTAATGAGTGGATTTACCGGACTCACCATAGCTATGCTAGATGGCTTCTTACTTGACTTCAATCAATTTTATGTTCAATCGATGAATCTTTTGGTCATTTTGGAGATAAGTTGGTGCCGGATACATGTTTTTTCTTCTAAAACTTTTCATATTTCGGGATTTTTCCGACCATGATTGGTTTGGCAACTGAGTTTCTGCATGGGAGGTGAGTGATGGTCAACTGCGGATTCACCAATGACGGGGGTACGAGGCAATTTGAATCCATTTAAAAAGTGGGTTTTTCATATTGCTTGAGCCCAATCACTCATCGTAAGGGACGGTCTTGTAACTTAACACAAGATGCATCTGGTGCCGGGGATAATATAGGATGTGATTGGCTACTGTCCTGATGCATATCAGAATTGCTTGGTTCCCAAACTTGCTTTTTGTTCAATGTCAACGTATTGTTTACCAATTGCCAGAGAAAGGTCTAGTGTTGGCCCCCGGTATTTAATTTGTCTAAAACCAAATTAAAAATACTTGTACCTTTATTTCTTATACCATTTACGGAACTTTTGTTAGTGACCATAAGGATAAACCCCTTTCGGGTGAATGGAGTTTCATGCAATTATTGGAACAGTCCCCGGAGATCCGGCTACGGGGTCTATTCTCTTGGATACCTCCTTCAGGAAAATTACACAAGTCAAAATTAGCCCCGGGATTTGAGCGATGGGAATTGACTAACCGGAGGAAAAATCCGGGTTCTGTCAGGGGTTTCGGGAAAGGTGAGGTCCATCGAGCCCTAGAAATCGGGTTCCCCGAATAATTGGGGGTGATAGGGCGGACAAGGTAGAATGCCCAGACCTTCTCCTAATAAGGAGTTTCCCATGCACTCCCTTTTGTTGGGGTTAACTTTTGGAGTTGGGATTTCCGTGTAGTTTAATTTGTTTGTTCACTTTGGAATTCATGGTCATCCCTTTTTGCAAGCAATTTCGTGTCGTTCGTGAAGAGGCTCGCGGGGTCAAGAATGTATCAAGCAATGTCGGTAGGTCAATGGGGACAAGCTCACGCCATTTGCATCTTTTAATCAATTTTTGTTGGGCTTTTTACCGTACAAACTTATTTTTTTTTTGGTTTGAAGAGGGAAAATGAAATTGGGCTGAAAAAGCAAATATTGAAATAGGGAAACCAAACCGAACTAAACAGTGAAATTATAAAAAGTAAGAAACACCAAGGCCACCACCACGGTTAAGCACTCTACCCCAACGGCCCGTGGTGGGCCACTGCACCCCGAGGTCCCAATGCTTAGGGCTGGCCGGACATAAGAACCTAGGGATGTGGCCACAACCCGGGAGGGCCAAAGCAACTGGGCTCGGCTTTCGCTGGAACTTCCCTCGGGAGGGTCTCACCACGCATCAGTTTCTTCGGGGGGTCTCTTTCAATCCACCGCACCATTTCCTCTCAAACCTGTTCATCTTGGTTAATCTTTGACCAAACTGGTGCCTTATATTCCATAGGTGAACAATTGGGTTGTGATCTGGGCTATTGGTGACAACCTTCTGGTATGGAAGGCGGGGGATCCTTATGCATATTGAAGGTTAACTTTTCAAGGAATTGTTGGGGTTACGTGGGTTCCAGCAGAGTCCAAAGCCTGTAATTAAGGTCTTCAATGGTCGGTAAAATGGTGGTAAATACAGGGTGATTTAAGTCCAACAATTGTTTTGGTTTTGTGCCTTGGGCCGATTGGCATTGGGGAACCAGTTAGTATTGTTTTTTAAACGAAAGCTTTCCCTTTTGGGGCTCCGGGGGTTACCTTTGGATCCAAGTATTTTATACGCCTTTAAAGGTTTCACTCTTCTTTCAGGCTTGGTGGGTTTTATCCGTGGGTTGTTGCTTTTTCCCGCAATGGGATAAGGCCCGGTACCCAATTTCATTTAAATATTTAAAAATGTCAATATCACCCGGAAATTATCTTGAAGGTTCCTTGATCTAAATCCAGAAATCAAATTGTTCAAACCTTCTCGTAAACTGGTTTCTTGGTTGATGAAGCGTGTGTCCTCCCTTTGGGATCATTTCAGACCAATAGTTAACTTTTTAGCTTTTCGGGTTTGAATCTTCCTTCCGAAGAAAAATGCAAGTAGCTTGAATTGGTCTTGAATTAAACTAAATTAAGAACCTATAATTATCTATGGTTGTATTTGATCTATACGTAAGAAAGGAACTATGAGTCCAACTTGGGAGGTTAAGTATTAATTTTGGAATGAGAATGCCCAAGGGTTGGAATAAGGCTTAAAATTTAATATAGTTCCGGTGAACATTTCGATTCTTTTAAAGATTTAAAAATGGGACGGGGAAAAACCCACTAAAGGGTTTAAAGAAAAGTGAACCCAAAAGGGTTTAAAGACTTGAAAAAGCCTTGAAACCACAAAGGCTTAAAAGAAAAGTCTAAGGCCACCATAAGCTTTAAAGAATGTTGCCAAATACACCCCAAAGGGTTTAAAAGAATTTAAAGGGAAAACTAAGGTTTAAAGTTGGCCTAGCCCCAAAAGGCTTTAAAAGAAGACAACCTTTATCCTTTGAAGGAAGAACCATCAGTTATATTATAAATAATTCGGTTATCAAATTAAAAATTAAATTAATTTAGTGAAAAGTTTTAGCTTATTAGCTGGCCCAAACGATAACCACTTGAGTCCCATCATACATGCTTTTCAGGTTTGATTTTGCAAATGACTTTTACCCAATAGGACTTGTCATTCGCAATTCCTACCTTTAAAAAAATTAACCAAATTAACTCTGTTTAGAATACGTTACATTGCGCAATAGGGAGGCTAAACTGATATGGGATAAATTTAAAGTAAGGGGTTTTTGGAAAAACACCCATTCCCCTCGATGAGGTTACCAGGGTGTATAATCCCGTCTATGATGTGTAGGTATTTATCATGAATTTACCTGTGGACTGCCAAAAGGGGTTTCCGAAAATGTCTTTCTACTAGGTTTATGTTCCTAATGACATGTTAAAAATATATTCTCCCATAATAACATATTTATGAACCAAATTGAGGAAGAAACTAACCTAAAGGGACCTTTTTTCCGCTTTGAAATCTTGGGAATACCTCACAAGTAACTAAAACAGATAAATCCAATATGCATCATGAAAGATATATCAAGAAATTAAAGTCCTTCAAAAGGGTTTAAGAACAAAAAAAAATTAGAGGCATGGTTGTTCTCTGGAAAGAGGGCATTAAACATTTAATGCCCCTTTAAAACCCTAGAATAAAATTAAAAAATAAACCAAAAGTTGTTTGGAGGAATTTTTAAATAAATAAAATAAACTAGTGAATTTAATAAAAATATTCATGGGTTATTTTAAAGTATAACAAAAGTTTCTTTTAAAAAGAAAAAAGATAATTGCCCGCTTGGGAAAGGTTTGATTACCATTTCCGCAAGCACTAGAGGGCCCACTACCGTTGTGTCCCCTTCTTTCCCTCCAGCGGGCGGATTGATCGCCCCGAAGGGCTTGGGCCCCAGTGAGGATCGAAGCTTTCTGGCCCCTGGGGGGTTGCCCTTCGGGAAGTTGTAAGGATGATTTTAAAGATGTTAACAATTGTTGGGAATGGTTAGGATGGTTTTTTTGAAAAGGAGGGAAGCCGGGGTGAGTGGCGAGGAAGGGGAAATCGGTTTGGAAGCGGCGCTTAAATGCCTTTGGGGTTTGGGGTGGTTGGGCTAATTTGTAAGAGGTTTATGGTGGTTTTGGACATAAAACCAACCGCCTGGACAAGTGGGCCGGGGCTGATTTCAAAGGGGTTCCTTGGGCTGCCAATTTCGGCCTACATCTTTGGGCAAAGGCCTAAGTGTCTAGGGGTGAGAAGGATTTGAAATCAGAAGCACCAGCCGGTTTCGGATTAGGTAGCCCTTGGCTAACACGAGTGCCGAAAATGCACCCTGCTTGCTAATACGGTTAAGAAAAGTGAATTTTGTTGAAGGTGAATCTAACTTGGGTGGATTACCGGGGTTGGTAACTGCCATGGCCAAAGGGGGGTATTTGTTGTTCAAGAGGAGGTTGTCCAAAAAATTGTAGGTGGTTTTAAAATTCTTTGATTTGCAAAATTATTCAAAAAATTACCTAGCCGTTGATAGGGTTTACAAGAACAAAAAAAAATATACGCAATGGTTTGTGTTTTCCCTCAAATTGGTAAGGAAAGAGGATACCTTTTCCTAAGGGTTTTTGCACAAAGTGGAATGGTATGCTCCTCCGCCCCATAATTTTGGGAGAAAAAATTTAAATTCCGGAAGTCTCCTGAGGTAAAAACAGTTAACCCAAATAATTAGATAAAAGATTTTTGTTAAAGGTTTAAAACCTCTTCCAATTTTGTGGATTTAAAATAAACTGGTTAGTTCTGGGCCTATCTTGAAACCATTTTAAGACAGTCAAGAAATAAAGTAATTGTCTTAATAAAGAAAGTTTTTAAAAAAGCAATTAACTTCGAAAAGGCTAGGGAGAAACCCTTACGGGAAAAATTTAAATTCAAAGGAGCCCGAAACAAAATTTTATTCTGAAATAAAAAGGTCAAAATTTGGTTTATTACAACTCTCTAAAGTTTCCCTCCCTTCCTCCAAGATTCATTGTTTCATACGGTTGCCCCGGTTGGAAGAGTTACCAAACCCGTTGCGTCTAATGGCCTTTTCTACTTTGATTAATCAACTTGGAGTTTGAGTTTCGGAAATCTCCTTTGCCTTTTAACCGATTTTGAGCCCTGAAATTATTGGCCAAAAATTATGAGATTAGATAACGTTTTTCCCTCATTGATTGGTTGTCTTTTTTCTTCAATGGGGAGGTGATTGAGGGTTCAATTTTACCCACCCAAGGAAGGGACAGCCTTTGTTTTTTGCCTTATGGGGGTTTTTCCATTTCTTTGTTTTTTTCTCATCTCAATTTTTAGGCCTTTGTTTATAACGCTAATAGCGGAACTTGATGGTGGGTAAAGTTGAGGGCAGTTGGTCTATTAAAACTTGCCTTACAATATTGCCATACCTTTTAGGCTTTGTTCTTGCCAACAGTATTGGGCCCTCTGGTTTTTAGGAGAAGCTTGTGAAATTGGCCCCGTGGCTTTTCCATTTGCAAAAAAAATCCTTGTGCCTTTCATCTAACCTTCTTACGTCCTTTGGTGGACCATGAAGTCAACCTTTTCCTTGCAATGTTTTAGTTTGTGCGTCAATTTGGGATTTGCCCCTTCATCGGTTTCTGTTCCTAACGAGGGGAAACTTCCCTTTTTCCTTTCCTTCAGGGAAATTAACCGCCAAGACAAACCCAGGCCCTCGGACGAGGGAAATTCCGGGGCTCGGAGGGCAAGAAACGCCCGAATCGTCGCGGGCCCCCCAAGGTGGCCCATTGGGCTTCGAAGCCGGGGCCATGCCGAGGGATTAATGCAAGGGTTTTGCGGTGCCCAAGGAGGTGGAATGAAGGCCCCCTCCCAGCCGATAAAAGGTAGGTTTCCGCCCCTCACCTTTTGGGGTCCTTTTGGATCCGCCTTTAACCGGTTGTGTTGCCTTTGTTCATTTGGGTTCATCTTATCCCTTGGTTCAGATAATTTTCATTTGGGACGAAGAAGGGGCGGGTCCGACCAATACGGGCGTTGGAAACGGGAACAAGCTCGAGCCTTTGCCTTTTTAAAATTTCTTCATGGGCTTTATTACGTTTACAATATAGCCCTTTCCCTTATTTTAGGTTTAAAAGGGGAGCAGTTCGAGAAAACAAATTAAACCATGCTGCCCCAAAATCATCCGTGAATCCTTTTATATTAAAATATTGAAAAGCACCGGGGCCCCCAGAGGGGAGGCACTACCCTGGGCCCTGTCGCCATCCCGGCACCCAGGTCATTTTGCTTTGGTGCTTTGCCCGAAAACAAGGGCCTGGGCCCGCCTGGGTAAATGGCGAATTTCCCCAAGCTTGGCCGGGAATTCCCCGGAGGGGCACACCTTCCCGAACTCTCTTGGGAGGGGAATCACTTCACCCACCTCCCTTAAACCATTCACCTGAAACTTTTACCAAACCCATTGGGCCGTGCAGATGGATTCTCCTTGTGTTGGCAGTTGGTGGTGCCATGAGATCCAGCTTAATCCCCAAATGCGAATGGGCTTTGTGAGTAACGCGTCCTCAAATGGGAAGATCTGATTAGATTGTGTTGGATCATTTTGAGGGCGCTCTCCATGGTTTGGAACGCAACGAACCTTTTGGGCCGGCATTGAAAAATTGAATGGTTGCAGGTGAAGCCTTAACCGAGTTGCGCTTGGGGGTTGGATCCATTTTTGGTATTACCAACTTTTCAAGGGTCTGCAAGGGGTTACTTAATGGGAGCATTGAGGGATCCCAAGACGTCCCCCCAAACCTTCAAGAACTCTCAAGGCAATGAAATTCCAAGGAAATGGCGAGCATTTTTAAAGAGTTTTCGGTTTCCTTTTCCAAAAAGGTTGGGCCCCGGCCCAAATTTTTTTACTTTTACCCGAGTTAATTAAAACTATTGTTCCAAATTTTTGAGAGAAACCATCAAAAACTGCTTGATTTCCGTCCCTGGGTTTACCCTTTCTCAAAAACTATGTAGTCCCCTCGGGGCTCGCTTTTCCCCCCATGCTGAAGCGCCCTTTGGAGGTTTTGGAAGGAAACTTTTAAGGGCCGAAATTTCACCTTTTCCAAAAATCCTATGGGGTCGTTTGGGGTATCTTCCCCGACCATCAAAGAGTTGAACCCTCCTCTGAAAAATTTACTTTAAATTTTTGGGTGTAAAACCGGGCCCTTACAAATGAACATTAACCCTAATTCACCTAATTAGGGAGCTTTGTGGAATTTAACTTTATCCCAGGTGTTTTAAGGGTTTCCTTTATCTTTGGGAAAGGATTACTGGTTTACATTATATATTATCAGGAAAAACCCAGAAATTAATTTCATGAGAAGTTTTACTAACTGTCTCGTTCGTAATTTCAGAATTTGGCACCTGGCCGTCAGCCGGGCCGAGGAGATACATGGCTGCCGAGGAGTCCCGACTAGGGGTGTCCGGATAGCCGACTATCAATATCCGCCGACTCCTGCACTCACGAAGATAGAAGATTGAAGACTCCGCCGTGTCCCAAGGTACTTTAATTGGCGGAAGGCAAGCTTGGCAATACGGATATGTAGATCTCCTACCATTGTAACCGACTCTATGTAATTCCTAGCCTCCCTGTCTATATAAACCGGAGGGCTTTAGTCCGAGGGACACAACATTACATCTCAACAATCATACCATAGGCTAGCTTCTAGGTTTAGCCTCTTTGATCTCGTGGTAGATCTACTCTTGTACTACCCATATCATCAATATTAATCAAGCAGACGAGGGTATTACCTCCATCGAGAGGGCCTCAACCTCGGTAAAAACATTGTGTCCTCGCTTCGTTACCATCCGCTTAGACGAACAGTTCGGGACCCCTACCCGAGATCCGCCGGTTTTGACAATCGACATTGGTGCTTTCATTGAGAGTTCCTCCGTCGCCACCGATAGGCTCGATGGCATCTTCAACCTTCAACGCTGTCCAGGTGAGACATTTCTCCCTGACAGATCTTCAGATTCGGGCGGCTTCAGATTATGCCGCCAATTCTTGGCCATCCGAGCAGATCGAAGCTACGCCCGCCGCCAGTCGATTTGAAGTTTAAACTTCACGGCCGACGACCGGGAGACTTGATCTTCAACGGACTCGAGCCACAGCGCCACAAGACCGCGACGATGGCATGATCTAGCTCGCCACGGACGTTGCTTTGGTGGTCAGACTTGAATCCGCCTGCCACTTGCCCGAGCCGATTGCCCATGACGAGGGTCGGTGGTAAACGCCGCCTGTGGCTTCAACATCTACGGCGATGGAGCCGAATACCGATTTTGTCCCTTGCGAACTCGTGATCCCGAGGCGCCGACTCGCCGGACCCGAGCCTCCCCGCACTTCGCAATTAAGCCGATTGGGCCGTTATGGAATTCACCGCCATGACATCTTTCAACACTCGCTTTTGGCGATATCCTGAGTTCCCTCAAGCATCTCGCTATCAGAGAATCCTCGCCGACTATGGCCAGGACGGTTGGAGTTCGACAACGAAGAAATTCGAGCCCACCCACCACCCACTTTGTAGCCACTGCCGAGGATCTAACCGACATGCTAGACTACGACCGAGGACATCGACGCTATGGACGATGATGCCGAGACGATCAGACCCAAATACCACAGACACCGGAAGGCCACCTCGCCATACGACGCCTACATGGTGGATACCCCAAAGGAAGGGATGGCGAAAAGGCAGCGGAGGAAGATTCTTTGAAGAAGCAACCTAAACGCCAAGGCACAAGGCCATTTAAATCCCGCCACTACCGTAATGAAGAATCCGCACGGAGACAATAACACTCGAGAGTGTCAAGACAAACCCTCCAAAGAAGACTCAAATAAGGAGGATGTAGAAGCAAGCCCTCACGAAAGGGCGGCGTAAGAAAAGGTTGAGGATCACAACTATGTACGCCCCTCCAAGACGTAAACAAGTTTCAATGACGATTTAACTCAAGAGCCCGTTAACAAGATCTTTATAAACACAGCTCATCGCTACAGCAAGAAGCTCAAGAAGGAAAACGGAAGCTCAACACAACGGAAGACGCGCCCGATAAGACGGAGCAAAGTACTCAAAACCGCAGACAAACACGGCAACAGCCACCAATCAAGAGCTACCAAGCGCAAGCTGCCCTCAGACCACGAAGAGGCCATAAAGCCCCACCGCCAAATGGCTCCAGCCAGTCCATCTACGGACCCAAAAGGAAAGCCCCAATAAGCAAAGGAACACGCTAAGTGTCCGACGATAGCGGCACGCATAAGTACAGGGGCGCCAAGCAGACCCACTATGCTTCATGCATAAGGTGCTAGAACATGAATTCCCAGCAGGTTTAAACCCATAAACATAGAAGCCTACGATGGAACAACAGCACTCGAGTCTGGATAGAAGACTATATATCGATATACATATGGCCGAGGAGACGATCTCCACGCCATAAAATATCTACCCTCAAGCTCAAAGGGCCAGCCCGTCATTGGCTCAAAAGCCTCCCAAAACATCAAAGTTGGGAAGAGCTCGAGGAAGCGCTAGAGCAAATTTTCAAGGACTTATGTCCGCCTCCTGATGCGATGACCTAAGTCACATAACTCAACAGCCCGGAGAGTCGGCCATGAAATTCGGAACAGTTTCCTTACCAAAAGAACCAAATAGTCGATCGTCCGGACGCCAAGCCTTAGCAGCTTTAAACACAATGTCCGAGACGAATGGTTTCGCCAGACACCTCGGCCAAGAGAAACCGAGGACAATGACCGCATTAATAAGCCTCATGACCCGCTATGCTAGAGAGGACAGCTGGTTGGCAAGAAGCAGCACCAAGAACCCAAGTACATCCGAGATAAGAGATGGAACGAAAATCACGGCGCAGAAAGAACAAATACCGAATAAAGAGAAAAGCCCAAAGAGCACGGCAACAACGCCGGATTTAAAAGCTCACGGCCAATAATAAAGCTCAACCCATCAAGGACGACAGCGATGAACTGCCTAACCTACACAAAATTCTAGGTCGGATATGTCAAATCCACAAGACTTCTAAGGCTCGCAAATCACACCCACAGGATTGTTGGGTTTTCAAACACCGCCGACTAAACGCCGAACGCAAGGGGCTCGACGCTAAGTTTAAGAAGATAAACCCCACAAACAGGCACCGAAAACAAAAGACTTTCCCACAAGGGGTCAAAGCAAGAACTCACTTCATGTGAGGACACGAAAAACAAAGGCGGCACTTTCTAAAAGAACTTCGACGGTCCAGCCCAAGAAAGCATAGAGATTGATATCAAACCAATCATTTTCACCACCGATTATTCCGTTGCTCGAACCGCTGACGGACTCTCGATAATGAATCCGATAATAGACGGACTGCATTCACAAACGCCCTAATGGACGGAGGCAGTGACTTAAACCTGCTATATTCAAACACAATCCGTCGGATGGGGATAGACCCTACCAAAATCCGGCACAACCGCACTTCCTTCAAAGGAGTTACGCCAGCCCTTACGCCAAGTGCACAGCTCGATATTATCAAGTCGTGTTCGATCACCGAACAATTTTTGACGAGAAAAGTTAATTTTCCATATCGCCCCATTTAGAAGTGAACATCAAGCACTATTGGGACGAAGGCATTTGTCCGCTTCAACGCCATACCGTGATTACGCTGCCTCTTACACTTAAGATGCCCGTCCACATGGCACCATTTTAGTGCGAGGGTCACTTAAAGACCCCGGATTCGGATAGACGATCCGACTCAGCAAGTTAGGGCTCCCTAGCCGCATACCCTTTCATAAGGGGCTGCAAGACAACTAACCGCGGTTTCATATAAACCTAGCTTTAATTATTTGCACTTATTCTTTTGCATTATTTTCGCATTTAACTGTTTCTAAAACTAAAATGTTCTCTTTTCTATAGACGAACAAAGTGCGCATCTGGCCCGTGATAACGGCGAACGGAGACACAGCGCAGACGCAAGAGGGACCCGCCGCAAGGATTCTTTTCAGATTAAGACCCTACGAGACCTTTTTATTACTATCTCTTGTTGTTAATCTCCTTGGCTTCCTCCTATAGCCAAAGCGAGCCCAACGCTTTGGCATTGGCCGCTTAAGACAATGCCCGCACTCGACACAAGGGGTTTAGGCATAATTCTGCCCATATCATAAAGTCCTAACACCTTCGGAGTGTTCGGCCTCAAGTTGGGCATTATATGCATCATCCAATCATGTCTTTGGTCAAATGTTGGGTTTGCCTGCCCCGTGTTTTGCTGCCATACGCCCAGATCACCCGCCACGCGGCACCAGGAGAACTATCGCGACAGTGCCCCGCCTGCCGGGCGAGCACCTCAAGAGAGAAAGCCAAAACCGATCGTCATGATATAGCGAGAGTCCGGTCACCACTTGATCGACTACCGAATGTTTAGAATTTCGCTGACGAAGGGCCGCTTCCGTCAGCACATACGCACTCTTAATCCGGAGATATGCGGTGTCATTAGGGCTATATCATAGCCCCACCTCGAGCTCCATTGGCCAAGTGAAAGAAATAAAGCACTATAGTCCGGATTGCCTCGCTCGCCACGCTACCACCTCCTTATAACAGACCGAGACGCCGGATTATGTGAAAAGCGCTTATTTTATGAACACCCCAAAGACTTTGTGCAAGGGGCTAAGTCAAGATCGTGATCTTTCAAAGTTATACACAAGTATACGCAAACGTCAAGATAGGAGAAGTTTTAATACTTGGAAGCACAAGTATAAAAAGCATTTACACCATAATCATTGATATACAAGTTAATGAGTTCAATTGAACATTACATTCTTCGAGCATCGCGATTTATTATACGAAAAGCCGCGATAACTTCCCCAAATAATGCTCGGCAGAAGCCGTTCCCATCCGAACCTTGGGCAAGAACAGCGTGGCATCCATCTCCGGACATCGCGCTTTACACGGGCTGAGCCATCAAGGCCGATGCAGCCGACCGCTTCATCTCCTCGATATGCGGCACCGCCCCAAGGAACCGCTGCAAGAGGCCAAAATAGTTTGCCGCTTGGACCTCTCGCCACACATGGGCCACGATGTCACCATAGCCAGCCCGACAGCCTATTCAGTTCGCCCATTCGCCAACCTGTCTGACAATGAAGAGGGCGATCCGGACTGTGGAATTGAGTCCAATATAACTCTTCCACCTCGTGATCCCCCGCCCGAAGTGCTTAACGGCGCCACCGCACTCGCAGCCAAGTCCATGTAAGGATCCTCCAACTCCACCGCTCAAATTTAGCATACTTGGCATCCATAAACCGGCGACGATAAGAAACGGCTTGCCACCGTGATTTCTCCGCTTGGCGCAGCTCCTCCTTCATAGCTCAGATTGCAGAGCGGGCATCCTTGGCTTCGCGTGGCCTCTTCAGTCTTCCCGCCCAATAGGCGCTTTTTCAAGAGCCTCGCCACGGTCGGTAGCATCCTTTAAATTTGGCCAATCCGCCACCTCCACCGCTTAGGCAAAGGCGCAGCCTTTTTCGCTTTCAACTCTCGCCGCCTCAGGCAGCCAGATCACCCTTCGGCTTGCTCCTTAGCTTGTGCAAGCTCGCCCGAAGGTTTCCACCGCAGCCGCGACCGCTCAGATAAACAGATATAATTTATCGAGGAGGGCTTTAACCCACTCAATAAACCGCTGCGGGAATTTATTTACCTTTGCGACTCGTCAAGTCGCTGATTGACAAGTGCGATGTCAAGATTCCGCCATGTCTAGTCATGTCGACTCGGCCAAGAACCGATCATCCGCCGCCCTCGACTATCCGCCACCGCATCGTAACGGCGTATTCACTACCGAGATGTTTCGATTTCGATCCTCGGCACGCTGTCGCCTTCGACAACCTACCGAGTCTCAGGGCTACTATCTATACAGGCGATTTTTATATGCGTAACTGTAAAAGATAAAGGGTGCATCATTTTCGATACCTCAAATCCCGCCAAGAAGCTCGTGGCAGATTGCGCAGTCCGCCTCACGGATTTAAATCCTTCCAACCACCGTGACGATTAACGCCGGTGATCTTCTCGAATGGACGCCTCTCAAGCACACTCTTCGCCTCCCGCCGACTCGTGGGTGTTGAACTTTGGCCCTCCGCACTCGGGACACCTCCGTGACGACGCCGGCTCGCTCGCCTCATCCGGCGCGCGGCAGACGGAGGCGATTCTCTCCATCATCTCCTAAGAAGATCCCCGAGGACGAACTCATCTCGAGACGGCCGCAGATCCGAATCGCGATATAAATATTTCGTTACCTATGTACATAAACGAAGGTACTTCCTCATTAAACTTTCTTTCATACTCACGGCTCGTTGAGGGCTGGTCCTGGCGATGCTTGCGCCGTCTCGATTCTCCCGACGCCGACTTCTTGGGGATTTTTTCCCACGCTTAGGGCTCGACTCCGGATCTTCTGAGGCGGTCCTTTCTCTCCAAGGAGGAACTTGGTTCTCCTCTTCACGCCTTTGGACGGCGTATTAGCCTTTATCTCCCCCGCCTCTTCTTCAGGCTTAACCTCCAACATTCTCGACCAGCACGGCTCCAAGGCGGTCTCTCGGGAGGGGGCCGACACCTTATCAGCCTTTGATCGCGCCACCCATTCCTGAGAGAATAAAAAGGGTCGAGATGATCTTTGAAAGGCATATAGATAGAATGTCCGAGCTCGAGCTACTTACCCGAGTATCCGGCGATCGCGCTTAAGCCTCGTGTCTCGTCAATCCGACACGCCACTCAAGGGTCCAAGAACAGCTTGTACATCTCCTGGGTGTCGCGCCCATAAAATGCTGGAGAATACAAGGTCCTCCGGATTGAACTCCCACAACGGAGAGGACGACGCTTGCGGTGGTAGGAGGTGCCTGACTAGCATAACTTGCATCACCTGACCAGCCGATCTCCCTTGTTTGGAGGTCTCGAATCTGCCTCTCGCAGGCGGGCACGCCCTGACGGCCCCCGCTTGAGCTCCTTGGTCGACCCACGACATCGCTGCCGTGGAGGTCCCGGCGGAAGGAGGGCGGCGGCTTCGCTGTCGCCTTGGAGCGTGATGTAGAACCACTCGCTGCCACAAACCCTGCTCCTCTTGAAGGAACCTTCGAGCCATGGGGCATCGACCTTCTTGCTTATGGTCGCCCGCCACACTCCGCTTGACGCCCCGATCATCTTCGCCCACCTTGAATGTTTTCAGCCACAGTCAAGTGGGGGATGACGCGAGGAAGGCTTCGCAGACAATGATAAATGCGGAGATATGGAGGATGGACTCCGAGCCAAGTCGTGGAAGTCCAGCCCAGAGAAGAACAGAGCCCTCACGAAAGGATCCGCTGGAAGCCTAATCTCGACGGAGGTGAGATGCGAAACGACGATTCGCCGGTCTCGGTTGGCACGGCCTGCCCAGTGGGCAGCAACCCAGCGAAACTTCAGAGGCTGTGTACTTGGCCTCACGCAACTTCATTATGTCCTCCTCCGTGACGGAGGAGGGCACCCACCGCCCCGGAGGTCGGAGCCGACATTGCTGTAGATCCAAGCGCCGAGTCCAAGCTCTTGGTGTTGGAACCGGGAGCAGAGGAAAGATTCGATGCGAGGTTGAAAGACAAGGACAGGCCTTGGTCCTCTTATAAAGGGGAAATAATACCAAGGGTCGCCTCCGTGACCGCTTGAGATTCCCTTCGATAGAGGAGGCGGGCGACGGAACGGTTGGGTTACCCACGCACGATTGATGAGGATCCCGAATAAAAGGGAACACGATCTCGCTCGACAGACGCGTTAAGGAAACCGCCACGAACGTGCCGAGGCGGAATAATAAAAACGAGGGCTTGGCTGCGGTGATATCACGCCGCGTGATACGCCGCCAGATTGAACTAAGTGTGTATTTTATTCTTCTACGCTGGAATGTGGAAATTATTTTGCGAGCCGACACTATCCTCGGTGTTCATTATCTTCTCCGGATTACTCAAGGGGGAACCCGCCTTTGCAATGCCGAACATTATGCACGCCGGACTTATCGCCATTGAAGACCGGTTCAGGCTACCGAGGAGTCCTCGACTAGGGGTGTCCGGATAGCCGACTATCAATATCCGCCGGACTCCTGCATCACGAAGATAGAAGATTGAAGACTCCGCCGTGTCCCAAGGTACTTTACTTGGCGTGGAAGGCAAGCTTGGCAATACGGATATGTAGATCTCCTACCATTGTAACCGACTCTATGTAACCCTAGCCTCTCCTGTCTATATAAACCGGAGGGCTTTAGTCCGTAGGGACACAACATTACATCTCAACAATCATACCATAGGCTAGCTTCTAGGGTTTAGCCTCTTTGATCTCGTGGTAGATCTACTCTTGTACTACCCATATCATCAATATTAATCAAGCAGACGAGGGTATTACCTCCATCGAGAGGGCCTCGAACCTGGTAAAAACATTGTGTCCTCGCTTCGTTACCATCCGCCTAGACGAACAGTTCGGGACCCCTACCCGAGATCCGCCGGTTTTGACACCGATACCGCCGATGAGTAAGTACTTTTGTTTTAACCCCTGCCGCCACGCTTTCATGGCTGGGTTTTGCAGGTCTCCACGGCTAAACCTCGAGAGGCAGCACCCCAAGGACTCCAAATTTGGTGCATGCGCGCAGTCAAGAAGGTTCTCGAGCTCGCAGGCGTGGGACCAACTCCATCCAACATGACACCGCGAGGGTACCCTGGAGCCGGGCCCCATGTTCTCTACCCCCGGGACTCTGCCCGCGAGACGAGGGGTGCGCCGGTGATCCTTCCTCTTGTCATTGCCGGCCGGGGTGCCTCTCCGGGCAGCCGCCATCTTCGTTGGGGCTACGCTTAGCCAGCCCTAAGCCGACGGGCGGAGCGCCTGGCCCCGAGCGACTTCCAGAGCCGGTGAAGATCTTGGCGATGAGCTCACGCTTGCTCGCAGCGGCGGCGGTGCACTTCGGCTCTTCGGTGAAGCGATGCGCGATGGTCCATCTTGGCGGGAGCTTGCCAACGCCGACACCAAAGCTTGAGGCAAAGAACTGCCGCTTGAGGATGAGTGGCAGCGCTGAAGTTGTCCATCAACCTTGGGAAGCTTCAAAGATGACGGTTGAAGCGCCGGGGGGCCTCGCCATGCTTCTCATGAAGCTTGCACCCGCGCCATGGAAGAGGCCGAGGCAGCCAATCACCGTCGTGAAGCGGCTGAGGAGCGGGAGCGAGATCTTCTGTCTTCAAATGTGGCCCTGCCGCGCGAAGTCGAGGAGCGTCATGCCCTGCTGGCCTCCTCACCAAGTGAGGTGGCCCTTGCCGAGGCGGAGCTTCTGAGCTGCCATGAGGACTTGACGCTAGAGGCCCTGGAACACAACTTGGCGCTGGAGAGGCTGGAGGTGAGGGAGCGACAGGCCGCCGTGGCTGAGGACACCGTCGCCGCCCGAGAAGCTCAGGTCCAGGTGGAGGTGGAGAAGAGGGTGGTGAAGGCACGTGCTGAGCTAGATGGAAGGCATCGCCTGGACTTTGAGCAGCTTAAGGCCGACCTTGAGGGCCGGACCTCCATCCTGAAGACCGAGCTGCAAGCTATGGAGCGGCGTGGGAGCGCTGCCCGGGGAGCCCTGGCTTCCTCCGACCTGCCCTCGACTGCTGCCGAGATATCCTCTTCGAAGCAAGCCGAAGACACGACCTCCCTCCTGGAGAAGGCTTCGAGTGAAAAGTGTCGCCGCCTCGCACTGGAGCGCGAGCACGGCTCCATGCTCCAAGGTCTACGCATCAGAGCCAACAACGCCTTGGGTGTCATTTGTGATGAGAGCGCTCCTCACACGCACGAGAACGACTATGCTAGCCATCTCCGCTTTTTATCGATATCGTGACCTACCGAAGATCAGGCCGCAAAGCTCACCAGCTTGTTGAGGAGAGGAGTCGGGCCTCCTGCCAAGCGCTTCATGCGCATTGCTATGAATTGAGCTTATGCTGGTTTTCCTTGAAGAGGAAAGGGAGATGCAGCATTCCTTAGTTTTTGAGAACCAAGGTAGCAATCCAATAGGAGGCTCCTCAAGTCCCAAGACCTACACAAAACAAACAAGAACTCACAACCAACGCAATAAAGGGGTTGTGAATCCTTCACCACCACTTCATGTAAAGTGAGATCCGATAGAGATAATATGATAAGATAAATATATTTTTGGTATTTTATGATATAAATTGGAAAGTAAAAGATGCAAATAAAAGTAGATTGAAAGCTTATATGATAAGAGATAGACCCAGGGGCCATAGGTTTCACTAGTGGCTTCTCTCAAGATAGCATAAGTATTACGGTGGTGAACAAATTATCGTCGAGCAATTGATAGAAAAGTGAATAATTATGAGATTATCTAGGCATGATCATGTATTTAGGCATCACGCCCATGACAAGTAGACCGACTCTCGCCTCGATCTACTACTATTACTCCACACATCGACCGCTATCCAAAGATGCATCTAGAGTATTAAGTTCATAAAGAAATGAGTAACGATTAAGAAAGATGACATGATGTAGAGGATAAACTCATGTAATATGATATATACCCCATATTTTTATCCTCGATGGCAACAATACAATACGTGCCTTGCTGCCCTCGCCACATCGGGAAAGGACACCGCAAGATTGAACCCAAAGCTAAGCACTTCTCCCATTGCAAGAAAGATCAATCTAGTAGGCCAAACCAAATTGATAATTCAAAGAGACTTGCAAAGATAACTTAATCACACATAAAAGAATTCAGAGGAGATTCAAATATTTCTCATAGATAAACTTGATCATAAACCCACAATTCATCGGATCTTGACAAACACACCGCAAAAAGAGTTACATCGAATAGATCTCCAAGAAGATCAAGGAGAACTTGGTATTGAGAATCAAAGAGAGAGAAGAAGCCATCTAGCTAATAACTATGGGCCCGAAGGTCTGTGGTAAACTACTCACAATTCATTGGAGAGGCCTTGGAGTTGATGTAGAGGCCCTCCATGGTAGATTCCTCCTCCGGCGGAGCGCTGACGAAGGCTCCAAGATGGGATCTCGCGGATATAGAAGGTTGCGGCGGTGGAATTAGGTTTTCGTGGTCTGTTCTGATGTTCTCCGGGTACGTAGGTATATATAGGAGGAAGAAGTAGGTCGGTGGACGCCCGAGGGGCCGACAAGGGTGGGGGGCGTGTCGGGCACCCTCGTGGCCGCCTCCCTTGTTTCTTGACTTCCACTCCAAGTCTCCAGGTTTGCATTTGTTCCAAAAAGATCGTTCCTAAAGGTTTCATCGCGTTTGGACTCCGTTTGATATTCCTTTTCTTCCAAACACTAAAATAGGCAAAAAAAACAACAATTCGGGTTGGGCCTCCGGTTTGTAGGTTAGTCCCAAAAATGATATAAAAGTGTAAAGTAAAGCCCATAAACATCCAAAATGGGTAATATAATAGCATGGAACAATAAAAATTATTGATACATTGGAGACGATCAAGCCCCCCAAGCTTAATTCCTGCTCGCCTCGAGTAGGTAAATGACAAAACAGAATTTTTCATGTGGAATGCTACCTAGCATAATTCCCAATGTAATTTTCTTTATTGTGGCATGAATGTTCAGATCCAAATGATTCAAAATAAAAGTTCATATTGGCATAAGAAATAATAATACTTCAAGCATACTAATCAAGCAATCATGTCTTCTCAAAATAACATGGCTAAAGAAGGTTATCCCTACAAAATCATATAGTCTGGCTGTTGCTCCATCTTCATTACACAAAGCATTTAATCATGCACAACCCCGATGACAAGCCAAGCAATTGTTTCATACTTTAGTAATCTCAAAAAATTTCAATTTTCAAACAATACATGAGCGTGAGCCATGGACATAGCACTATAGGTGGAATAGAATGGTGGTTGTGGAGAAGACAAAAAAGGAGAACATAGTCTCACATCAACTAGGCGTATCAACGGGCTATGGAGATTCCCATTAATAGATATCAATGTGAGTGAGTAGGGATTGCCATGCAACGGATGCACTAGAGCTATAAATGTATGAAAGCTCAACAAAAGAAACTAAGTGGGTGTGCATCCTACTTGCTTGCTCACGAAGACCTAGGGCATTTTGAGGAAACCCATCATTGGAATATACAAGCCAAGTTCTATAATGAAAAATTCCCACTAGTATATGAAGGTGACAACATAGGAGACTCTCTATCATGAAGATCATGGTGCTACTTTGAAGCACATGTGTGGTAAAAACGATAGTAGCATTGTCCCTTCTCTCTTTTTCTCTCATTTTTTTATTTATTTATTTGGCCTTTTTTTATTTGGCCTTTCTCTCTCTTTTCTTTGTAAAGTCCGAGGTCTCATCCCGACTTGTGGGGGAATCATAGTCTCCATCATCCTTTCCTCACTAGGACAATGCTCTAATAATGAAGATCATCACACTTTTATTTACTTACAACTGAAGATTACAACTCAATACTTAGAACAAGATATGACTCTATATGAATGCCTCCGGCGGTGTACCGGGATATGCAACGAATCAAGAGTGACATGTATGAAAAAATTATGAAGGTGGCATTGCCACAAATACGATGTCAACTACATGATCATGCAAAGAGCAATATGACAATGATGATGTGTGTCATAATAAAAGGAATGGTGGAAAGTTGCATGGCAATATATCTCAGAATAGCTATGGAAATGCCATAATAGGTAGGTATGGTGGCTGTTTTGAGGAAGGTATATGGTGGGTGTATGGTACCGGCGAAAGTTGCGCAGCACAAGAGAGGCTAGCAATGGTGGAAGGGTGAGAGTGCGTATAATCCATGGACTCAACATTAGTCATAAAGAACTCATATACTTATTGCAAAAATCTACAAGTCATTGAAAACAAAGTACTACGCGCATGCTCCTAAGGGGATAGATTGATAGAAAAGACCATCGTCAGTCCTGCATCAGCCACTCATAAGGAAGACAATCAATAAATAAAATTATGCTCCAACTTCATCACAAAGCTTATTCACCATAATGCATGTTACAGAATCACAACCTTCAACACAAGTATTCTTTGAATTCATAATCACCCAACTAGCATGACTTTAATATTACCACCTCTATATCTCAAAACAATTATCAAGTATCAAATTGATCATAGCATCCAATTCACTTTCTATGATAGTTCTTATTATACCCAACTTGGATGCTCATCATTCTAGGACCAATTTTATAACCATAGCAAATACCATGCTGTTCTAAGAGACTCTAAAAATAATATAAGTGAAGCATGAGAGATCAACCATTTCTTCAAAATTAAGCCACCGCTGTCCTCTAAAAGATATAAGTGAAGCACTAGAGCAAAAATTATCTAGCTCAAAAGATATAAGTGAAGCACATAGAGTATTCTAATAAATTCCAATCAAGTGGGTTTCTCCCAAAAGGTGTGTACAGCAAGGATGACTGTGGTAAACTAAAAAGCAAAGACTAATATCATACAAGATGCTCCAAGCAAAACACCTACCATGTTGCGAATAAAAATATAGCTCCAAGTAAATTTACCGATAGAAGAAGACGACAGAGGGGATGCCTCCCGAGGCATCCCCAAGCTTAGGCTTTTGGCTATTCTTGAATATCTTGGGGTGCCATGGGCATCCCCAAGCTTAGGCTCTTCCCACTCCTTATTCCATTATCCATCAAATCTTTACTCCTCATGGCACAGTTTTATGTGGATCTTATTGGTGGAAAGACATCCTTAAACTCAATGAAGCATTCAGACTATACTCTGAGGTAACCATAAACATGGGGGACTCTGTCCTTTTTTGGTTTGATGCTTGGGTGTTCCTAGTCTCATCTGTTCCACTCAGAGAGAGGTTTCCGCGGTTATTCTCTTTTGTCATTGATGACAAAGTGTCTGTTCGTGAGGTGATTAACACACTTGACATGTCTGAGCTTTTTCATCTACCCTTATCGCCAGAAGCAATGGCTGAGATGACCACTGTCCAGGCTAGTCTACCAGACCTTAATGCTGATGAAGAGATTCATGATTCTTGGTCTTGGACACCTGGCAAAGGTATCTTCTCTACAAAGAGTTATTATACAGTGATGCATGCTCACATGGCCACTGATACTCCATCCAAATGGATTTGGGAAAGTAAGGCGACAATGAAGATAAAGGTGTTTGCGTGGTTAATGCTAAATGACAGGCTAAATACCAGAGATTTGCTGGTGAGGAGGCACTGGCAATCAACTCAAGAGGATAACACATGCCCATTATGCTTTGCCCATGCTTATGAGGACAGAGATCACCTTTTCTTCACACGTCAATTCAACCTAAGAGTATGGAATTACTTGCACATTCAGTGGTTAGCTAGCTTAACCACATCTCAGTGTTTAGTTGCTGCAAGGAGGAGCTTTGGTCACCCATTTTTCAGGGAGGTTGTTTATCTTGCAGCCTGGAATATATGGATCTTAAGGAATGGCAGGATCTTCAGATATGAAAGGCCAACCTTTGTTGCATGGAGGAGAAACTTCATTCATGATGTTACTCTTCACTCTCACAGATTCAAGCCTAGTTTAAAACCTTGGCTCCTAGCCTGGGTTAACTCTTTGCCATAGTTGGCTATATGTATTTTTGTATATGGGCATGTAATTATGTAAATAGCTAACTAGGTAAGTAACTTTCCCCTCCCCCATAGTTAGTTAATTTCTAAGAACCTCTTGTACGTTTGGTGTTTGAGTTTTAATAAAATACTGTGGGGCTGTTGCCTCACAGTTTCCAGTCAAAAAAAAACTTGAAAACTTCACAACACTAAACTCAACAGAAATCTCATAAGTCTCACAAGGCAAGAAAGAAAAACCACCACATAAGGTACTGTAATGAACTAATTCTTTATTTATATTGGTGTTAAACCTACTGTATTCCAACTTCTATGGTTCATACCCTTACATACTAGCCATAGAAGCATCAAAATAAGCAAACAACACACTAAAAGCAGAATCTGTCAAAACAGAACAGTCGGTAGCAATCTGTAACTCTTGAATACTTATGGAACTGAAAAAATCCTACCAAAATAGGAAGTCATGGGAAATTTGTCTATTGATCTACAGAAAAAAGAATCAATGCAAAAGTATGTTTCTGTGAATTACTAAAATTATTTTCGTGTGTGCAAAGTTTCTGTTTTTCAGCAGAATCAAATTAACTATCACCATAGGTTATCCTATAGGTTCTACTTGGCACAAACACTAATTTAACATGAAAACACATCTAAATAGAAGGTAGATGAAAATTTTATTACTAAACAGAAGCAAAAACAAAAGAAAACAAAAATAAAAGTGGGTTGCCTCCCAACTAGCGCTATCGTTTAACGGCCCTAGCTAGGCATAAAATGAGGATAGATCTAAGTAGTGCCATAATAATAAGATAGATCACTTAAAACTCATCTCATGTTCTCTACGCTCAGCAGCAAGTTTTCTTTGAGGCAAGCAAAAGTAATCAAAAGGGCTAAATTTAATGGGACAAAAGTCCCCAAGATCAATCTCAGGAGGTATGGGTTCCTCCTTGGCCCTTCATATTGCACAACTAATTCATCATTATAAGCATTCTTTTGGCAGAACTTCGTGAGCCTATACTCAAGAGAGTATCCTAGCTCATTGTTTAGAAGAGCAAAATCATTATTTAGCTCGGAAATTCTATCAACTAGGACATTGGTAGGAACCTTTTTTCTAAGGTTTTCATTAAAAGCAACATAGTCCAAAGATTGAAAACACCTAATTTCCTCTTGATCAAAGAGGATCGCCTCTATGGGAGGACGGTCGGCGTCAACCCTATAATGCGCAAAGATTTCTTTGGCCTCTTTTATTATAAATCTAAACTCATGAGCCAAAAAGATAGTAGTGGCCGCTTAACTAAGAATGCTCAATATTAGAAAATTCCAGAAAATTCTTTTGTATGCAAGGATGCATATGCATAAATTGTCTTTCAAGCTCAACTACAAGCATAGAGATAGCATCAAGAAGACTACCAGTTCTATGAAGAATAGAACCTCCCATAGAAGGTAAAGCACCAGCAAAAGTCAAGAACTCTTGAATAACCCCTTTTCCAATAATATTACCACTACCGATTCGAAGCTTTTTAGTGTGCAAGATAGGGGTTCTTCAGCAGGAGCATCAGAATTTTCCATGTTATCATTATTGTCCATATTGACGATAATGTCCCCAATTTCAGACATAACGGCAAACAAAAGTGAGGAGGAAGAAGAGGGCAAGTGAAAGAGAGAGGAGATTGGGAAAGAGAGGGCGAATAAAACGGCAAGGGTGAAGTGGGGGAGAGGAAAACGAGAGGCAAATGGCAAATAATGTAAATGCTGGGAGATGAGTTTGTGTTGGGTACTTTGTATGTCTTGACTTGAGCGAAGACCTCCCCCGCAACGGCGCCAGAAATCCTTCTTGCTACGTCTTGAGCTTGCGTTGGTTTTCCTTGAAGAGGAAAGCGTGATGCAGCAAAGTTGCGTAAGTATTTCCCTCAGTTTTTGAGAACCAAGGTATCAATCCAGTAGGAGGCTCCTCAGAACTCCCACGCACCTACACAAACAAACAAGAACTCGCAACCAACACAATAAAGGAGTTGTCAATCCCTTCACGGCCACATGCAAAAGTGAGATCTGATAGAGATAATATGATAAGATAAATATATTTTTGGTATTTTATAATATAAATTGGAAAGTAAAAGATGCAAATAAAAGTAGATTGAAAGCTTATATGATAAGAGATAGACCCGGGGGCCATAGGTTTCACTAGTGGCTTCTCACAAGATAGCATAAGTATTACGGTGGGTGAACAAATTACTCACGAGCAATTGATAGAAAAGTGAATAATTATGAGATTATCTAGGCATGATCATGTATTTAGGCATCACGCCCATGACAAGTAGACCGACTCTCGCCTCGATCTACTACTATTACTCCACACATCGACCGCTATCCAAAGATGCATCTAGAGTATTAAGTTCATAAATAATAGAGTAACACATTAAGAAAGATGACATGATGTAGAGGGATAAACTCATGCAATATGATATAAACCCCATCTTTTTATCCTCGATGGCAACAATACAATACGTGCCTTTGCTGCCCTCGGCAGGTCACGCCTAAGATGCACCCTATCCTAAAGGAAGTCAAGGTCCCACTAAGGATAGAAGCGCATCTTGAAGACGCTTTTGCAAGGTGGATATCATTACATCAACATTACATAATAGATGGGGATACATACATAAGGCATACAATGCCACACTAATACAACATCATCTTACATAAGAGCACCATCCGACTACGGATGAAACACAAACAAAACTCAAACAACAACCACCCTACTAGCCCAGTCGCCGACCGAACCTATCCCCGATCAAGAAGAAGCGTAAGAAGAACTCCAAACAAGCAAACATCACGCCAAGGCCATGATCATCGCACAACCTGTACCGCAAATCGTTGTTGTAGTAATCAGGAGCCACGAGGACTCAAAGAATCCCATTACCATGGGTATCAAGACTAGCAAAGCTTAATGGGAAAGGAAGGGGTAAAGTGGTGAGGTTGCAGCAGCGGCTAAGCATGATATGGTGGCTAACATACGCAAATGAGAGCGAGAAGAGGAGCAAAGGAACGATCGTTAAGCTAGCAATGATCAAGAGGTGATCCTGAACTCCTACTTACGTCAAACATAACCCAAAACCATGTTCACTTCCTGGACTCCATCACGGCTACACACACGGTTGATGCATTTTAATTCGGATCTGGTGTCAAGTTATCTACAACCGGACATTAACAAATTCCCATCTGCCACATAACCGCGGGCACGGCTTTCAAAGATAATACCTCGCAGGTGTCCCAACTTAGCCTATGATAAGCTCTCGCGATCAACGAAGGATATACCTTCTCCTGTGAAGACCCGATCAATTTCGAATCCCGCCACAAGACATTTTGACAATGGTAAAACAAGACCAGCAAAGCCGCCAAATCCTCGATAGGAGCTGCACATATCTCGCTCTCGTGGCACACCGGATAGGTCAGCCACGAGTAAAACCAGACTCGAAGCCCCGAGGTGGCCCTCGCAGTCGCCTGCTTCGACCAACACTCAAGGAGCACCGCCCGGGGCTAAATAAAGATGACCCTCGGCTCCTAAACCCAAGGAAAAAGGGCTAGGTGAGGCAAATGGTAAAACCAAGGTTGGGCCTTGCCGAGGAGTTTTATTCAAAGCGAACCGTCAAGGGGGTCCTATAAATCACCCGACCGTAAGGAACGCAAAATCCAGGAACATAACACCGGTATGACGGAAACTAGGGCGGCAAGAGATGAACAAAACACCAGGCATAAGGCCGAGCCTTCCCCCTTTACCAAATATATAGATGCATTAATAATATAAGAGATATTGTGCTATCCCAACAAAATCCAGTCCACCATGGAGCAATCTTCAACTTCTCCAGCAACTAACAACGCTATAAGAGGGGCTGAGCAAAGCGGTAACATAGCCAAGCAACGGTTTGCTAGGAAGGGTGAAAAGGTTAGAGGCTGACATGGCAAATTGGGAGGCTTGAAGATCAAGTGATAGGTAGCGCAGCAAAGCGATAGAACGAAGCAACTAGCATAACAATGATAGTAGTGTGATCCAGGGTAGCGGTCATCTTGCCTGAAATCCCGCAAGGAAGAAGAACAAGTCCATGAAGAAGACGAATGGGAGTAGTCGAACGAATCCTCACAATCGCAACATTACCGGAACTAAGAAGCAACACCGGAAAGAAACAAACAACATGGTAAATGCACAAGCATAAACATGGCATGATGCATGATCGGTTTAAAGAGGCATGGCATGGCAAAGTGCAACAAACAACACTACAAATTAAGTGGAGCTCAATATGCAACGAGTTGCATATTGACGAAACACCACATCAATTATTTAGTTCGCTCTTGTTTATGTACCCAACAATATTAAATGTTGTTAAACATGGCAAGAGGTGAAGCATAATCAAACCAACTATTTAGGCAAGTTTAAATGAGGCCGGAACAACAAACAACAATTCCGGAAAATCCTCATGTACATATTTTGAATTAGCTACTGTTCTGCCCTAAACCATATTTTAGATTTGTTAAACAGGAAAATAAAATACACCATGTTAAACTAGGCATTTTTCCACCCCATTTACATATAAAGTTTATTAAATTTGGAGTCACGGTTATTAAGTTATGAAATAAAGCATTTTAACATGGCATTTAAGCAAATTTAAACAAACAACATTTTAAACATTCTAAACATGGATGAAAGTGGCATATTATTAATCTACACAAAATTCTAAGCATTTCACATGTTTAAATAAGTTTAAACCGATGCACGGTGGTTGATGAGTTATTAAATGCATGATCATGATGGTTTTTCTGTAAAATAGTAAATCACTGGATAATTGATAAAATCGCAGACAGGGAAAAAAACATGTATCGGGCCAAATCTGCTGCATGTTGGGCCAACCAAGAGGTGGGGCTGGGGGTTTCTCACCATGGGCCTGTTGGGGAACGTAGTAATTTCAAAAAAATTCTGACGCACACGCAAGATCATGGTGATGGTATCGCAACGAGAGGGGAGTGTATCTTCATACCCTTGAAGATCGCTAAGCGGAAGCGCTTATCAACGCGTTGATGTAGTCAGACGCCTTCACGATCCGACCGATCCAAGTACCGAACGACGACACCTCCGAAGTTCTCGCACATCGCTCAGCTCGATGACGCCCTCGCCTCGATCCAAAGAAGACGGGCGTAGTAGATGAGTTCCGCAGACGACGGCAGGACGGTGTTGGTGAAGAACACTTCACAGGCTTCGCTTAAGCACTACAAAAACTATGACGGAGGATAAACTAGAGGGGACGGGTTGCCGCACACGGCTTGGTGTTTCTTGATGTGTCTTTGGTGCTAGCCCTACCCTCTATTTATATGTTGAGCCTTGGGGTCGAAACTTGGAGTAAAAGCTCCACAAAGTCGGTTTCACCCGAAGGCAAGAGTCCTTCTCGACTTCCAGGCAGACGCCAGGTTCTTGGCGTTCGACCTGCACGCCAGGACCCTCGGCGTCTCGCCCTCGACTCCAAAACTTCCTTTGCGCTTTCCAAAACCTTGTGGGCTTTCCCTTGGCCCAAATAACGGTTCTCGCACTCCAAACATTTCGAAACATCCGAACCCCTTCCGTGAATTCGAACCCTTCCGGAGATCAAACACTATTATTCCATATATCAAACTTTATTTCCGACCATTCCGAGTTCCTCGTCATGTCCATGATCTCATCCGACTCAACAACGCTCGTTACCAACATGCATAACTCATATAATACTATATCACAACTAAACGTTGTTGCAAGGACCCTACGGGTTCGAGAACTATGTAGACATGACCTAAAACCGTTTCGGTCAATAACCAATAGCGGACCTCGATGCCCATATTGGTTCCTACATATTCTACAAAGATCTTTATCGGTCAAACCGCATAACAACATACGTTGTTCCCTTTGTCATCGGTATGTTACTTGCCCGAGATTTGATCGCTTGTATCCAATACCTAGTTTAATCTCTATCGTAAGTCTCTTTACTCGCTCTATAATACGCCATCTTATAACTAACTCATTAGTTATAATGCTTGCAAGGCTTAAGTGATGAGTATTACCGAGAGGGCCCAGAGATACCTCTCCCACAATCGGAGTGACAAAACCTAATCTCAAATACGCCAACTCAACATGTACCGAGACACCGTAGTACTCCTTTATAATCACCCAGCTTACGCTAGACGCTTTGGTAGTACCCAAAGTGTTCCTCCGTAAACGGAGTTGCATAATTCTCATAGTTACAGTGAACATGTATAAGTCATGAAGAAAGCAATAGCAGAATACTAAACGATCAAGTGCTGTTAACGGATGGGTCATGTCAATCACATCATTCTCCTAATGATGTGATCCCATGAATCAAATGACAACACATGTCTATGGTCAGGAAACATAACCATCTTTGATTAATGAGCTAGTCAAGTAGAGGCACACTAGTGACTATATGTTTGTCTATGTATTCACACATGTATCATGTTTCCGGTTAATACAATTCTAGCATGAATAATAAACATTTATCATGATATGAGGAAATAAATAATAACTTTATTATTGCCTCTAGGCATATTTCCTTCAGCCTCCCACTTGCACTAGAGTCAATAATCTAGTTCACATCGCCATGTGATTTAACACCAATATTCATATCTCAGATATGATTAACACCCATAGTTCACATCATCATGTGACCAACATCCAAAGGGTTTACTAGAGTCAATAATCTAGTTCACATCGTTATGTGATTAACACCCAAAGAGTACTAAGGTGTGATCATGTTTTGCTCGTGAGAGAAGCTTAGTCAACGGGTCTGCTCACATTCGTGAGCCGTATGTATTTTGCAAATATTTTATGTCCACAATGCTCGCACGGAGCTACTCTCCCACTTTCAATATGTATCCAAAGTTGAGACTTAGAGTCATTCGATCAAGTAAAAGTTTGCACCGATGTAACTTTTTACAACAAACTCTTTTATCACCTCCATAATCGAGAAACATCTCCTTAGTCCTTACTAAGGATATTCTCGACCAATGTTGTCGGTGTATTAAAGTAGGGGGGTACCTTAGTACCCCTAACTTGTGCACGGGCAACAGAGCACCCCCAGGCGTAGGCTTGCTTCTGCCTGCAAGGCCCTCCACCACCCTTTTTGCACTACCATCCAAGAACAAAGTACTAGCCAGAACACGAAGGCCCCAAGAAGAGGAGCTTGCCGAGGGCTAACCAGTGGCATCACTAGAAGACTTGCCATGCGCCTGCCTACCCGGCAGAAGCACAAAGCAGTCGCAAGCTTGCCAAGACAACAAAAGGATCGCTGGCAAGGCACTTGCCGCGCAAGGCTGCCACCCATCTCCAAAGACACCCAAAGGACGCCATCACCGTGCCATCCCAAGGGCACGTGGGCGACACACTACGCCACCATGCGGAGCGAGGTGGCAAACGGAGTCGACAGAGGCACCATCGCGGGCAACCGGAGGCTCACTTAACGGTCACTCCACCCGATCGCATGCACCAGACGGCATTTAATGCCCTTGTCCCCCGCCGCCGAGTTAGTTAGGGACACCACAGCAATCGCTGCACCAACCTCGCTTTTACATTTCTACCCCTCTTCCTACGATGCCACCGTGGGTACCCCTTCGACTATAAAAGGAGGCCCATGCGCACGAGAAGGGGTTCGTCCATTCGACACCCACAAAGACTACTTTACGCCGCACGCCGAGCTAGATCGAATAACAACACAGAGCAGCAAGCAGAGGTGTTATCTCCGGAGAGCCCCGGCCGGGTAAAGATCGCCGCTCTCGCTGGCTACTGACCTCGATCTGCTCACAGACGACTTCGCCTCCCTCGCTGAACACTTGCCGCGCGCTCAAGGCTACCGGCAGCAACCAAGTACGGCAAGCTTGCCGCACAACAAAAGGACCGCAGAAGGCACTTGCCGCGCAAGGCTGCCACCCAACTCCAAAGACACCCAAAGGACGCCATTACTGTGCCATCCCAAGGGCACGTGATGAGACACTACGCAACCATGCGGAGCGAGGTGGCAAACGGAGCTCACAGAGGCGCCCATCGTGGCAACCGGAGGCTCACTTAACGGTCACTCCACCTGACCGTTGCTGCACCGGATGGGCATTTAATGCCCTTGTCCCCCGCCACGAGTTAGGTAGGGACACTATTGTGCAATCGCTGCACCAACCCGCGCTTACATTTCTACCCCTCTTCCCACGCCGCCACCGTGGGTACCCCTTCGACTATAAAAGGGAGGCCCATGCGCACGAGAAGGGGTTCGGTCCATTCGACACCCACAACACTACCTTACGCCGCACGCCCGAGCTAGATCGAATAACAACATAGAGCAGCAGAGGTGTTATCTCCGGAGAGCCCCGGCCGGGTAATGATCGCTCGCTCGCCTCAAGGCTGACCTTGATCTGCTTCTCCCGACCCCGCCCCCGCCGAACTGTAAGGGGCCCCTGCGCCCTATAGGTGCTCGAGGTCAAGGAGATACCAGAGCGCCCCGACATCTATGGCGCGCTGTAGGGGCGCGAGGTCGGAGCATCTGATCCGTTCCACGCCGCACTACGCCAAGATCATCGCTAACATGCCACCAAGAAGAAACCTTCGAGGTGGCCGCCTCCGCTCGCATCATTTCCCACCACCACCGCCAGAGCAAGCAGGCGGTGAAGTGGACGCCGACGGAGGAGCGGGTGCCGCCAGGGTCTCGTGGTCGTCACCAGATCCAAGAACAAGGCCTCGCAAGCGCCGGGCGACAAAGGCAGACGCCGCGCTTCTTCCCAAGAGGTACAAGGTCAACCACGCCCGGTGTGCCCCGCCATCGTGCTCGCTGGAGCAAGGCCTAGCTGGTGGGTCGCGGACGCTGAGGTCAAGATGCGTGCCCGCATGCCGGTGCGAGTGAGGTGCGGTCGCCGACGGGTGTTGCTCTCCCAACCCGTTGGGAGTCCGAGCACATTCGCCTCGCGCCGCCGCCGCCGCCTAAGATGCAGAGGAAGCGCCGCCCGAGCCTCACCGCTTAGACTTCCTCCAGCCGCCACACAAGATCGACGATCGAGGATGTCCGTGACACAGCCTCATCGGCTTCGCTTAACGGCGATAAGACCCGGCGATCAACGCGCCGAGGGTCCGACAAGACGCCTTCGGCAGACGGCGCCGACAGATCGCTGGGTGCCGCTCTGCGCGCCTTAGCCCCAAAGGCTAAGATCGCCACCGCCGACCAACCTTGACGCCGACTCCACTGCGCCATCGACCCGCGAACTCGCCGCGGATCAGCGCCACGCTCTCCGAGAACGGCAACACGAAGACGCCAGACTCGTGACGAAGCGCCGGAGAGAAGCGCGACGTTAATCTGACCAGCACGCTGGGCCCATTGCTGACGCAAGACGCACCCGGAGAACCAGCGATTTGTCAGACGCTGCAGGTTGCCTTCGCTCACCCGCGAAAGGCGGCATGTCCGTGGCCCAAAACTAAAACTTCAAGCCGACAGCCCGAGAAGTACGACAGCAGGATACACCCGCCGGAGTTCCTTAGCATCTACACCATCGCGTGCAAAGCTGCCGAGGGCGCGACGAGAAGATCTCGCCAACTACTTCCCCCGGTACTCAAGCCCAACGCCGATCTTGGCTCATGCACTTGCCGGACGGCTCCATCTCTTCGTATGGACCTGGTCATCGCTTGTTTGTGCTTTTCACGGGCGCCACAAGCCTCATGGCCAGGAGAGTGACTCCACTTGCTCGCCCGTATGAGGGGAGCCTCGCGAAGTATATACAAAGATTCAGCCAGTGCAACGCAACATCCCTCGACGTTTCATTTCCCGCCACGTTATCAGCTGCTTATCGAACGCGCGAATCAGCAGGATGAGGGAGGAGATGGCGATGATCAAGATCGAGATGTCACCGAGCTCTACGCCTCGCCGACAAGTGTGCATGGGTCAAGAGGGAGGAAAATCCCGGAGAGGTTGCCGGAGCGTATGATCTCGACAAGGAGGATGCCGCCGCAAGGAAGAACCGGAGGCGGAACAATAGGAAGAGGAAAGCTAAGGATGTACTAGCTGTTGAGCATTCCAAGAACGGAGGCGGCTCCGACAAAGCTAAGACCGACGACCGGGCGAGGTCAGAGCGGCCACGACAAGCAGATGGCTCCGCAAGCGCTATTGCAAGATCCACCGCACTAAAGGCCATGACCTCCAAACCTGCAAAAAGTAGAGCAGATGGCGGAGCTGCGTAAAGCTGAATACGAAGCGCCGCGAGCAAGGAGAGAGCCTGTGGAGGTGGCGGAGGATCCGCAAGAAGCTTCCCGCCCGGGAGGGAACCGCGGAAGGCCAAGACGCTGCAAGGAGACAGCCTCTGCGGCCGCGACAAGGACGAGGATGAAGATGAAGATGATGAGATGGAGGAAGATGAGACCGAGGATCAAGAGTTTCGTAAGGCAACAGGCGACAGGCGCCGACGGCGGCGCCTCGCACACCTCGCACCACCAACTCAAACAAAGGTGCGAAGTGAATGCAGCGGAGCCGCTCGGCCGATGCGCCGCAGCTCTGGCGGTCCAAGACGCCCATCGCTTCGACGTTGAGGATCACCGATCGCGATCATCGCGGTCGGGTGCTTGCCGCTGTTGGTCTCACCAACGATCCGCAACCTCAAGGTCACAAAGATGTTGGTTGATGGCGGGCCGGCCTGAACTTGATTTCCTCCGCGAAGGCTCAAGAAGCCGCAGATCCTCGACAATGAAGCTTGAAGAAACCGCACCTTTCAAGGAATAAATCCAGAAGGAGCCAGCCTAAGGGGAAGATCACATTACCGGTGACGCTCGCAGCGAGCTGAACTTCAGATCGAGAGGGTCACATTCGACGTGGCTGATATCCCTTTACCCTACAATGGGATACTCGGCCGACCCGCACTCGCCAAGTTCATGGCGGCCTCTCACCACGCATACAATGTGCTCAAAATGCCCGCCCGATGAGCGCCATTTCTATCCAAGGCGACAAGAAGGATGCACTCATCTGCTACCGACAAGATCTACCGAAGCAGCGCCGCGGCAGAGCGCGAGCCACTTGTCACCGGAGCTCCCCGGGAAGGAGAAGACCAAGTCCGCAAGGACAGCTCGTGCTCACTCCGCAAGCGCTGCCTTCCTCGAGCGCTATGCTGCTGCCGAGGACACGCCATCGAAGCTCCACCGCAAGTGCGAAGGCGAAGACAGACCAGCCAAAGACTAAGCCCGCAAGGACAGCTCGCGCGACCCGCAGTACATCTCCCCGAGCGCCATACGCTGCCGAGGACGCTACCATCGAAGCTCCGCCGACCAGTCCACCGCCAATAGGGCAAAGAAAGTTGCCAAGCTTCAACTTTTGAGTTGTACTCCTCAAAATCCATACCCCGTATGAAGAACTCGGGCGCTGAAGGGTCGAATTGTGGTTAGAAGGCGCTGCCGATCCGCCTTGAGTCCGCCGACGATGAAAGCACGCCGCAACCAGCCCGACAAGTTCTTCGCCGGGGCAACACCGCCAAGGAGCCGTTGATGCCTCGCGCCAAAGAAGCGTGTTTGCGCTTGGGCTCTCGAAAGCATAGGGACGAGAACATACAAGGGGGAAGGATCGGGGAAGAAGTACGACCTCGACGGATCGTTAAAAAAAGCTAAGTCATCCAAGTTTTTTAACACTCCTTAGTTCCATGCTTTTTTATGTTATGCCCCTCGCACGTTCGTCCCTTGTACGCAATACCTGTGCGCAGAAGGAGCCAACTTTGGTTGTTAAGCGCCTTGCTTTGTTTCCGAGTCCGCCAACAATACAAGTGCACCGCGAATCGCCCGAGAAGGTTTCTGCCGAAACAACACCGCCAGCGGCTGCTGATGTCCCGCATCAAGAAGTGTGTTAGCGCCGCAAGTTCCCTAGAAGCGAGGGTAAAACGCACAAAGGATGTAACAAAGTAGGGGCGAACGTAGCAAGCCTTGTTGAAGGCGCCTTCAGATGAGAAACTTGTGCACGGAGGAACCAACTCACGGCTGAGTTGCGCCCTTGATTTGTTTCCGAGTCCGCCAACAATTCAAGTGCACCGCAATCGCCCGAGAAGGTTTCTTGCCGGAGACAACACCGCCAAATGGGCTGCTGATGTCCCATACTCAGCAAGTGTGTTAGCACCGCAAGTTCCCTAGCAGCGAGAGTATAAACATAATGGGGCAAAGCATGGCATCGCCTTGCAAAGTCGCATATAAAAAAATATAGATAATGAAATTATTGCAAAGGTTGTCTCACCTGCTGTGGCTGTAATTACAAAGGACAAGGAGAAACCGTAAGAGCGCCTCGCCCGCAAGCCGACCTCACTGGGGCTGCAAGTACCAGAACCCTTCGCGACGGGCCAGGCCCCCTACGTCACAAGGCCACGATAAGGGCAAAAGAGAGCACACCAAAGACCTGGATTTTGGCGGAACCAGAGTCACGGGCCATAAGGCCAAGATTCCTCCCCGCAGGTTAATGTCGCCGGATGGTCAGGAGTCGATAAGTTTTTCATCCCTCGCCATGCATCCTCTTATGGGTCGGGAAGGCGGACCGCTGCCCTGAACGAACGTGTCTTGTAAAACCCATGCGCAGAGGAGCCGAGTCGTGGTCCAGTTGCGCCCTTGATTTGTTTCCGAGTCCGCTCAACAAACCCAAGTGCGCTGCAACTGGCCCGGCAAGGTTGCTTGCCGGAAGCAACACCGCCAGCGGGCTGTTGATGTCCCGCGCTCAGCAAGTGTGTTCGCTCCGGCAAGTCCCCTAGAAGCATAGAACGGGAGCATACAAGGCACGAGATCAAGTAAAGGACCTAGTCCGACAAGCTGCCTCTTTTCATTAAAAACATCCTAGTTTAGTACGAGTCCAAGGAGGATGAAAAACATGATAGAGAGGATTACAGATTTTCAATACAACTAAGGCCCAAGGGCTTATAAATTGGAAGATAAGATGCCCGAATCCCTCTCCTGCTTTCTATTCAGAGGTAGGTCAAGGAGGCCCCTGCAAGAGAAGCTCACGAAGGGCGTAAGGGCGCTTAGGAGAGTGACGGCGCCAAGACACCAAGAGAACTTCCCGGGGCCGCCAGAGCTTGGCGGAGACGGAGGCGCCGGAGGCGAGCTTGAAGACAGGTGGTGGAACGTCAAGACGCTGCCGAGGGCTCGCCTCAGATTCGATTTGACAGCCTTTTGCCGCCACCCCTCTTCCTTCTTCTCGCAGCCTCCTACGCAAGCCGCCCAAGGAGACGGCCCCGGAGTTCAAGGCCGGGCGACCCGGATGATGGGGTCGCCGTGGCGCCATGAGGCAGCTGCTCGACGCCTAGTCGGACCCGCCATCTCGCCGCCGCCGTTGCGCCGCCCCCTCCTCGCCACTCGCCGAGGAGGGACTTTCGCTATTGGAGGAGCTGTCCACACAAAGATCTCGCCCGTCCCGAGTCCTCAAGACCTTGACGGCGAGAAGGTCGCCTCCATTAACTTGAAATGGAGGGTAAACCCGCCGCCAAGCTGTGGATGCGGCGAACGCCTTCCACCCTGGGTCGGCACATCACGCCGGGTTGGGGACACGACACTCACTGAAAAGCCGCTGATCCGTAGCCCTCATGCGCAACTCCATCACCTTTGGGCGGATCCGCCCATCACGCCGCGAACGGGCCGGCAAAATGAGGCGGCGGCGAGGCGCCGCACAAGAGCTTGATGAAGAACTCCTGTGGATCGCTCTGTGGGACCGCTTTGAGGAAAGGAGCCACCCGGCGGAGACGGGAGGCGATCGCCTCGCCGCCTCCTCTCCCACCGCCGACCACGCCCTCGGCTCCTCCCGCTGCCCGCCTCTTCCTTCCTCGTAAGCCGGGCTCACGAAAGTGCAACTAATCCCCGGTGGTTTTGGTAATTAATAACAACATATATATCATTGAACTAATCATTTCTTGAGTATATTTCAGAAAGTTCAAGGATATGGGAATGGCAATGACTGATGATGTGGACCCTCAAAATGCTAAGGAAAACATTGGCAAAAGCTCAAGACTCCATTTTTGGTTTAGTGATCCAAGATCACATTGAGTCCATAGGAAAGCCAATACTATTAAAAGGGATGAGGTTATGATGATGACCTGTTGCTCTAAAGTGCTTAGTGATTTATCTCTCAAACAATCAGCAATCTTTCATTCCAACATAAACTCATAAGTAATCTCGGTCCCACCGATTCCAAACTCACCACACCGAGATGAACCACCTCACCATATAGCCAAAACCCTAGAATCTCGGATTTTCCGATTCCAAACTCGGTCATTCCGAATTGGTGTTGCCAAGCTTCAGAATCCTTCAGACTCAAATCGGTGTCACCGAGATGAGAAAGTCGGTCCCACCGAGATTGGCAAACCCTAGACTTTGGAAGAATCGGTCTAACCGAGATTGTATTTTCGGTCCCACCGAAAATCCCAACGTTCACAAGATTTGAACTTTCGGTCTCACCGAGTTGTCAACTTCGGTCTGACCGAGATTGGTCAAATGTGTGTAACGGTTGGATTTTGTGTGGAGGCTATAAATACCCCTCCACCTCCTCTTCATTCGTGGAGAGAGCCATCAGAAAGAACTACCACTCCTACCTTACATTTCTGAGAAGAAAACTACCTACCCTTGTGTTGAGATCAAGTTGCTCCACTCCCACCATATGAAACTTGATTTCTAGTCTTTCCAAGTTGCTTTCCACTCAATCCCTTCCTCCACCACAGCCAAATCAGTGAGGAGAGTTGAGTGTTGGGGAGATTATCATTTGAAGCACAAGAGCAAGGAGTTCATCATCACCAACCCCATCTATTACCTTTTGGAGGGTGGTGCCTCCTAGATTGGTTAGGTGTCGCTGGGAGCCTCCGCATGATGTGGAGTTGAACCAAGGAGTTTGTAAGGGCAAGGAGATCGCTTACTGTGAAGATCTACCCCGAGTAAGGCTAGTCCTCCGTGGGCGAAGCCATGATGGCATAGACAAGGTTGCTTCTTCGTGGACCCTTCGTGGGTGGAGCCTCCGTGGACTCACAAGCAGCTGCTATTCTCCGTGGGTTGAAGTCTCCATCAACGTGATTGACGATAGCACCACCTATCGGAACCACGAGAAAAATTCTCCGTGTTCCATTATGCTTGCTCTTCTCCTCCTCTCATTTACTATACATGCAATTTACTTTCCGCTGCCACAACTCTAGAATTGCATGTGTAGGGTGTTACTTGACTTGGTTATCATTGTGAACTCTGCTAAGAAACTACTCCAATCAAAAGGCAAAATTTTTGTTGTCAAGTAGTCTAATCACCCCCTCTAGACATACTTCCGATCCTACAAGTGGTATCGAGCTTTGGTCTCCATTGGATTGGTTTCATTGCATTGACTCCATAAGCTTGGTTTCACAACCTAGGAGAGTATGGCGCCTAGTGAGGGTAATTTTCAGAGAGGTCCTTACTTTGATGGTTCAAACTTTGCTAGTTGGAAGCATAAAATGAAAATGCATATTCTTGACATAACCCCGCCAAGATGGGGCATTATTTGTGTTGGCTTGCAAGGTGAGTTCTTCGAGGAAGGAAAAGTACCGGATCGCTAAGCTATCATGGATGAGTTGCGGATGTTACGTAACAATGCTCAAGCTTGTGACATTCTCTTCAATGCTTTGTGTCCCGAGGAGTTCAACAAGATCAGCCGCCTTGAGAATGCAAAAGAGATTTGGGATACTTTGGTCGAAATGCACGAAGGTACAGAGTCCGTGAAGGAATCAAAGCTAGATGTTCTTCAAGGTCAGCTTGACAAGTTCAAGATGAAGGAAGGTGAAGGAGTCGCTGAAATGTATTCTAGGCTTGCTCTCATCACCAATGAGATGGCAGGCTTAGGAAGCGAGGAAATGACCGACCGATTCATCATCAAGAAGATTCTCGAGCTTTGATGGAAAGTATGACACCGTGCACTTTGATCCAAATGATGCCAAACTACAAAGATCTCAAGCCTACCAAGTCATTGGAAGGATTGTTGCTCATGAGATGACACTTAAAGATAAGGAAGAGCTTCACAACAAGTCTAGTGGTGCTTATAAAGCTGCAATTGAAGCTCCCACATCCTCAAGTGACAAGCTAGTTTCCAATGAAGAGATAAGCCTAATGGTGAAGAACTTCAACAAATTCTACAAGAGTAGAAGCAAGGAAAGAAGCTCAAAGTCTAGATCATATGATGAAGGGAGATCTTCTAGTCGGATCGAATCACTATAATTGTGGAAGACCCGACACTACTCAAATGAGTGTTCGACTCCCACAAGAGAAGAGAAGAATCTCCAAGAAGAAGAAGCTCAAGAGAAGAGTCGCCAAAAGAGAGAAGGAGTAAAGATGATCGTTATGAACGAAGATCCTCTCGAGAAGCAAGGATTCGAAAGGAAAGACAAGTCATCAAGGAGCTACACAAGAAGAAAACATCAAGCTCATGTTGGTGAATGGGTTTCCGCCCGACCGGCTAATCACTCCGAAAGAAGCTATCACTCCAACTCCGAATACAAACCAAGATGAAGGTGTTGCCGGTCTTGCTCTCAGATCCTCCAACTCCAACTCCTATGACATATTTGATTCACCAAATGAGGGAATTGGAAGATGCTTCATGGCAAAAGGCCCCAAGGTATCACATCCTGAGTTTATTGACTTTAATAGTGATGAGGATGACTTGCTTGGTGAAGATGAGCTTTACATGATAAATCTAGTGAGCTTAGTAATGATGAACATGCTAGTAGTCTTTATAGTCTAGATGAGTCGAATGACAATGCTATGAAGGAGATTGAGCGCCTAACTAAAGAACTAAACACTCTTAAGTTAGCTCATGAAACAACTCAAGAAGATCATAGAGAGCTCCTAAGATCTCATGAGAAGCTACGCTCGAGAAGCTCAATCTAGAGCAAGAGCATGAGTTTCTAAAAGCTATCAATGACGATCTTCAAAGAAGAGTTCTTCATATCTTGCCAAACGACTTCTCTTGTCTAATTTCTTGCCACCTATCAAAATTAAGCATGACAAGCATAAGAAAATTCTTCATCTAGTAGTAACAATAATCATGTTAAATCAAATGTTGTTACTTCTAGTAATTCTCTTGATTCCACTAACAATGTTTCAAGCCAAGTTTCACTTGAGCAAGAAAATAGTCTATTGAAAGGGATTATAGAGAAAGGTGTCTACAAGAGTCTTGCCGAAGCAAGAGCTTTGAGGAAATTGTTCGCAAACAAGGAAGACACAGAAGAATCAAGGAATTGGTTTTGAGCGAAAGTTCAACGCCGAGGGTGTTGAATGGGAAGAAGGTCAATATCCCACTCCAAAGTTCGCTCTCAAGAGGAGAAGTATGATCCTACTTCTTCCAATGAGGAACAAGCTCAAGATGACCTTCCACCACAAGACCACAAGCTAAAAGGCAAGGACAAGCTTCAAGAGGAGATTGATACATTCATTGAAGCACCCAAGGCCATGGTCAAGTGGGTTCCCAAGGCAACTTCAAGTTCTACTTCAACGAGCTCAACTACTACCCCAAGGATTCCCATCAAGATGATGTGGATTCCGAAGAAGAAGAACTAGAGAGTTCTTGAGGGTGACTCCGCCAATACACTTCACTCATATTCATTTTGGCAAGGACTTGTGCAATCAACCTCCACATCTTGCACTAGTTCATGGAGTCACAAACCTCATGTTGGTAAGTCAAGGGACAAGGTAATCATTGCTTTCATGGACATCATCACTGTACTTCAATCTATGTCCATGGATACTCTTGTTTGTTCCTTGTGGGACTAACCCATGTAGGTATTGAAAGTGCCCGATCCAAAGGATTGCTCTCAACTCTTGATGATCTTCATCAACATTGAGCATCCACATCTTCAACATCTACATGAAGTCTTCAACGACAACCCAAGGTTAGTTTGACCTTTAAAAGGGTTCTCACATCAAGGGGAGCTTTGCTCTAAAGAAATGAGCTAAAACATCTCCTAATGATGTGAACACATTAATGCTTTATGGAAAAGTGGTAACCCCACTTGTGCTTAAACGATGAGTATGACCTATGATCAAATGTTCTCATTTGACTCCTAAGTCAATATACTCATATATAGATGACCTAGTCATCGCCAAATTGTGTGCTGGTTGTTAGTGTTTTGTTTGTGCATGTTTGACACATATTTCATTTGCTATCTTATTGTGTGAGCATGTTGGATGCATGATTTTATCCATTCGAGGACATCCATTTGTTGCTTTGGTCTTTATGGTTTTCTTTTTTTTTTTTTTTTGACCAAATGGATGGACAAGAATGCCTAAGTTTTTCCCCTAGCTATCTATGCTTTCTTGTCTCAAACTCTATTCATGCTTATATCACAAACTTTGAACAAGACTTTTTCTGACGCATCGAGTGAGGAGCACTCGAGCCACCGATCCGCCAAAAGCCTAACTTCCAAAACCTTCTAAGTACTTTCGTCAAACCGATATATCAAATCGATGCATCAAATCACTTGATTGATCTAGGTTTTCACCTCGTGAAACCGAAGTTTCAATTTTCGGCGTGATCAAGTGTGTAATCGCACGCAGCTAACCATCTCGGTCCCACCGAAGTTTTCAAACTCGTCCCACCGACACCAAGAGTATATATACCGAGGACGAGCGCTGATTACCTCTTCAAACGCTTCGCCTCAAACTCTTCGCGCCGCCGCTTTGGTCTACGGATCGCCTCCGCTGCCGCCAGGCGCCGCTGGTCTCCATCGCCAAACGGTCCTTCGTGACCGCACTGCCAGCCAGAGTGAAGCTCCACCGCATTGGGTGAGCTTCATCCTCTCGTGTTCCAATCGCTGATTCTATGCACGATAGGCATTGCCATGATTCTTGCCAAGTTTGAGATTTCCTATCCAAATTGCTTAGATCATAGGACAAATTTCGAGTGAAAATTTTAGGTTAGGTTTCACGAACACATCTCGTGTGACCGATTCTGCATTTTCGATCGACCGACGGCCTCCGCCATTGACCGCACTTTTCGTGAAACCGAAGTTGTGCAAATCGGTAAGACCGGTGAAAATTTAGTGAAACCCTAATGCCTCTGCTAGATCAAACCCATTTCGTCCAACCGAAAGTGGTGTATGTGGTCTGTTTAGACATTTCGGTTTCACCAATTAATAGACTCGGTCGACCGACATGTATTCTGTGAAAACCTAAAACTAAAGTTTGAACTCATTCTTTTGCAAAATCTTCTCAGCTTTGTGATAACTCTTCTATTCTCGCCCATACCCACTCTATTCACAAAGTTGTCGACATGTCTCAAGGAAGTGACAATGTAACAGGTCCGAGATGCCGCTTGAGATTCCAGAGGCAGCTACAAGTCCGTAAGCAAGCAGTTTTTCAGATGATGGAGAGAGAAGCACTCCAAGTGGATCGCCTCGCCGCCACTGTGGCTGTGGAGGAAGAGAAACTCAGATGAGGAAGATTCAGATTTCATTGTCAAGAGGAAATAACCTCTAAGCCTAAAAGGCAAGTGGTTGCAAAGAGCTATCAAGGAAAAGATTCAAAGAAAGGCACAACCAAGGTCAAGAAATCCATCAAGTACGTAAGCTCAAGATGGAAGAAACCTCCAAAGAAGGTTAAGAAGACTTCCAAGAGGAAGAGGAAAGTTCATGAAGAGACTGTCCGATGATGATGATTCTCGATGAGGAAGCACCTCAGCCACCTCGTATGTGGTTGATGGGTGATGCCATCGTAGGTGAGCACCTCCTAAAACTAAGGCTTCAGCCCAAAGAAAGGCAGCCCAAGCCAAACCAGCTGCCAAGCCCGTAAAGACTGTGAGAAATATTCCACTTCGTAAAAGAAAAAGGACAATGTGCCACCGCAGAATCTGATGATGATGCTCATGTTCGCTCAAGCTAAGACAGTAAACCGCCAGCTCATAATGAAGCTCATCCTCGAGCTGAAAACATGAAGGAGAGAAAGGACAAAGGACTCAAAGCTATGGAGGCAAACAGATCCATATGCCAAATAGGAGAAGAACAGCAGCTGACCCAAGATTCCACACTAAAGAGCAACAAGACTTTTATGAGACAAAGGCTCATGGACAAGAAGCCAATTGTTGCCGACACAAGATATGTTGACCGAAATACATCGACAAAGAAGAGCACAGAGACTATTTCCCACATGTGCATGAGAGCTTCACCGCCAGGGATTGCAGATTTCGCTGGTCGGTTGACCGCTCGAACGATGAGATGATCATGCAATTCTATGCCACCGCACACTTCTATCCAGATGGCAGGATTGTATGGATGATGTATGGCGTAGATTTCACCTACATGCTTGAGGAATGGAGAGCATTGCTGAATGCACCTGTTTCAAGGAAGATGACATTGATGTGTATGGCATTCAAGAAAAACCACGAGTCAATGAAGAACATGTATAATGAGGTTGATGAGAAGGACGAGAGATTTGGAAGCTTGGATCAGCCTACTACCTTCAGCAGGTCTCCCAACCACCAATACCATTCTCGAGGCATACATTGATGCCTAAGTCAGGGACCACCGCATGATAAGAGGGTACTCTATCAACATGCTGCACATTCTAGACCGTAAGACACCTTTAAGGTGATGGACCCGAGAAGTTGAGACTATCAAGAGGACAAAGCATGACCGTAAGAGGTCGTGGGGGTTTGCTCCGCATATTCAGATGCTCATTAATGCCAAGTTTGGCACGGACACCTACCGTTGGATAGACCCCACTTGCCACCGCAGCCTCTAACATGAGGACAACGAGATTGTGATGATCGAGAATGCTCCCACGCCTGTGGAAGGACATGCTAAGTCCGGTTGCTAAACAAGCTAAAGCCGAGAAGGAAGCAGCAAGAAAGCCCAAGAGTGTTGCGTAACAACTTTGAAGCCACTCAGAGAATTGAGCTACGCCAAAGATAGTGCAATCTCGTGAGAGCCTTGAGAGGATCGTTGAGGATAAGTTCCATGCTCGACGCTGCTAATCAAGTGCGTGTCACCACCAACAAGCTTGATGCGATATCGAGGAAGCTAAGAGGGAGAAGGCAGAACTTATGAAGGAGATGGAAGGTGACATGGTCCAGATGACTATGAGCAGCCTCGCCGCAAAGGCCCACAAAGCCCAGATCAGCCGCTATTCCAAAGGTCGATCCTGTGGCTACCACATCAAGACCTCCTACAGCTCCATCGGCCCAAAGACCAGCCCAAGATCCACTCCTCCAGCTCCACAGACTTCAGCAGAAGTTGCAGATGCAGCCATCTCCACTCCATCGACGCAGACGGAGCCGCCAACAGAGTCCCGAGTGACGATTAGCTCTATACCTTTCAACTTTTGGTAACTTGTTGCCAAAGGGGAGAAATTGTATAGATCATAGGGCTTCAGAGAGAGAGTGCTCGCTTTTGCTCTTTCGCTTATGGTTTTCCTTGAGATACTTACTTTGAGTTCTTTGAGATACTCCGTGTTTGATACTACGCTTGCTACGCTTGTTTCTATCTTGATGAGTGCTTGATCATACCGCGCTTAATGTGTGCTTGATGCTTATCATATTCCATTCATATCTTGTATGATCATTTACTCATGTCTTGGTGATCGGGTGCATGCTATTCGTTTATCATTTTGTGCGCTTCCACCAAGATGTATGTGACATGGAAGAGTAACCCATGATCCTAATCGATTGTGCATTTGCATTCAAACGCAAATCTTAAATAATGCACAAATTTAGGGGAGCTCTTGCTTATCACATACTTCTCAAAGCGACGGGTTATTCATTGATTATATCATTTGTCGGTTTGATCTATATGTTGTCATCAATTACCAAAAAGGGGAGATTGAAAGTGCAACTAATCCCCGGTGGTTTTGGTAATTAATAACAACATATATATCATTGAACTAATCATTTCTTGAGTATATTTCGAAAGTTCAAGGATATGGGAATGGCAATGACCGATGATGTGGACCCTCAAAATGCTAAGGAAAACATTGGCAAAAGCTCAAGACTCCATTTTTGGTTTAGTGATCCAAGATCACATTGAGTCCATAGGAAAGCCAATACTATTAAAAGGGATGAGGTTATGATGATGACCTGTTGCTCTAAAGTGCTTAGTGATTTATCTCTCAAACAATCAGCAATCTTTCATTCCAACATAAACTCATAAGTAATCTCGGTCCCACCGATTCCAAACTCACCACACCGAGATGAACCACCTCACCATATAGCCAAAACCCTAGAATCTCGGATTTTCCGATTCCAAACTCGGTCATTCGAATTGGTGTTGCAAGCTTCAGAATCTTCAGACTCAAATCGGTGTCACCGAGATGAGAAAGTCGGTCCCACCGAGATTGGCAAACCCTAGACTTTGGAAGAATCGGTCTAACCGAGATTGTATTTTCGTCCCACTGAAAATCCCAACGCTCACAAGATTTGAACTTTCGGTCTCACCGAGTTGTCAACTTCGGTCCGACCGAGATTGGTCAAATGTGTAACGGTTGGATTTTGTGTGGAGGCTATAAATACCCTCCACCTCCTCTTCATTCGTGGAGAGAGCCATCGAAAGAACTACCACTCCTACCTTACATTTCTGAGAAGAAAACTACCTACCCTTGTGTTGAGATCAAGTTGCTCCACTCCCACCATATGAAACTTGATTTCTAGTCTTCCAAGTTGCTTTCCACTCAATCCTTCCTCCACCACAGCCAAATCAGTGAGGAGAGTTGAGTGTTGGGGAGATTATCATTTGAAGCACAAGAGCAAGGAGTTCATCATCACCAACCCCATCTATTACCTTTTGGAGGGTGGTGCCTCCTAGATTGGTTAGGTGTCGCTGGGAGCCTCCGCCATGATGTGGAGTTGAACCAAGGAGTTTGTAAGGGCAAGGAGATCGCTTACTGTGAAGATCTACCCCGAGTAAGGCTAGTCCTCCGTGGGCGAAGCCATGATGGCATAGACAAGGTTGCTTCTTCGTGGACCCTTCGTGGGTGGAGCCTCCGTGGACTCAAGCAGCTGCTACCTCCGTGGGTTGAAGTCTCCATCAACGTGATTGACGATAGCACCACCTATCGGAACCACGAGAAAAATTCTCCGTGTTCCATTATGCTTGCTTTTCTCCTCCTCTCATTTACTATACATGCAATTTACTTTCCGCTGCCACAACTCTAGAATTGCATGTGTAGGGTGTTACTTGACTTGGTTATCATTGTGAACCTGCTAAGAAACTACTCCAATCAAAAGGCAAAATTTTAAGTTGTCAAGTAGTCTAATCACCCCCTCTAGACATACTTCCGATCCTACAACCCACCATATTCGCCTCGCGGACGGCTCGGGTTCCCACCTTCGCCGCCCACCCACACCCATGCATGAGGGCTGCGCGGGCGGAAAAGCGGGCCGAGCGACGGTGAAAAGACCTCGCCTCGCACCACGATCACGGGTGTGGATGCCTTTAAAGGGCGATGCGCCACCCACGCCTCCCACGACGCTCAATCGACGCAAGCGCCGCTATGGGGAGCGCGTGGGCACGGAGCTCGTGGTTGTATGCGCACTCAGCCACGCGTCGTCGCAGACCGCTTTTGGGCCCGCCCAACAACGCCGCACCGTATGGCCCAGGCCCGGGCTCTGCCGGTGTATTTAAGTAGGGGGTACCTTAGTACCTTTAACTTGTGCACGGGCAACAGAGCACCCTCGCTGGCGAGGCTTGCTTAGCGCTTCGCAAGGCCCTCCACCACCCTTTTTGCACTACCATCCAAGAACAAAGTACTAGCCAGAATGACGAAGGCCTCCTAAGAAGAGGAGCTTGCCGAGGGCTAACCAGTGGCATCACTCAGAAGACTTGCCGCTGCGCCTGCTACCGGCAGCAAACCAAGGGTCGGCAAGCTTGCCGGACAACAAAAGGATCCGCGGGTAAGGCACTTGCCGCGCAAGGCTGCCACCCAACTCAAAGACACCCAAAGGACGCCATCACCACCGTGCCATCCCAAGGGCACGTGGTGAGACACTACGCCACCATGCGGAGCGAGGTGGCAAACGGAGTCGACAGAGGCGCCATCGTGGCAACCGGAGGCTCACTTAACGGCCGCTTCCACCTGCACTGTCACATGATCGACGGCATTTAATGCCCTTGTCCCCCGCCGCCGAGTTAGGTAGGGACACCGCTGCAAATCGCTGCACCAACCGCGCTTACATTTCTACCCCTCTTCCCACGCTGCCACTTGTGGGTACCCCTTCAGACTATAAAAGGAGGCCCATGCGACGAGAAGGGGTTCGGTCCATTCGACACCCACAAGACTACCTACGCCGCACGCCGAGCTAGATCGAATAACAACACAGAGCAAGCAGAGGGGTGTTATCTCAAGAGCCCCGGCCGGGTAAAGATTGCCCGCTCCGCCAAGGCTCGACCTCGATCGCTCGCAAGATGACCCCGCCTCGCTGAACTGTAAGGGCCCCAAGTGTTCTATAGGTGCTCGAGGTCATGAGATACCAGAGCGCCCCGACAAATGTCTAGTGATCTACTCTAGATCACTATTGTACTCCCTTGCCAAATTCGTGAGCAAGGTATACAATAGGTCCGGTACATAGCATAGCACACTTTATAGAACCTATGATCGAGGCATAGGGAATGACTTTTCATTCTCTTTCTATTTTCTCATTGTGGTCGCGATTTGAGTCTTACTCAATTTCATACCTTTGCAAACACAGCAAGAACTCTTTCTTTGACTGCTCCATTTTGAACTATTTCAAAATCTTGCCAAGGTATGTACTCATTGAAAATCTTATCGCCGCCTTGATCTATCTCAATAGATCTTGATGCTCAATATGTAAGTAGCTTTTATCGAGGTCTTTCTTTTAAAGAACTCCTTTAAAACACTCTTTTATGCTTTGCGTAGTATTCTACATCACTTCGATCAACTATATGTCACTCACATATACTAATCGTAAAGGTCAGAGTGCTCCCACTCACTTTATTGTAAATACAGGCTTCATCGTGAAGTCCATATAAAACTATATGCTTTGATCAACTTATCAAAGCGTATATTCCAACTCCGAGATGCTTGCACCAGTCCATAGATGGATCACCGGAGCTTTGACATTTTGTTAGCACCTTTAGGATTGACAAAACCTTCTCGTTGCATCATATACAACTCTTCTTTAATAAATCCATTAAGGAATGCAGTTTTTGACATCCATTTGCCAGATTTCATAAATGTGGCAATTGCTAACATGATTCAGACAGACTTAAGCATCGATACGAGTGAGAAAATCTCATCGTATTCAACACCTTGAACTTGTTGAAAACCTTTCGCAACAAGTTGAGCTTGGTAGATAGTAATACTACTATCGTTGTCCGCCTTCCTCTTGAAGATCCATTTATTTAACATGGCTTGTCGATCATCGAGCAAGTCAATCAAAGTCCATACTTTGTTCTCATACATGGATCATATCTCGATTTTATGGCCTCGAGCCATTTTGTGGAATCTGGCTCATCATCGCTCTCATAGTTCGTAGGTTCATCATGGTCTAGTAACATGACTTCCGTAACATGATTACTACACCACTGTGCGGATCTTACTCGAAGACCCACGAGGTTCTCGTAGTAACTTGATCTCAAGTTTCATGATCAATATCATTAGCTTCCTCACTAATTGGTGTATTAGTCACAGAACTGATTTCGTGATGAACTACTTTCCAATAAGGAACAGTATGCTACCTCATCAAGTTCTACTTTCCTCCCACTCACTTCTTTCGAGAGAAACTCTTCTCTAGAAAGAATCCATTTTAGCAACGAATATCTTGCCTTCGGATCTGTGATAGAAGGTGTACCCAACAGCTTCCTTTGGGTATTCTATGAAGACGCATCTCGATTTGGGTTTGAGCTATCGTAATGAAACTTTTTCACATAAGCATCGAGCCCCAAACTTTAAGAAATGACAACTTGGGTTTCGTATAAACCACAGCTCATATGGTGTCGCCTCAACGGATTTAGATGGTGCCCTTTAACGTGAATGCAGCTGTCTCTAATGCATAACCCTAAAACGACAATGGTAAATCAATAAGAGACATCATAGATCGCACTATATCCAATAAAGTGCGGTTATGACGCTCGAGACACCATAACGCTGTGGTGTTCTAGGTATGCGGAGCTGTGAAACTATTCCACATTGTTTTAATTGAAGACCAAACTCAGAACTCAAATATTCGCCTTCGCCATCAGATCGCAGAAACTTTATTTTCTTGTTACGATGATTTTTCCACTTCACTCAAATTCTTTGAACCTTTCAACTATTTCAGCACTTATGTTTCATCAAGTAGATATACCCATATCTCGCTAAAATCATCTTGTGAAGGTTAGAAAATAACGATATTTGCCACGAGCATCAACACTCATTGATCGCATACATCGGTATGTATTATTTCCAATAAGTCAATAGCTTGTTCCATTGTTCCGGAGAACGAACTTTTAGTCATCTTGCCCAAAAGGCATGGTTCGCAACCATCAAATGATTCATAACCAAGTAATTCCGAAAATCCATCTTTATGGAGTTTCTTCATGCGCTTTTACACCGATATGACCCAAACGGCAAAGGCTACCTAATAAGTTGCACTATCATTATTAACTTTGCATCTTTTGGCATCAATATTATGAATATGTGTATCACTACGATCGAGATCCAACAAACTATGTTCATTGGGTGTATGACCATCGAAGGTCTTATTCATGTAAACAGAATAACAATTTATTCTCTAACTTTAAATGAATAACCATATCACGATAAACATGATCAAATCATATTCATGCTTAACGCAAACGCCAAATAACATTTATTTCGGTTTAACACTAATCCCGAAAGTATAGGGAGTGTGCGATGATGATCATATCAATCTTGGAACTACTTCCAACACTCATCGTCACTTCACCCTCAACTAGTCTCTGCTTATTCAGAACTCTTGTTTCGAGTTACTAATCTTAGCAACCTAACAAGTATCAAATACTGTGGGCTACTATAAACACTAGTAAGGCACACATCAAACACCAGATATCAAATATACCCTTGTTCACTTTGCCATCCTTCTTATCCACAAAATATTTAGGCATTTCCGCTCCAAAGGACTATTTCCTTTGGCAAAGGTAAGCACTCGCTTCAGGCTTTGGTCCAGCTTTGGTCTTCTTCACGAGAGTGACAACTTGCTTGTCTTTCCACTTGAAGTTCCCTTTCTTTCCCTTTGCCCTTCTCTTGAAACTAGTGGTCTTGTCAATCATCAACACTTGATGCTCTTTCTTGATTTCTACCTTTGTCGATTTCAACATCACGAAGAGCTTGGGAATTGTTAACGTCATCCCTTGCATACTATAGTTCATCACGAAGTTTTATTAACTTAGTGATGGTGACTAGAGAATTCTGTCAATCACTATCTTATCTGGAAGAATAACTCCCACTTGATTCAAGCGATTGAAGTACCCAGACAATCTAAGTACATGCTCACTAGTTGAGCGATTCTCCTCCATCTTTTAGCTATAGAACTTGTTGGAGACTTCATATCTCTCAACTCGGGTATTTGCTTGAAATATTAACTTCAATTCCTTGAACATCTCATATGGTCCATGACGCTCAAAACGCCTTTGAAGTCCCGATTCTAAGCCGCTACATGGTGCACTAAACTATCAAGTAGTCATCATATTGAGCTAGCCAAACGCTCATAACGCCTCGATCCGCTTCCTCGCAATAGGTTTGTCACCTAGCGTGCATCAAGGACATAATTCTTTCTTGCAGCAATGAGGATAAACCTCGATCACGGATCCAATCAGCATCATTGCTACTAACATCTTTCAACACAATTTTCTAGGAACATATCAAAATAAACATATGAAAGCAACAACGCAAGCTATTGATCTACAACATAATTTGCAAAATACTACCAGACTAAGTTCATGATAAATTTAAGTTCAATTAATCATATTACTTAAGAACTCCCACTTAGACGTACATCTCTCTAGTCATCTAAGTGATCACGTGATCCAAATCACCTAAACCATGTCCGATCATCATGTGAGATGGAGTAGTTTCAATGGTGAACATCACTATGTTGATCATATCTACTATATGATTCATGCTCGACCTTTTGGTCTCCGTGTTCCGAGGCCATATCTCAGATATGCTAGGCTCGCCAAGTATAACTCGAGTATTCCGCAGCAACTGTTTTGCACCCGCTGTATTTGAACGTAGAGCCTATCACACCCGATCATCACGCGGTGTCTCAAAGACGAAGAACTTTCGCAATGGTGCATACTGTGGAGAACACTTTGATAATTAGTGAGAGATCATCTTAAATGCTACCACCAATCAAAGCAAGATAAGATGCATAAAGGATAAACATCACATGCAATCAATATAAGTGATATGATATGGCCATCATCATCTTGTGCTTGTGATTCCATCTTTGAAGCACCGCCATGATCACCATCGCCACCGGGCGCGACACCTTGATCTCCATCGTAGCATCGTTGTTGTTACACCATCTATTGCTTTACAACTATCGCTACCGCTTAGTGACAAAGTAAAGCAATTACAGTATGCTTGCATTTCATACAATAAAGCGACAACCATATGGCTCTCGCCAGCAATTGCCGATAACTTCGTTACAAAACATGATCATCTCATACAATAAAATATAGCATCACATCTTGACCATATCACATCACAACATGCCCCGCAAAAACAAGTTAGACGCCCTCTACTTTGTTGTTGCAAATTTTACGTGGCTGCTACGGGCTTAGCAAGAACCGTTTACCTACGCATCAAAACCACAACGATAGTTCGCTGTTGGTGCTGTTTTAACCTTCGCAAGGACCGGCGAGCCACACTCGATTCAGCTAAAGTGAGAGAGACAGACACCCGCCACCACCTTTAAGCACGAGTGCTCAGAACGGTGAAACCAGTCTCGTAAGCAAGACGCTGTAATATTGGTCCGGCCTTTCATCTCACAATACCGCCAACCAAAGTATGACATGCTGGTAAGCAGTATGACTTGTATCGCCCACAACTCACTTAGTGTTCTACTGCATATAACATCAACGATAAAACCTGGCTCGGATGCCATCGCTGGGGAACGAGTAATTTCAAAAATTTCACGCACACGCAAGATCATGGTGATGGTATAGCAACGAGAGGGGAGGTATCTTCATACCCTTGAAGATTGCTAAGCGGAAGCATTTATCAACGCTGTTGATGTAGTCGACGCCTTCACGATCCGACCGATCCAAGTACCAACGACGGCACCTCCAAGTTCTACACACGCTCAGCTCGATGACGCCCTTGCCTTCTCGATCCAAAGAAGACGGGCGGAAGTAGTAGATGAGTTCCGCAAGACGACGGCGCAGGACGGTGTTGGTGAAGAACACTTCCGCAGGCTTCGCCAAGCACTACGTAAAACTATGACGGAGGATAAACTAGAGGGACGGGTTCACGGCACACGGCTTGGTGTTTCTTGATGTGTCTTTGATGCTAGCCCTACCTCTATTTATATGTTGAGCCCTGGGTCGAAACTTGAGTAAAAGCCTCCACAAAGTCGGTTTCACCCGAAGGTAAGAGTCCTTCGGATTTGCAGGCAGACGCCAGGTTCCCAAGCCCCGACCTGCATACTAGGGACTCAAGGCGTCGTCCTCGGACTCCGCAGAAACTTCCTTTGCGCTTCCAAAACCTTGTGGGCTTTCCCTTGGCCCAAATAACGGTTCTCGCACTCCAAACATTTCGAAACATCCTAACCCTTCCGTGAATTCTAACCTTCCGAGATCAAACACTATTATTCCATATATCAAACTTTATTTCCGGACCATTCCGAGATCCTCGCCATGTCCATGATCTCATCCGGACTCAACAACATTCGTTACCAACATGCATAACTCATATAATACTATATCGCTAACGAAACATTGCGCATGGATTCTACGGTTCGAGAACTATGTAGACATGACCTAAAACCGTTTCGGTCAATAACCAATAGCGGACCTCGAAGCCCATATTGGTTCCTACATATTCTACGAAGATCTTTATCGATCAAACCGCATAACAACATACGTTGTTCCCTTTGTCATCGGTATGTTACTTGCCCGAGATTTGATCATCGGTATCCAATACCTAGTTCAATCTTGTTACCGTAAGTCTTTTTACTGCTCAGAATACGTCATCTCATAACTAACTCATTAGTTATAATGCTTGCAAGGCATAAGTGATGAGTATTACCGAGAGGGCCCAGAGATACCTCTCCGACAATCGGAGTGACAAAACCTAATCTCGAAATACGCCAACTCAACATGTACCTTTGGAGACACCTGTAGTACTCCTTTATAATCACCCAGTTACGCTAGGACGCTTGGTAGTACCTAAAGTGTTCCTCCCGTAAACGGAGTTGCATAATTCTCATAGTTACAGTGAACATGTATAAGTCATGAAGAAAGCAATAGCAGAATACTAAACGATCAAGTGCTAAGCTAACGGATGGGTCATGTCAATCACATCATTCTCCTAATGATGTGATCCCATGAATCAAATGACAACACATGTCTATGGTCGGAAACATAACCATCTTTGATTAATGAGCTAGTCAAGTAGAGGCACACTAGTGACTATATGTTTGTCTATGTATTCACACATGTATCATGTTTCCGTTAATACAATTCTAGCATGAATAATAAACATTTATCATGATATGAGGAAATAAATAATAACTTTATTATTGCCTCTAGGGCATATTTCCTTCAGGCCATGGCCCTGTCGATGGAGAAGGCTGGCGGGCCGCATGTCAACGCGAGCGAAAGGGTGGCCAAACCGGTCAAGATCGGCAGGCCAGATTGCAGAATCAAGTGTGGCTGATGCAGAGGACGCCAAGCATGTGTGTGGCGCGCAGACGGCGCCATGAGTCGGCAGGGTCTCGAACAACGGGAAGAAGGCACGACAGACTGGTGCAGGATCTCCTGAAGCTTGATCCTGCCGTCTGCTTGCGGAAATGCAAAGAGGCGCCTATGGCGGGGAAATTCAGAGAGGAGTAGCAGGGAAAGGAGAAAATACAGGAAGGAGGAGGAGCGGGGGCGGCGACTTGCTGGTGCTGTTGTCGCCGGCGGCGAGGTTCCGGCGAACAGGCGGCAACGAGGGAGGCATGGTCGGGAGCTTCTCTCCTGAACCAAAACGAGCATGGAGGAGGCGAGGAGGGAACCGACGGGGAGGTGCAGGCAAGGGAAGGCGGCAGCGCCATGTAGGATCTGGGCAGAGGCGAGGGACTTGGCGCTCGAGACGGACAGAGGGCGCTGCCTCGCCAGAACCGCTGAAGACGACGGTGATGTGGATCAAGGCAAAGGAGAAGCGCAGCTTTGGGCGGTGGAGCCTATCGCGAGGGCGGGCGCGCGGCTGGGAACGGCCTGGATGGTTGCGGGCGAGGTCCTGGATGCCGGAACTAGTGGCGATGGAGCAGTTCTCGGTGGTGGCTTGAGCATCAGGCGGCCATGGTCAGGGAGCTCCTTGTGCCCCTGTGTTCCCTGCGAGAGAGAGAGAAAGGAAGTAGGAAGGTGAGAGGGAGAGAGAAAGTGAAGGGAAAGGAGAAAGGACAAGGGCGCAGGGGCGCCACAACCTAGTGGTGCTCGCCGGAGCAGCGGCGACGAGGAGGAGTGAGGGAGTCCTGGACTAGGGGGTGTCCGGACAGCCGGACTATCATCGTCCGCCGGACTCCGAGACTACGAAGATACAAGATTGAAGACTCTGCCCCGTGTCCCGGATGGGACTTTCTCTTACGTGGAAGGCAAGCTTGGCGATACGGATATGTAGATCTCCTACCATTGTAACCGACTTGTAACCTTAGCCTTCTCCGTGTCTATATAAACCGGAGGGCTTTAGTCCGTAGGACACAACATACATTACAGCAATCATACCGTAGGCTAGCTTTATGGTTTTAGCCTCCTTGATCTCGTGGTAGATCCACTTGTACTACCCATATCATCAATATTAATCAAGGTGATGTAGGGTTTTACCTCCATCGAGAGGGCCCAACTCGGTAAAACTGTGTCCCTTGTCTCATGTTACCATCCGCCTAGATGCACAGCTCGCTCCGAGATCCGCCGGTTTTGACACCGACATTGGTGCTTTCTATTGAGAGTTCCTCTGTCGCCACCGATAGGCTCGATGGCATCTTCAACCAACAACGTGTTCGTGGTGAGACTTTTCTCCCGCATGCATCTTCAGATTTGGCGGTTTCAAGATCGCGGGCTAATTCGCTGGCCATCCGAGTAGATCGAAGTTACGCCTCGTCCGCCAGCTCACATTCGAAGCCTAAACTTCACGGCCGACATCCGCGGGACTTGATCTTCGACGGCTCGAGTTACGCCAAGCAAGCGTCAGACTATTACGATGGGCATGATCTAGCTCACACCGAACAAAGGCCTTGGTGGTCAAGACAGAATCTGCCCGCCTAGACCGAGCCGATCACCAGATCGAGGACCGTGGTTGGACACCGCCGGGCTTCAACTTCCACGGCGATGGAGCCAACACTACCTTTTCTCGCTGGTCAGGACTCGAGGTGCCGGACTCCTTGCCGACCTGCACCTCCCGCACCCCTCGCCAATCGATCTGATTTGGCGCCGTTATGGAATTCACCGCCACGGACATCTTCCAACACTCGCCCTTTGGCGACATCCTAACTTCGCTAAAGCATCTCTCGCTATCCGGAGAGTCCTGGCCGGACTATGGCCAGGATGGATGGGATACGGACAACGAAGAAATTCTGAGCCCACCCACCACCCACTTTGTAGCCACTGTCAATGATTCAACCGACATGCTAAACTATGACCCCGAAGACATTGACAGTATTGACGACGATGCCGGAGATGAACAGGAAACAACGCCTACAAGGCGAGGGAAGACCACCTCGTCATACGACGTATACATGGTGGATACCCCAAAAGGAAGCGATAACAAGGACCAATGGGGCGCGGCAGAAGATAACCCTGCCGACAAACAGCCAAAACGGCGATGCAGACGCCGCACTAAGTCCCGCCTCGACAACAACAGCGCCCTAATGACCCAGCAATACAGCAGGGCAAAACAGCGGACGATTTAACACGCAGCCAAGCAATCGTCCTAACAAGACGAAGTTGATAATCAATCCAGGCCCGGCAAAACAACAGTCCAGCGACCACGCCGACATACCGCCGATAATAAAAACCTCCGAGAAGACTCGCCGCCACCGCAAGAAGTTTGAAAAGGAAAACGGAAGCTCAAAACAGCGGAAGATACACTCGTAATGAGGTGGAGCAAAGTGCTCAAAACTGCAGACAAATACGCAATGGCCATCAATCAAGAGCTACCCAAGCGAACCATCGCCAGACTTGATGAGGAGGCCATAGAGCCCCACAACAAACAACAAAGAGGCCACTGTTGATAGACGCCGATAATAGGCCAAAATCTGAAAGCGGCACCGCACATGTTTACTTAGCTAATTCTCGAAAGACAGATGGCCCCACCATGTCCATTTACGGGCCAAAGAAGGGGGCCCAAGAAACAATGCAACACGACAAGTGTCCGAAGACAGCGGAGCACCCAAATACAGGGGCGCCGCACACCCACTATGTTTCACCAATGAGGTGTTGGATCATGAATTCCCAACAGGATTTAAACCTATGAACATAGAGGCCTACGACGGGACAACAGACCCTGGGGTCTGGATAGAAGATTATATACTACACATACACATGGCTAGAGGAGACGATCTCCATGCCATAAAATACCTACCCTCAAGCTCAAAGGGCCAGCTCGTCATTGGCTCAAAAGCCTCCTGTAAAACACTGTGGAAGTTGGGAAGAGCTCGAGGACGCATTAGAGCAAATTTTCAAGGGACTTATGTCCGCCCCGATGCGTATGATCTAAGTCATATAACTCAACAGCTCGAGAGTCGGGCCACAAATTCTCGAACAGGTTCTCACCAAAAGAACCAAATAGTCGATCGCCCTGACGCCAAGCCTTAGTAGCTTTTAAACACAACGTCCGAGATTTAATGGTTTCGCCAGACACCTCGCCAAGAGAAGCCGAGGACAATGTCCGCTTAACAAGCTCCTCATGACCCGCTTCAAGGGAGAGGATAGCTGGCTAGCAAGATGCAGACCAACACCCAAGTACATCCGAGATCGAGATGGAAACGAAAATCACGGGCGCAGAAAAAGAGCAGCTTAGAATAAAGAGAAAATCCCAAAGAGCACGGAAGTCAACGCCGATTCAAAAGCTCGCGCCAAACAACAAAACACCGCCTTAAGGATGACAGAATGAGCTATCCAACTTAAACAAGATTTTGGGTCGGATATGTCAAATCCACAAGACTTCTAAGACCCGCAAACCACACCCATCGAGATTGTTGGTTTTCAAACAGTCCGCCGACTAAACGCCGAACACAAGGGGCTCAACGCGGCAAGCTTAAGATGACAAACCCCACCAGCAGAAAGCACCGAAAACAAAAGAATTTCCCACAAGAGGTCAAAACAATAAATTCACTTCATGTGATAATACGGAAAAACAGTGCGGCACCCATTAAAATGGGTCTCGCACGGTCCAACCCAGCGGAACATAGAGATTGGACATCAAAACCAATCACTTTCGACCACCTGGATTATGCCAGGAGCGTTCGAAATGCAGGATGGAATGCCCTGATATTGGAACCCATAATCGACGGACTACAATTTAAACAAGTCCTGATGGACGGAGGCACCGACTTAAACCTGCTGTATTCAAACACAATCCGCAAGTTGGGCATAGACCTTACTAAAATTCGACACAGCCGCACTTCCTTTAAAGGAGTGACGCCAGGCCCTTACGCCAAGTGCGCAGGCTCCCTATTACTAGAAGTTATGTTCAGATTGCCGAACAACTTTCGACGCTAAAACTAATCTTTCATATCGCCCCATTTAAAAGTAGCTATCAAGCACTCTTTGGGACGAGAAGCTTTTGTCCGCTTCAACGCCATACCACATTACGCTGCCTCTTACACTTAAGATGCCCGGTCCACGCGGCATCATTTCAGTGCGAGGGTCATTTAAAGACCCCGACACGGTTTGACGAGTCCGCATAAACAAGCTTAGGTTTCAGCCGCACACCCCTTCACAAGGGGCTGCGCTACAAGCAACAGTGAGCTCATACAGACCGCTTTTACTTACTTATATTTCTTCCTTCAGAATATTTTTCGATAAGTTCCTTTCAAACTAAGTTCTCTCTTTACAGATGAACAACGGGCACACCCGCCCGTGATAACGGCACAACGGAGACACAAAGCAGATGTGCGAGGGACCCGTCATGAGGATTCTTTTCAGATTAAGACCCCGTGATAAACCTTTTTTATCGCCTCTTGTTGTTATAATCCTCGGTTTTCACTATAACCAAAGCGGAGCCTGACATTTTGGCATCGGGCCGCTGTAAGACCATGCCCGCACTCGACACTAGGGGCTCAGGCATTGTTCTCGCCTATTATTACAAAGACCGAACACCTTAGGGAGTGTTCGGGCGCCTCGAGTTAGGGCCTTATATGCATCAGCTCCGAATCATGTCTTTGGTCAAATGTTGGGTTTGCCTGCCTCGTGTTTTGCTGCCTTACGCTCAGATCATCGGCTAACGCGGCACTCAGGAGAACTATCGCGACAGTGCCCAGCCTGGCCGGGCGAAAGCACCTCAAGAGAGAAAGCCAAAACCGACCGTCATGATACAACAGAGACCGGTCAAGCACTCAATCGACTACCGAATGTTTAGAATTTCGCTGACGAAGGACCGCTTTCCGTCAGCACACACGCGCCTCAATTCGAAAAAGCTGCAGCCCTAAGGCTATATCGTAGCCCCACCTCGAACTCCATCGCTAAGTGAAAGTGATAAAGCATCATAGTCCGGATTGCCTCGCTTGTTATGCTACCACCTCCTTAACAGACCGAGACGCCGGATTAAGTGTGAAAACGCTTATTTTTGAACACCCCGCACTTGTGCGTGGGGGTAAGTCAAGACCTAATCTTTCGTGTTATACAAATGTATACATAAACGGCTGCATAGGAGAGATATTTTAATACTTGGGACACACAAGTATAAAAAGTGGTTACATTATAATCATTGTCTTATTAAGATAAAACGCTCATTTGAACGTAACATTTTTTGAGCATCACGATTTATTACACGAGCGCCACGCATAACTTCCCCAAAAAAGTGTTTCGGCGGGTAACCGCTTTCGTCCAACCCCGGGCGGCAATAGCGGTGGCATCCATCTCATCCAATGTCTTCACACGGGAAGGGCATCCGCCGCCGCTTCTATGCAGCCGACCGCTTTATCTCCTTGATATGCGTGCACCGCCCAAGAAATTGCTGCAATAAGCCAAAATAGCTCGCCGCCTTTGGGCCTCTCTCGCCGCATATGAGCCACGATATCATCATGGCAAGTCCGGATAATCTATTTTGCTCAGCCCATTCGCCAACCGATCGTCAACGGAAGTGAACGATCCGGACTATGGAATTGAGACCAAAATAGCTCTTCCGCCTTGTGATCCTTCCGCTCCGGCGTGTCAACCAAGATCACCGCACTTGCCGCTTAAGTCCATATATGGATCCTCCGGACCCCGCAGAGCTGGCCAAGTTGGGCATATTTTTGATCCATAAACCGACGACGAAGGTAAACGGCTTGCCAGCCACAATATCCCCGCCCGGGCGAGCTCCTCCTTCATAGCCCGCATTGCGTAATCGGGCATCTTGGCCTCGTGGTGGCTTTCCCAGTGTTTTCCCGCCCGATAAGTGCTCCTTTTCAAGAGCCTCGTGCAGTTGGCAGCATCTTTAATTTCACGGCCAATTCGCCATCTTTTTCCCTGCTTAGGCAAGCAGCATCCTTTTCGCTTAACTCCTCGTCGCCGAGGCAGTCCGTATCACTCCTTCGGCTTGCTCCTTAGCTTGAGCAAGTTCGCCCAAGGTTTCCATGAAGAAGCAGACCGGCTCAGATTACAAAGATATACATTATAAGAGGCGGCTTGCCCTCAAATAAGAGATCATGGAGAATTCATTTACCTTGCGACTCGCCAAGTCGCTGGTTGATAAGCTGATGTCCGTGATCCGCCACATCAAGTTGCCGCATTAACTCGACAACTCCACTAGTCCGCTAGCCCCTGACTATCCGCCACCTACATAGGAAGGACAACATTCAATACCGCATTTGATCCTCGCACGTCGTCACTTTTGACAACCCGCCGAGTCTCGGGGCTACTATCTATATAGGCGACTTCTATGTGCAAAACCGTCAAAAGGTGCGCCATTCTTGCGCATTTCAAATCCCGCCAAAGAAACTCCCCGGCGGCATTATGCACTCCGCTGGGCGGATGAAACCTTTCCGATCACCATACTCATCAAAGCACGATGATCTTCCGAGATGGATGCCCTCTCGCTGCACTCTTCAGCCCCCGCCGACACTAGTCGGCGCCAACTCTTCGGTTCCACCGGCTCGGGACACCCTCCACGATGATACTTCAGCTCATCTCGCCCTGTCCGGCGACGCAGCGCCGGAGTATGCCGCTTTCCATCATCTCCGGACGAAGATCCCCCGAAGACGAACTCATCTGAGAAGTCCGCAAATCCGAACTGTAAAGCAAAACTTCGGTTATCCACACAAGCACAAATGGAGGTATTTTCTTATTAATGACCTCCCCCTTCCCTACTCACGGCTCGCTGGAGAGCTGATCCTTTAGAGACGATTGTACGACCGGGTTCTCCCCGGACGCAGGACCCTCCGGTGGAGATTTCTTCTCCCGCTTAGAGGCTTTGGCCTCCGTGTCTTCGGAGGCGGTCCTCTTTTCCCCGAAGGAGGGATTTTCGATCCCTCTTCAGCGCCTTGGGCAGGTATTAGCTTCTATTTTCCCTATCGCCTTTCTTCGGGCGCGACCTCCAACATTCTCGACCAAGACGGGCCCAAAGGCGTCTCGGGAGGGGGGCCGACACCTTATCGCCTTCAATCGCGCACCCACTCCTCGATGAAGAGTAATGGGTCAGAAGCTAACTCTAGAAAAGCAGATAAACAAACGTCCGGCTTCGAGCTATTTACCCGAGTATCCGGCGACAGCTTAGGCTCAAGGCCCTCGCCAATTCCGACACGCCACCGCGGTCCCAAGAACAACTTGTACATCTCCACGGGTGTCGAACCCATGAAGTGTTGGAGAATTCGTGGTCCCTCCGGATTGAACTCCCATAACCAGAGAGGACGGCGCAGGGCGTAAGACGCCTCGATTAGCATAACTCGTGATCACCACAACCAGATTGATCTCCCTCATCGAGGTCTCGAATCCGCTCGCAATGAAGGCACGCCTTCGGACGGCCCCCAATTGAGCTCCTTGGTCGACCCACGACATCGGCCGGCGGAGGTCCCAAGGAATGAAGGTGTCGGCTTTGCTTGCCGCCTTCGTGAGCGGTGATATAAAACCACCTCGCTGCCACAAGCCGAGCTCCTCTTGAAGGAGCTCCTGCCACGGGCATCGCCCTTCGCTTATGGTCGCCTCACCGACTCCGCTTGACGCCTCGATCATCTTCGCCCATTAAAGGTCTTCAGCCACAGTCAAGTGGAGGTGTCGCGAGAAGGCTTCGCACATAATAATGAATGCGGAAATATGGAGGATGGACTCGGCCAAGTCGAAAAATCCAGCCCGTAGTAGAATATGAGCCCCTCTCACGAAGGGGTCCGCTGGAAGCCTAAACCCCGACGGAGGTGGGATACGAAGACGACGACTCACCGCTTCGGAGTGGGCCTGCCCTTAAGGGCAACCTGCGAAATCTCGTGAGGACAAGTACTTGGCCTCACGCAGTTTTAGCACCTCCTCCGAATGGAGGAGGGG
>CM038146.1:427389115-427710178 GCA_021437245.1 Aegilops speltoides
TTTTGACACATATTGTATTTAGACTCATCCAACATTCAGAAATACTCAAAAAATAAAAAATAAAAACAAACTAATAAACAAAAGAAAAAACAGAAGCAAAACTCATAAAAGGAAAACTGAAAACAGAAAACACAAAGAGAAAGAAGAAGGCTATGTTGCACTGGAACGGACCGAAGCCCGTTAAGGAATTGACTGACCCAATTACGGGGTTAGTCAAAAAGAAAAACAGCCCAAACAACACACAGACCAACACAGGGGAAAAAGATATACCAATATTAAAGCTGAAATCAACGGTCCAAAAATTGACCGACCCAAAATTAATTTCAGACGACTTACATATAGCTAAAGTGATTTCAGTTATATGCGACATGCTATTTCGAACGAGGCCGTCATTCTGCCAAACCATGCACGTCATCCGCTCCGCGCTCCTTCGTCGACGAGATCAGCCGTGAGGTAAACCTCGGCCGTCTCGTGGTCCTGTAACCTTCGGATGCTTTAGTGCCCCTATGCCTGCAGTAGTCGAGGATGTGCTCAACCTAGTGCAGCAGAAGTGGGTGGCGGCAAGCACAGGCAAAATTTCATGTTTTGACCCTTTTGCTAAACCTATTCGAGATCTGACCCTGTTTTGCAAAAAATTCGAGATCTGGCCCTTTCTTACCGCCAAGGCCCCTGGCGGTAAGGTATAACATCCTACCGCCAAGGCCTCTGGTGGTAGGAAACACACCTACCGCCATACAGTCTGGCGGTAGCCTGTACACCCCTACCGCCAAGGTGCTCGGCGGTAGGTGCGAGCATACATTATGTTCCATACTTAGAAAAAAAACAACCCTACCGCCAGAGGCTTGGCGGTGGTAAAGATACTCTTACTGCCAGGGCCTTGGCGGTGGTCATTATATACCTGCCGTCAAGGGCTTTGGCGGTAAGAAAAGGGTCAGATCCCAATTTTTTTGTAAAGTAGGGTCAGATATCGAATATGTTTCGAAAAAGGGTCAAAACACGAAATTTAGCCGCAAGCACATATTTCTTTTGAGGAACTACTGGTCCTATTGGAAGCAAAAGCAAGGTGGATGGCCGTGGCGGCCATGGGCCAAGGGGAACCCCGATCCTAGGAACGGTGGCGAGTTGGCGTCCTCTGCTTTTCAGCGTGTCTCCCTCCAGCAGGACCCTTCTTTACGAAACTTACGCGTCCGTCGGATCGAGGACCAACATTATTATTCCCGCACTGGGTGGGTAGATTAGATAGATGGATCCCCGATCTCGCTGCCCCTGGCCATGTGGTGGGTCATCGTACCAGTACCAGATAGATCTCGCAGCTCGATCTGTTGCATGGGTGCACAGGCAGGTACGCACGCTGTGGCCCCGTCCGGGCGTGCGTTTGCATCCCTCACCTCCGGTGGGTCCCCGCGCGTGATCTTCTGCGGCTCGTAGCAAGCAAACCACTCGTGTTGTGTGAGTTGGAAACGGCTTCTTTACGGTAGGCCGTGGACGCCGTGGATGTGATTGATGGACCCTAATCTAACAATCTGGCTTACCTTTCGCGGTTTAATTTGTCAGCAGGTGTCCGCATCACATCGGTGTGGTGAAGTGGTGCAAGTGTGATTTCCCCCCACCAACCATTTGCCCAGGAAAACAAACCCAGACTTTCTAAACTTGGGGACGAAGGTCTGAGGTGAGGTGAGGGCCCAGCTCCACCCTCCGCCACAAGACACGGCTTTATGCTTATGCTTACGCCCGAGGGAGGAAGACGACACGCACGGAGCATAATTCCGGCCGTGCATGCATGTAGTATAATTTATATGCCTCGCGTGTGGCTACTACTACTAGGTTTGCTGGGTTTATTACCACTTGGTGAACCACCAAACAACCAACTTGGCCAGCTGCCCTGTTACACTCATGAGAACGCCCCGGTTTGATTGGTAAAGTACATCGTGAATCCCTAGGCATTTTCTCGCCTCGTTCTTTTTGCCGGTATATGAGGTTGCAAGGGGCAACAGTGACCCACTGAACGTGGATTGGTCAATTATATGCAAAGAAAACATGAAATAAAAAAATTATCTAAACGGGAAAAATGGAGATGACGGATGATGTAGACGGGGACTGGGTCGACGTACGTTTGCGAGCTGCCCTGCTCGTAACTGGGGGTAGCTTTCACCTGCCGCTGTCGAGAGGGACGTGTATTAATAATAACGGGGAAAGGACCGAGGAGAGGTGGTGAAAGGGGTGATGGAGAGCCCAAGTCTAACAAGACAGGCAGCTGAGGAAAGCGACGGGAGACTGGACTGGACACGCCTACGTGGTGCGACGGAGACGGGAAATGCCGGGACGCGGAAAGAGAGAGGAGGCGCGCGGGGGAAGAAAGGACGGAAGGCATGGCAGGGAAGCAGCGGACAGGGACGGGGCAGCGTCGCGTCACGGGCCACCCCACTGACCGCGACCGTCTCTCCCTCCCCGTGCCTGTCGCCCTCCTTCCTTTTCCCCCTACGCTGCTGCTTTTTTCCCCACCTCACCTCGCCGTGGTGGCAGCGGTTTCCGTGGTGAAAGGGGCATCCTGTCCTGCCCTCCCGTGGGGGAGTGGAGCCGCGTCGCGTCACGCCTCTCTTGCGTGGGTGTCGGCCCGTGAACCCGCGCACACGCGTCGAGAGACATGTATGTCCCCCCTCCTGTTCCGCTTCATCTTCGCTCCGGGTCTTCTTCTCTTCCTGGGGGTGTCATGTCAGACTGTAGAGATGTCCAAGTATGACAAGTAGTAGCAGAATACAAATGGTTGTTTACTCATGGAGATCAGCATCAGCAAACAGTCCATCAGCATCAGCAATGCCTACGACCGACGGAGATCGACGCAGCGGTCAAAAATTACCGATGCAACAGATGACACCAACCAAGTAGATGACCCAAATTTACAACAGACGCGCGTCCGTGAGCAAGAAGGTGCAGCTGCAACAACCTCCACCTACAATGGAGAAACAAGTCGCAGCAAAATAGAGCATTTGAATGCTCCACACAGAACAGAAACCAACACGGAAATAACAGGGTCAGCCACAGCAACTTATTAGTTCCTGAACTACTCATGTAACACTTCCCAGCAGGATACATGTCACGGCTAAATCATATGTTAAAGCTGCAGATGTGCCCAGCAATGTCAAGAGAGTTTATCATAAGATAAGAAACTTCAAAAAGAAAAAGAAAAGAACCACCGGGACTAATTACAGCGGCTTCAGGTGTTTGAAGATGACAAGGAGCATTACCGTTCCATCTCCAAACCCATACCCTCCTGGCAAAAACAGAAGCGAGCCTGGCAGATACAAAACTCTAGCAAAGCAACTGCTCAAGCTGAGGAAAACCGGTTCCAGGAAAGTATGAATATGGTTAACATTTACAGCAATTACAGCCATGTTTCATTCCTCCCACAATCCCATGTCGTCACAGACATGAATCCATGTGTGAGTTGTATATCCCAGCCCAGCAGGGTCACGCAGGTGCAATACAACGCCTCACTTCCACATGCAGTTGCCTCTGCAAACATAAAACCACCCACCCGCTGGTTAATTAACCAACACAAGATAACAGGGTCTTTAAAGTTGGATTTTCTAGGTACAAACAAGCTCACCAGACAAAAGAAGTCGATGCGAGGTCTCGCCAAAGTCCTTACTGCCATGACAATTGCTTGTATGATGATCTGTCGGGATCCCAACTGCCCTCAGGTTCCTTCCTCTTTATTCCTACACCAGGCAATTGGTACATTCTCGTTTGCTCCTCTGCAAAGGCCTGCTGCGGCGTCATCAAATTTTGTCTAACCGATGAAAGTATTCGTTCATCCTTCCCTTCTAAATCTATACTCCCGGGACCAGAATTAAGATCAAACCCTCCTGGTCTTTTCCATTTCCAATTACTGTCGAGACCATCGCTACTGCTACCTTCAGGACGGTTTATTGCATATTGCCTCACATGTTGGGGTGGTAATGCACCCGTTGACCCAACAAGTGACGGCGCAATGGTTGGAAAGTATGAAACTCCTGCAGGTGCAGAATTGGCATATGACGTCGATCCAATTGGAAAACCTGCTGTCTGAAGGTGAACACTGGGGGTGAAAGGAAATCCTGCATATTGATATGCAGGAGGAGGGTGAAACACCATGGTTGGTGGTGTGGAAACAACTGGAGCCCTGCCTGAATCACTTCCGAATTGGCTGCTGTCTGCAGCAGACACAATCATCCTCTGGGTTCCAGATGCTGTTTCAATTGGATAAGGCTGTTCTCCTCTAGCAGGCAAAAACGATTGCATAGCTACAGGAGCATATGGGTTGGCAGAAGCAAACCATGGTGACATGTTATTGATTTCGGTGCCGTTCATTCTAAGACCAGCAACTTGAGGAAGGAATGGTATGCTGCTAGCACCTTTAGATGATAGACTCCTTTGTGCAGGCTCTGTGCTAGCTTCCTCAAGGCTTGGTCCATTATTGAGATCAAAGAAGTTCTTTGAGCCATTCATACTAGTACTTGGTAAACCTCCTGGCAAAGATCTTGCTGGCAACAATGTGACTTCAACTCTGTTGGAAGAGTTTGAGATAAACTGGTTATTCTCAGCAACTTCATCAGCCCTATTCAAGTCAAGTTCAATGCCAGCGCTTCGCACAGGACCATCGCGACTTCTACTGTTGCCAGATTCAGATCCAACTGTCTGAGCAGAACTCTGAGAGATATCTTCCTCGAGAATCTGGTCATCTGCTACATTTAGATCAATGTCAAATGCAGGGCGAGATCGCTTCCCAGCAGCATCAGATCCTACAATATCAGGTGCAGTCAGAGATGTCCCCACAACCTTCCGTGGTTCTGCAGGACGAAATGCACTTGTAGCTGCTGAGCCTTTCCACCCAGCCTCAGGCTTCACTCGTAGTAGATTCTCAGGAGGAACAAAAGGTCCTTTAGCTGGAGCTGCTACTGTTATTGGGGCAGGCAAACCACTTAAAACAGGTGATACGAATGGAGAAAGACCAGGTATATTAATCCCAGAAGTACATATAACAGGAGAGGTAACTGGCTCAGAGTGATTCCCTTCATCCCCAAGTTCATTCAAATCAAAATCAAGCTTAGCAGTAACATTTGGTTTGGCCTGGGCCGCCATAGAAGAACCCTCACCTGATGAGACAAGATCCTCTTTTGCACCGACATCATCGCTCAGTTTCTTTGGACTCTGAGTTGCATCATGCTCAAAATCCTGAGATATGATAGCTCGAGGTTTTACTTGACTACTCGATTCACTGGAACTATCCTTTGATTCTTTAATCCCGTTCGGCACATCAACTGGGAATGCAACTAGCTTGTTAACATCAGCTGAAGTGGAAGAAGGCTGCTCCTTTTCGTCCTCTTTCAGCACTGTGTTAACACCCAAGACTTCAACCTTTGTGGGACCAACAACCAGTGGACACACTGAAGACTTCAAATCCAATTTACTACCAGTACTGCCATCACGTGTATCCATGGCTTCCAACTGATCTAGTACAACCCCAAGCGGTTTTTTATCAGTTTGCTTTAACAAGGCATGGGGCTGTTTATCAGGGGCAGACAATTGCAACTCCTCAGGAGAGAGCAACTCTGACGTGCGATTAGAAACAGCTGAATTGCATTGACCACCTAAAGCAGTGCCAACGACATCAGGGCTGCTTATGCGACCATCTTCAACTGGCCCACGGCTGGAACATGCATTACGATCTTGACCTGCAGATGAATGCATATTAGATTCCATAAAAATGTCAACAAAAACAGACAAGTAAAGTATAGTATTTATCATCATCACCTTGTGAATCAGCCCCAGGTACAGGAAGACACTTGTCTGCGCAACCCTCCGCTTGGTTTTCAGTCTTCGCTGAAGATTCGACGGCATTACAGTCTGTACCATTTTGAGGTGACAGCCCAGTAGATGTTGTGATTTTGTTGTCGTGCAATGATAAGTGAGCCCTCTGGTTACGTTCCTCCTTGGCAATCAAACAAGGATCAGCTTTCTCTTGCTTCACCAAAATGACCTTCTGAACATCTGAGGAACCTTGAAGCTGAGAAGGGGCTATGTCACATTCTACTTTCAACTTCTCAATGCTGTCACCTTCACAGCCCACTTCATTTGCAGATGAATTTCTCGGTGAAGCTGACGGAGAAATTAAGTCGGATTTAGATATTTCTCCAGCCACACTGGCAAGAAGGTTCATTGCGGTATCATCTCCAGCTTGCAGAGGAGGACCAGCTTCAGAGTATTTTATTTCAATTAAAGCATTCATAGGGTTGAATGAGTTCCCCTTGGTTTCACTTGAACAGATTCCTTTCTCATTCACTTGCGACGAACTTGCAGGCCGTGATGCACATGCCTCCTTAACAGCTTCTTCAGTATTCCTGTTGCTCTCCAATGTAGGGAATGCTGATTTATCACCTTCATCAGACCCTGCAACCCCTTTTATCTCATTACTATGCCAAGACTCGGCATTAGCATCAGAAGCTAACTCGGGTCGAGAATTTTCGATCTTCATTTTCACCCGCCGACCATTCTGTTCATGCTTATCTACAGGAGATGAAGATCTACTCCCGGTGACAGATGGGTCCTCAAATGAGCCTCCGCTCACACTTCTAGCAGGACTACGGCTAGGATTTGGAAAGCGGACAATCAACCTATGGCCATTACTGTTATTGTCAGAGGGTGTGTCGCCTCCTTTTTCAGACGCCATTCCAGATTGTGATGATTTTTCCTGGAACGATGAACGATCGAGTGAGGCAGATCTTCCTGCAGTAGCTTCTTTTTGTATCCCAGAACCAAGACGGACACTGTTTGCCCTTCGATGGACGCGTGAAGAGCTCCCGGAAGTTTTACTAGCATTGCCAGAAGCAGCAGTAGAACTTCTCGCATCCTCCTTCCAAGGAGAACCAAATGTTCTTGCATGATCACTGGAGCATGAGTGACTGTTGTTCAGTGATTGGCTTGAACTGCTGCTTTTCTCCTCTTTCACTGTTGGCAACTCAGAACCACCAGCCGATTTGCAGGGTGGATCCTTCGAGTTGGTTGCAAAATTTGCAGGCTGCATATGTTGCAACTTTGAAGAGCAGGAAGTGAGCGGATTCGACTTCGTAACAGCATCAGATGCACCAGGTTTAGCTGTCCGAGATACTGGGTTTTTTGGACTGGCCTCACTTGAGGCGCTTCGTCTGTTTCCACCATTAGAAACTTCTGCAGCGCCCCCTTTCCCTGACCAGGAAACAGCTTGACCAGATACTAAAGGTTTGGCTTCATTTGACTTCATTTCAGCATCAACACGCTTTTTCCAGTTTTCAACAAGACACTTCGCCCTCTTCTGTATCTCAGCACTTTTATGGCTACGCAGATGATTGACAGATTTCCCAATACTGCAACTCTGCAAGGCATTCAAATTGATAGGCAATCTTGAGAGAGCACGGAGCAGGGCCATGAGAAATTCTTCAACACGCTTATCAGTTTCTTTAGGACTACCCCCTTCACCAGACTTCCCCTTGTGAGTTTCCTGAAGCCACTCATTCAAAATAGGAAGGCCCCTTAGCTGCACAAATCTCCCGAGGCAATCAGGACTTTCTGTAGCTGAAATAATATGTGCAAGCGCTACTCGACCACCAAGGTCTATCTTCCGTTCAGTTCGATCAACTTGCATGAACTGGACTAGCTTCTCGACTGCTTCAGCATGAGGAAGCCCGCCTTTGTCTGTGAACTTCGCGATAAACTTTGTAAATGCATGCTTCATATTTTCTGCCTTTAAGTTCCCCAGTTCACCTTCTTCGACCTTAAGGGGACGATCACGGTCTCGCGTAGCTGGATCAATTCCTTGCTCAACTCTCTCCCTCTTCTTTCCTTTAGATAAAATACAATTTTGTCCATCATCCAAACCGGCCTTCTGCTGGGCGGATGACGGACTATTTAGCCGCTTCGGTGAGCGTCCACCTGACTGTACTGCAGCATGCATTTCTAACCTTGTTCTATGCAGAAGTCGATTTACTTCTTCCTGCCGTTCCTGATTGTAAGACGCACACATAAGCCACAGAATATATAACACAGAAAAAAGAGGAAGGTAACTATATCACTTACATTAATATAGTCTTTGTCGGTAAGCCACCATAAACACTTGTTGTCAATATCATATACACGCCGACACACAAATGAAGAAATTCCGGCTGGCAGCTCGACGCCTTTGCGTAAAAAGGCAACTTTGCAAGGATGTAGTAGAGAGACAGCAGATGTCTCGTCCTGGTGGAATGAATAGAAGATCTCGTTTGGTGCAGCGTTGAGCGGTATTGCCTTGTTAAGTTTGACGTCAGCAGATCTATAGAGCCAACTTACAAGTAACTTGGGAAAGCCTTCTTCTTTTTTCTCAATCCAGCGTATTAACCCAATGAAAGGAGGAACATCAACAGCCTGAAAAAGTGCACAATCTCCAACTCGAAATTCACGCCCGTCCTGTAAAGCAAATTTGTACTTTTGTTAGTTGTCAAGAAACATAAACATCTTCATGTCACGTGGATAACTATGAAGGAGAAAGTGTAACGCTCGCAGAACACGTCAAAGCAAGAAGCACCGTTAAGCATAACTGAACCAAAAATAGAAAGAAAAACTCTCCATGCAACAGCCAAACAGCTAAAATAGTACTCCCCCCTTCCCATAATATAAGACGTTTTTTGACACTACACTAATGTCAAAAAGCGTCTTACATTATGGGACGGAGTAGTAGTTGATTATCTAAACGTGTCGGGTTGCAAAGGTAGCAAACATTAGTGCGACAACATATATTTCCTTAAGCTGCCAAAGGCGGAAAAAACGTTCCAGATGACGCATGCTTCAAATCTTAATGTCAAATACTCTGACTCAACGAATTAATGCACATCAAGCATGTAATAAAACATTCATGATCAATTTGCAATGGCTTACGAAAATGGATAGTACCTAACCATTAGAGCACAAAATCTGAAATTTCCATGATGATTTTTAGGCAATGTACAATGCTAACAACCAAGTCTGAGGTTTGTTTTCTTCATTTCTCCTATTTTCCTTGTTTAAATGGAAGATAATTCCTTATTGCCACCTTGTATTAGATTAGCAAACAAAAGAAAAGCAACCAGGGATATAGAAACAGTAGGCAAAATACATTATCTTAATTTAGTCATGAACACGACACGACTTGCACCATACGTAAACACCTTCGAATTGTATAGCTTCACCATCCAATAGACCAACGACACGCTCCAAACAATTCTTATCATGCAAGCAACAACGCGACATCTTCGACACGCCTTTACATGTGGAGTGCCAGAATTCTCACAATGAGGTGCCAAACTCCAACCATACAAAAAAATTTCTCGTTGCACCATTTAGAAGATAGCTAGGCCATTATCACACCAAACGCACAACCAGCCCGGCACAGATGATGTATATGTAAACTCAGCCAGGAGCATGGCAGCAACCCGAGACTACGGTAACCTCTCAACCAGGCAACAAATTCTAGTTACTTTCCATAGATTAAGTTTTGGAAGCAGAAATGATAGCCATCTGATGACTTGAGCAGCAAACTGAATTTGGTCTAAATCTGGCGGAGCTTAGCAAATCCCAAAGTGATATATCCACCAAAGTATGAGGCACCTTTAGGAAGGAGTCTGCTGAGGGCGGACGGGGTGAATCGGCGGCCTCCTGCTTGTGGGGTGCCGCCGGGGGAGTCGTCGGTGCGGGTGGATAAGAGGTCGTCCGGAGCGGTGGAAGAGACGAGCGGGGAGGAGGAGGAGGGGAGGCTGGTCCCTTTGCCGGTGGTGGAGCTGCCTCTACGCGAGTTGCCGGCCACATGTGCCGGACGAAAGGACGCCGGTCGCCGCACCCCTCACCGCAGCCTTGGCGCCGCCCATGCATAGCCGCGCATCTTCCCAGCCGCCGATCCCTCCTGGCCGAGTCCTCCCGGCGCCGCGCTGCACCATCACCAGATCACCGCTGCCGCAGGCACCGGCGGTAACCCTAGCTCGGATCCGCGGGGCCTCCCTCCATGCGCCTCCGGATCACCCGAATTCGGCCGATTCCGACGCAACGCCTGCCCGGGGGCCGCGGATCGGGGCTCGAATTCGATCGAATCGGCTGCGGCCGCGGGGAGATTTGATCGGGAATTTGGGGATTCGGGGGCGTCCGGTCCGAGAACGGGCGTCGGTCTCGATCTACGGCGAGGCGGTGGCGATGGTGGCGAAGGGGAGAGAGAAGGAAATGGCGATTTGGGGGCAGATTTGGAGGAGAGAGATGGTTATATGGAGCACGGCACGCACAGACGGAGATGAGGAAGAGAAAGAGAAGAGCGGATGCGGGGGCCGAGGGAGGGAGAGAGAGGAAAGAGGCAGGGGCATTTCCGGCATTTCCGCCAACCGCGCACGAAGATCCCCTGCGCAGTGCGGGGCGCCGCATGAGCGAGGCCTGCGCCGCCTGTGCTGCTGCTACGTGCGGTCGCGCTCGGCCCGCCGGGTGTCGCTGAGCGGTGGGTCACTGTTGACTCGCGGTGGGCGGGGGCGGGGTGGCCGTAGCGATTCCTGCGGGCGCTGACGTGTATGTGGTGGGTGGACTCGGACAAGTGGTCCGGGCCGGGCGCGCGCCCGGCTCGAGGTCGCTGGTGTGCCACTGACGTCCGGATCCGGACGGGGCGGGCCCCGGGCGGTGATGGGGTGGGTGGGTGGGGGTTCGGGTGGGAACGGGCTGCGACGCGCCGTGCAAGGCGGGGCGGGGGAGGACGGCACGGCAACGGCCACAGATGCGCCACGACCGCGTGTCGCTGGCGTGTGGGGCGCCCGCTGGCTGGTAGCGATCCTCGTCGGTCCCACCCGTGGTTTTTTTTTTCTCTTTGACATGGACACCCGTGGGTTTCTGACTGAAAGTGGAGGGAGGGCCGGGGTGAAACCGACTCGGGCACGTGGACGTTCGTGTTGTTTCGCCAGGAGTGGAAATGGGCCGGGCCCTCCGCGGTTGCCGGATTGGTGTCGGCGCCTCTGCCGGGCTCGTGCCGCCGTGTTTGCTCGCGTTCGTGTATCAGGGGGATGGGTAAGTTCCGTGCTGTCTTGTAGTGGCCCGTCTTCCTCGTATCCGGCGAGCTCCACCGCCAATGAAGCGGATGCAGCGTCGATGCGCTCTTGTTTACCGGCCACCGTCGGCTCCGAAGTACGGGAGTAGTCTGTAGGTTTTACCGCATGAGCAGAATTATCACAAAAAGTAACACGACAGATGTAAAATGCCATGTTAGGGCATCTTCAATATTGACCCGTAAATTTACGTCTGTCTACGAACAGGGGAATCAGTCCATAGACATGATGCCAGAGTCCGCTATCCAATGTTGGCCGCATTGCATTTCAATAACTTTTTGAACCAACGAATGAGATTCGTGCAATCATGGCGGATTTCATACAAAGAGGAAGAAAACACTTACATTTTGGACATATTTTAACTGAAAAGGTAAAACTATATGCACGTACGATCGTACGGAGCTCCATTCCCATGACATGGGTACACTAGTCTATGGCCGACCACAGCGGATCTCTTTGTCTTTCCCATGTCTGGCAGCCCGCTCATCGGACTGCCGGGTGCCCCGGAAGTTTATTCTTCCCCCGTATCTTCCCTATGTTAGATTGTGTCGCTCATCGGAGTGGCAAAGGGGTGCTTCAGCCGGAGGGGAAGGGTGCCTACTCTGCTTCCATGAAGTCAAGGCGGGTCTCGACGAGCCCCGGAGGTATATTCTTCCCCCGTATCTTCCCTATGTTCGGTTGCGTCGCTCATCGGAGTGGCAAAGGGGGTGCTTCAGCCGGAGGGGAAGGATGCCTACTCTGCTTCCGTGAAGCAGAGGCGAAGGGTCGATGAGCCCCAATGGTATACTCTTTCCCCGTTGAGGGAGTCCTGGATTAGAGGGTCTTCGACATGCCGGCCTATCCCCTATGAGGCTGGACTGTTGGGGCGTGTTATCAATACTAGGAGGCCGTATCCGGATAGGAGGCTTTTTGGTGCCTTGGTGTGTCCTCCCAGTCAAGATAAGGAGAAGCGGCATGTTTATCCTTTCCTTGTAACCGACCATGTGTAACCCCAGTACCCCTGGTGTCCATATAGACCAGAGGGTCTAGTCTGCTGAGAGGAGAACAACCATCATCCTACTAGTCTAGGGTTTAGTTCATCTGATCTCGTGGTAGATCGACTCTGTAATCCTCATATACATAGGCAATATAATCAAGTAGGACGTAGGGTTTCCCCTCTTAGAGAGGGCCCGAACCTGGATAAACATTGTGTCCCTAGTCCCTTGTTCCCCATCGATCCAAGATTCACATCTCGGGACCCCCTACCCGAGGTCCGCCGGTTTTGACACTGACACTCGTATCTTCCCTATGTTCGGATGTGCCGCTCATCGAAGTGGCAAAAAGGTGCTTTAGCCGAATGGGAAGGATGCCTACTCCGCTTCCGTGAAGCCGAGGCGGGGGTCGACGATGGTTTGCGCTGAACCGGGCAAGTCACTGGATGTGTGGTCGGCGATGCGCCGACCGTGGCCTTCCTGGGACCCAAGCGGCAGTGGCCTCCCATGTTCTACTTTTCCTCGATATTGGCGACGGACGCAGACGCGCTAGCCACCGACTCGTCGATCTCCGTGTAGTCGGCTTCTTTCTCCATCGACCGGGTGCGATTTCGCTATTGACGGCGGATGGCCTCGTCCATGGCAGCCATGATGCCCATCCCGCCGTGATCCCTCATGTCTGCATGGAGCGACTCGCCACTCCTCCGCGAGTTGGCTTGGAGCGGCGAGTTGCTGAACCACGCATCGGCTTGGAACGACAACTTTCTCTGTCAGGCTAGGCGAGGGAGGTGGAGTAGCGAGTTGCCTGGCTCGTATCAGGTGGGCTCGGCGGGCCACCCAGCCAGCTTTTATGCCCGAGAACTGCTCTTCCTGTTCGCTTGATGCCATGGGGAGTGCAGAGAAAATGGTGCGACTAGGAGATGGGGAGCAAAGTTGTCGTGCAATTCTTGCCCACTGTCTGGCCTCACTCAAATAGTCGGTTGACAGGAGGAGCTTGCTCGGCGTTATGTTTAATGCCGACCCACTCATGAATGGAAATGTGCCTGGAGTAGGTTTCTTGGCACACGGACGGGTTTAATGGAGATGTTTGAATGCGGCAAGGAGGCGTGTTCAGCTGGGCGTGCAGCGGGGGGGCGCCCTCGGCCGGCCTGCCGCTCCAATGGCGAAGCTAGTGAGAGGCCGCGTCCGCTTTGGGCCAGCTTCAGTGTGGAGCATCCGCTCCACAACGGCATGAATGCGGGCAGGTAGTGTCGGGCGGGTACTGAAAGAAATATGCCCTAGAGGCAATAATAAAGTTGTTATTTTATATTTCCTTATTCATGATAAAGTTTTATTATTCATGCTAGAATTGTATTGATCGGAAACTTAAATACATGTGTGAATACATAAACAAATACCGTGTCCTTAGTAAGCCCCTACTAGACTAGCTCGTTGATCAAAGATGGTTAAGGTTTCCTAACCATAGACATGTGTTGTCATTTGATAACGGGATCACATCATTAGGAGAATGATGTGATGGACAAGACCCATCCGTTAGCTTAGCATAATGATTGTTCAGTTTATTGCTATTGATTTCTTCATGTCAAATACATATTCCTTTGACTATGAGATTATGCAACTCCCGAATACCGGAGGAATGCCTTGTGTGCTATCAAACGTCACAACATAACTGGGTGATTATAAAGATGCTCTACAAGTATCTCCGAAGGTGTTTGTTGAGTTGGCATAGATCGAGATTAGGATTTGTCACTCCGAGTATCGGAGAGGTATCTCTAGGCCCTCTCGGTAATACACATCATAAGCTTGCAAGCAAATGACTAAGGAGTTAGTTACAAGGTGATGTATTACGAAACGAGTAAAGAGACTTGCCGGTAACGAGATTGAACTAGGTATGAAGATACCGACGATCGAATCTCAGGCAAGTAACATACCAATGGACAAAGGGAATTACGTATGTTGCCAATAACGGTTCGACTGATAAAGATCTTCGTAGAATATGTTGGAGCCAATATTGGCATCCAGGTTCTGCTATTGGTTATTGACCAAAAAGGTGTCTCGGTCATGTCTACATAGTTCTCGAACCCGTAGGGTCCGCACGTTTAGCGTTTGTTGACGATATAGTGTTATATGAGTTATATGATTTGGTGACCGAATGTAGTTTGGAGTCCCGGATGAGATCACGGACCTGAAGAGGAATCTCGAAATGGTCGAGAGGTAAAGATTGATATATAGTACGATGGTATTCGGACACCGGAATAGTTTTGGAGTACACCGGGTAGTCATCGGATCACCGGAAGGGGTTCCGGGAGGCCCCAGGAGGTCTATGGGCCTAATGGGCCAAGGAGAGGCACACACCAGCCCCACAAGGGGGCTGGCGCGCCCTCACCCTGGCCGCCAGCCCTAGAAGAAGGAAGGGGGCGCCACCTCCTCCTGCCTTCCCCTCCTTGTGGGAGAAAGGAAAGGGGGGTGCCACCTCCTCCTTCCTTCCCCTTGGCGCCAAAAGAAAGGAAGGGGGACGGCCTAGGGCAAGCGCCCAAGTAGGATTCGGCCCTACTTGGTGCGCCCCTTGGCCTCTCCCCTCTCCCCCCGCCTATATATATGTGGGAGGGGGCGCCTTTGCGCCTAGCACAACTACGACAATTGCTTAGCCGTGTCTGGCGCCCCCTCCACCATTTACAACCCCGGTCATATTTTCGTAGTGCTCGATAGCATCACCATCACCACGTTGTCGTGCTGCTGGAACTCATCCACTGTCTCGCCTTCTTGCTAGATCAAGAAGGCGTGGACGTCACCGAGCTGAACATGTGCTAAACGCGGAAGTGTCGTACGTTTGGTACTCGATCGGTTCAGATCGCGAAGAAGTTCGACTACATCAACCGCGTTGTCAAACGCTTCCGCTTACGGTCTGCGAGGGTACGTAGACACACTCTCCCCCTCATTGCTATGCATCTCCATGGATAGATCTTGCGTGTGCGTAGAAATTTTTTTGTTTTCCATGCAACGTTTCCCAATAGTGGCATCCGAGCCAGGTCTATGCGTAGATGATATGCACGAGTAGAACACAAAGAGTTGTGGGCGGTGATAGTCATATTGCTTACCACCAACGTATTATTTTCATTCGGCGGTATTGTGGGATGAAGCGGCCGGGACCAACCCTACATGTCCACGCACATGAGACCAGTTCCACCGACTGACATGCAACTAGTTTTCCATAAAGGTGGCTGGCGGGTGTCGGTTTCTCGTACTTTAGTTGAATCGAATTTTACTATGGTCAGTCCTTGAAGAAGGTTAAAACAGCAAACTTGATAAATCACCGTTGTGGTTTCTGCGTAGGTAAGAATGGTTCTTGCTAGAAGCACGTAGCAGCCACGTAAAACTTGCAACAAAAAAGTAAAGGACGTCTAACTTGTTTTTGCATGGCTTGTTGTGATGTGATATGGTCAAGATATGACGTGATATATGTTGATGTATGAGATGATCATGTTTTGTAATATCGACAACCGCCAAGAGACTTTGGGTTGTCTCTTTATTGTATGAAGTGCAAATGCCATTGTAAGGGCATCTTCTACCTTAAGTTTTGGTGATGATGACAACGCTCGTGTGGACTAATCGTGCGTCCTAGTTTTCTCAGGTACACATTGTGCGGCGCGAGACGGTTAGGCCTTCCCTCTATGTGGAAAAGATCAAAGACGGAGTTTCCAATGTTTTATTCCTTGGGTCGTAGGTTATCCGTACTTTTAAGAGGGAATCCACATCAGATGGTATTGGGTGAATCATTTCACGTACACGTTCTCTGCACCCACCAGACACCATCCATTCAAGAAGAGAGGGGTTCCCTAAAGTTCTTTGTTCTGTGCAGTTCTGGCCATGGCGGTAGTACCGCCCCATTGAGTGGTGGAAGTTCCGGTTTATCTTGACAAACCGGTACTACCGGTATTTAGGGCAGTAGTACCGCCTCGAACTCCACTACTCAGGAACTGCTGGCCCAGCGGTAGCTCCAGCCCAACCACATGTCTAACTACTGGCCTGGGGTGATTTCCCTCTGTGGTGAGGCGGTAGTCAGGCGGTGGTGGGACGGTAGTTCCGGTATGTTTTGATATACCGGTACTACCGGTTCTCTCACCGGAACTACCGCCCTGGTGCCCTAGCAGGGGTTTCCTGCATTCACCGGTTGTACCGGTGACTCTTGCGGAAGTACCGCTCCTATGTATTTCTGAGCATAACGGTTGGATCTGAGGGGACCCTATTTAAGGAGGTGCTTCTCCTACGTCCCATCTATCTCTTGCCCCTCCCTCTCCTCCATTAATGCCCACAAAGATTTCTTGCCCGATCTCTCTCTCTAGCCACTCAAACTTGTTGATTTGCTAGGGATTGAAGGAGGAGACCTAGATCTACACTCTCACCAAAGGAAACTTGATTCCCCCATACTTTCTTGTGTGGATTTTGTTACTCTTAGGTGCTTGGGCACCCTTGTCGGAAGAGGTCACTGAGGGAGTCCTGGATTAGGGGGTCCTCAGACAGCCGTACTATATGCTTATGCCGAACTGTTGGACTATGAAGATACAAGTTTGAAGACTTCGTCCCGTGTCCGGGTGGGACTCTCCTTTGCGTGGAAGGCAAGCTTGGCAATTCGGATATGTAGATTTCCTTCTCAGAATCGACTCTGTAACCCTAGCCCCTCCGGTGTCTATATAAACCAAGGGTTTAGTCTCAGAGGACAACAATGATCATAATCATATGCTACCTTCTAGGGTTTAGCCTCTACGATCTCGTGGTAGATCAACTCTTGTAATACTCATATCATCAAGATCAATCAAGCAGAAGTAGGGTATTACCTCCATCAAGAGGGCCCAACCAGGTAAACATTGTGTCCCCGCCTCCTGTTACCATTAGCCTTAGACGCACAGCTTCGGGACCCCCTACCCGAGATCCGCGGTTTTGACACCGACATTGGTGCTTTCATTGAGAGTTCCACGTGTCGCCACCATAAGGCTTGATGGCTCCTTCAATCGTCTACAGCGATGCGATCCAGGGTGAGGTTTTCCTCCCCGGACAGATCTTCGTATTCGGCAGCTTCGCACCGCGGGCCAACTCGCTTGGCCATCTGGAGGAGATTGATAGCTATGCCCCTGGCCATCAGATCAGGTTCGGAAGCCTGAATTACACTGCCGACATCCATGGAGACTTGATCTTCGACGGATTCAAGCCCGTCATAGGTGCGCCCTACAGTCGCGATGAGCATGACCTAGATCCGCCATTGGACGGTGTGTAGGGGATCGCACCTACAGCTGCCCTGGCCCTAAATCCGGAGCAGATCGTGCCATCCGAGGACGGGTGGATAGACCCCGCCACGGAGTCCGCACACTCATCGGCAATAGAGCCGAACACAGACTTCGCCTCCAATGAGGTTTGTGTCATCGGACCCTCGGACTCGTTTCCGGCCATAGGCTCTGAACCGCGTGCATCCGTGCCCATTGGATCTGACTGGGCACCGATCATGGAGTTTAGCTCTGCGGATACCTTTCAGCACTCGCCCTTGGGCGATATGCTAAACTCTTTAAAATCTCTCTCCCTGTCAGGAGACTCTTGGCCGAACTATGTCCGGCTTGAGTGGGAAGCGGATGACGAAGGAATTCGTTACCCACCCATCACCCACTTAATAGCCACTATCGACGACTCAATCGACATGCTCGATTTTGACTACAAAGACATCGATGGTATGGACGACGATGATGCTGCAGAAAAACGGGAACCACCGCCCCCAGGGCGTTGGACAGCCACCTCATCATACAATATATATATGGTGGACACACCCAAAGAAAGCAATGACGATGATGCAATGGAGGATAATCCCCTTGAGAAGCAAACAAAGCATCGACGTCAGCAGCGCCGCTCTAAAGCCCGCCATAGCAAAAACAGCGATACCGGCACAGGAAAGAATAATACCCCAGAAGACACTAAAGATAACGACGACCCCGTAGACCCAGCGATGGAGCAGGATGAGCCAGGGGACGGCAAACACAGTCCAGGGCCGCTATCCGATCACAGTGATGCCGAAGAGAAAACTTAAAAACCTATCTCCGGAGAGGAGAACAGTTTGAACGACGATGCACGATCATCCCGGAAAAGCACTTGGAACAGGAGAACCTCCACAAAAGGCTTATCGCCACCACGAGGAGCTTGAAGAAGCAGAAGCAAAGGCTTAAGGCTGCGCAGGATACGCTCAACCACAGATGGAACAAAGTGCTCGACACTGACGAAAAATACGGTGGTGATTGCCACACCAAGAGCTACCCAAAGCGCAAGCTGATGCCCGATTCGACGACGAGGCTATAGAGCCCATCTCGCCGAAAAACAATACGGCCGATCTTCCGGACCGACCATCCCGTGGCCGAGACAGAGCGTCTAATGACGCGGCACACAAGTCAGCACACGATCTACATGAGCACGTGGACAAAAGAGCCGGTATGGCCAAGTCCATCTATGGATCTAGGAAACGTGTTCCTACACAAGATCACGACCACCAAACTGTCTATATTGACCAGCTACCGGCTTAGAATCAACACCGAACACTACAGCCTCGGACCCACGCCACGACACATCCGAATACAGGGGTGCCGCACACTCCCTGTGCTTCACCGATGAGGTGCTGGATCATGAATTTCCAGAGTAATTTAAACCCGTAAACATCGAGGCATACGACGGAACTACAGACCCTGTAGTCTGGATCGAGGACTTTATTCTTCACATCCATATGGCTCGTGGAGATGATCTCCACGCCATCAAATACCTGCCCCTCAAGTTGAAAGGACCAGCTTCGCACTGGTTGAAAAGCCTCCCCGAAAATTCAATTGGAAGTTGGGTGGAACTCGAGGACGCTTTCAGGGCTAATTTTCAAGGGACATATGTCCGACCTCCGATGCAGATGATTTGAGTCACATTATTCAACAACCCGGAGAGTCAGCCTGTAAACTTTGGAACAGATTTCTCACCAAGAAGAACCAAATCGTCGACTATCCGGATGCCGAAGCCTTAGCAGCTTCCAAACACAGTGTCTGGGATGAATGGCTCGCCAGATACCTCGGCCAGGAAAAGCCGAGGACGATGGCAGCCCTAACAACTCTTATGACCCGCTTTTGCGCGGGCGAGGACAGTTGGTTGGCCTGCAGCGGCACTAGCGACCCAGGCACATCCGAAATCAGGGATGGCAATGGGAAGCCGCGATGCAATAAAAACAAGCGTCAAAATAATGAAGACAACCCAGACAACACGGTGATAAACGCCGGATTCAGGAGCCCTCGACCCGCTCAATGGAAAAAGCCATTTAAATGAAGCAGAGATGGACCGTCCAGCCTAAAAAAATTCTAGACAGATCATGTCAGATCCATGGCACCTCCGAGAAACCTGCGAATCACACCAACAGAGAATGTTGGGTCTTCAAGCAGGCCGGCAAGCTAAACGCCGAACACAAGGGGGGGAGCCGCCAAGTGAAGACGAGGACGAACCTCGCCAGCCGAACACTGTGGGACAAAAAAAATTCCACCATAGGTCAAAACAGTGAACATGATTTACGCAACCCACATACCAAAGAAGAAGCGCAAACACACACTCCGAGACATATACGCTGTAGAGCCCGTCGCCCCCAAATTCAACCCATGGTCGGCCTGCCCGATCACTTTCGATCGCAGGGATCATCCGACTAGTATCCGGCATGGAGGTTCGGCTGCCTTGGTGCTCGACCCAATAATTGACGGATACCATCTCACCCGAGTCCTCATGGACGATGGTAGTAGTCTTAATCTGATATATCAGGACACTGTCCGCAAGATGGGGATAGACCCGTCAAGAATCAACCAAAGCAGTACTACCTTTAAAGGAGTAATACCAGGCGTAGAGGCCCGCTGCATGGGCTCTCTAACATTAGAGGTTGTATTCGGTTCTCCATACAACTTCCGAAGCGAAGAACTAATCTTCGACATCGCTCCATTCCAAAGCGGCTACCATGCACTACTGGAAAGAATGGCCTTCGCTCGTTTCAATGCAGTTCCGCATTATGCTTATCTTAAACTTAAGATGCGCGGTCCACGTGGCGTCATCACAATTAGTGGAAATACATAGCGTTCCCTGCGTGCGGAAGAATATGTGGCGGCTCTAGCAGCCATACCACTAAACGACCTCTCCAACCCAAGTAACTAATCTGTCGTTGAGACCACGAACACGGCTAGACGTGTTCGGTGCACACTAGTTGTAGCAGCCCAGATATACCTGAGCTTGATTAATGGCTATGCCCCCACATGTGGTGCTAGGGGCTGCCCGCATGTAAAAGGGTCCATATTTTGGCTTGACCCTATTAATACTCAATAGATTAAAATCTCATGGTTCATTAAGAATAACCAACTTTTCGCACGATCACACCAGATTCTTTCACCTGGCTTTTACCTTTTTTACAGATGACCATCGTGCCACACCCTTCCAAGATACGGCACAACGGAGACAAAGGCGCAGACGTGCAACAGGGCCCCGTTCAAAGGTTTCTTTTTAGATTAAGACCCTGTGTAAACCTTTTTTATTGTCTCTTGTTGCCCCATACCCTCCTGACACTTAAAATAACCAAGAGGGATACCAGCGTTATTGGCAAGCTTATGATCCGCCGATCTAAAATAGACGTTAAAGGGCAGCAACCAATGTGTTTTAGGGACTTATGCACTCGCCACATCCGCTCTTTTGTCACGCCGGATTAATGCACGTACCCGGAATTTCAGGGACCATTATCGAGGGCGGTACTCAGCCTAGTATATGTTGTAAAGTCCGAATACCTTCGGGAGTGTTCGGCGTCGCGAGTTTGGCCTTATATGCATCAGCTCCAAATCATGTCTTTTGTCAAAAGTTGGGTTTGTCCGGCTCCCATGTTTTGCTACCTTACGTTCCGCTCTATCGGCTAAGGTGGCACCGGGAGAACTACTGCGATTGTGCCCTGGTTCATATGGATGAGCACCTCAGTAGAGAAAGCCGAAAATTGACTGTCATGATAAAGCGTGAGACTGGTCAACCACTCCGTGACTCAGCGGAATCTTCATGATTCCTCCGCATTAACGAAGGACCGTCTTTCCGGTCACGTATGTACATGCACCGTATTCGGACGAGCGCGGACATACTAGGCGCTATATAGTAGCCCCACTGTCAAACTCCTATGGCTAAGTGAAAGTGTTAAAGCTATATAGTCCGATTGCCTTGTTCGCCGCGCTACCACCTCCTTAACGGACCAAGACGTTGGATCAAGTGTGATTACGCGCTTTGCCGAACACCCCCGCATTATATGCATGGGGGCTGAAGCCGATGACTGCAAACTTTCAGGTTATATACATACATAAATAAACGGCCGCACATGAGGCACTACAATACTTTACGGGCAAAAGTACAAATATAGCCTTTATTATCAAAAGCATTGTTTTTACAATCAAGGTACATGTTGCTGGAACATGGTATTCTTTGAGCACTGAGCCTCTATTAAACGGGCACCTTCTAGGACTTCTTCAAAATAGTGCTCGGGCGAGTCCGGACCCCCGGGCGGACCCCGGGTTGCAATATCGGTGGCCTCCATCTTCGCCAATATGTCTTAACACGGGCAAGAGCCATCCGCGCACCCTCTATGCATGCCGACCTCTTGATGGCATCGATATGCAGCACAACACGAAGAAATCGTTGCACCAAACCAAAATAACTATCCGGACATGGTTCTTTCGGCCACAGATGATCCATGACAGCCTTCATGCCAAGCCCGGACAACCTATGGAGCTTGGCCCACTTGGCCATTTGCTCATTTAACAGCAGCGGATGCCTTGGATTACTGAACTGCGACCAAAACAATCTTTCCACCTCATGATCTTTTTGATCTTTGAAATACTCAGTCGCATCAGCAGCACTCTTCGCTAAATCCAAGTATGCGCTTGTAGAACTCCACAATTGATCAAGAGGGGCATACTTCGGATCGCCGAACTTTCTTTGCAATAAAAAGGGCTTCCCAGCCGCGATATCACCGGCTTGCCGAAGCTCCTCCCGCGCTGCTATGATTTCAGAGCGAGTTTCCTTCGCTACTTGCAAGGCCTTCTTTAGGTCAGCCGTTTTCGTTTGGTTTTCCCTTTCGAGAAGCTCATATCGGCTGGCGGCATTTTGCAGCTCAAGAGCCATGTTGGCTATTTTATCTTCGCTCTGGCGATGAGTAGCCTGTTTGGCTTTTAATTCTTCGGTCGCCTTCAGGGAGGCTGCATCACTTCTCCTGGCTTGCTCCTTGGCCCGGGCAAGTTTTGCCCGAAGTGTCTCCACGGCGGCAGCTCCATCTGCAGTCAAAGCATATTATAAATACTGGCATCATGCTCTTATTAATATTTTCTAACCACCCAAATATACATACCTTGTGCTCGCTGCCGCTTGTTCACAAGCTGATGTCCGTGATCCGCCACATCAAGTCGCCGCTTTAGTTCAAGAATTCAGCGATTCGTCACCGCCAGATCTGCAATGTCACAAGACAAAAGCAGTGCCATCATTACCTGAGACTATGATCTTCTACTCGCCTCATCTGGACGACAACCAGAGTCTCAGGGGCTACTATCTATACAAAGTACACCTTGCGTGTGTGGTACAGTCAAAAATATATATATATCACTTTGCATACCTCAAAGCTTCTTAGGAGGCTCATAAAAGCTTCATTCAACCAGCTTTTTGCGGATGAAATCCTCTCAACCACCGTACCCATTAAGGTACGATGTGCCTCTGAGATAGCCGCTTGCTCCAGAAGACCCATCAATGTGTCCGGTTGTACACCGTACAATCCCGGGCTTTTTCTGTTGGTCTCCTTAGGAGCCGAGAACTCCGAACTTCGGGTGGCCGAAGAGTTACCTTCTGGCCTTTGCGGATCAGGAGAGATCCTCCGGGACGACACCTCAGGGTCGTTCGCCTCATGAGGCGGGGAAGCGGGAGGAGGCGTTTCGCTCTCCATCATCTCCGGAAGAAGATCCCCCGAGGACGAACATTGTTGAGAAGGGCTATGAGCCGGACTACAAAACATATGTCTCAGTTGTTATTCTCGGGAAAAAGAATGGGGCATGCTTACTAAAGTACCTTTGTTCACTTACGGCTCGGTTGACGGTTGGCCTCCTTGTGGGCGCTGTGCGGTAAGGTTGCCCTCCGAGGCAGGGCCCCCTGATGCAGGTTTCTTCCCTCGTTGGAGACCTTCGCTTCCAAATCTTCAGGGGTGTTCCTTTTCTTCCCATGGGGAGAGGGGATGCTAGAATCTTCTCCCCGTTCACCCTCCGGCATGGGGGTACTAATTCCCCCGGTGAGGATGCGTAACGTACCTCCAGCATGAAGTCCACTGTCGGCTTCCCTATTTCTCCCCTTGTCCTCCCCTGATGGCACTTGATAAGGTGCGCGAGCCAGCATCCTGGTTAGTATAGGATCCGGCGAGCCTTCGGGGAGAGGGGCCGAACACCCGATCCTCTCCGCCTTTCTTATCCAGTCCTGGCCAAGGGTGGTTTTTCAGAATAATGTTGTGGCAAATATAATGACAGCATGTTCGGTCACGGAGTTACTTACTTGGGTATCTGGATGGTTGCAGTTGAGACCCGCATCCTCTGTTGTGTCTGGACACTTTATTCGTGATCCGAAGAATAATCGATACATCTCTTCGAGCGTCACACCGAAGAAGTGTTGAATGGCTCGCAGTCCTTCTGGGTTGAACTCCCACATACAGAGAGATTGACGCTGGCATGGCAGGACCCGACGAACTAACATTACTTGAATTACTTTGACAAGACTGATATCCCTCTTGAGGAGATCTCGGATGCGACTTTGCAATGTCGGCACGTCATTATCTGGTCCCCAGTCTAGCCCCTTGTTGACCCATGATGCAAGCTGTGGCAGAGGGGCAAAGCGGAAGGCCGGGGCGGCTGCCCACTTTGTACCTCGAGGTGCTGTGATGTAAAACCACTCCCGTTGCCATAGGTCGGACACCTCCGGGAAAGAACCCTTTGGCCATAAGGCATCGGCACCTTTGCTTATTATAGCGCCTCCGCACTCCGCGTGTCGCCCGTCGATCATCTTCGGTTTCACATTGAAGGTCTTGAGCCATAAGCCTAAGTGTGGGGTAATGCGAAGGAAGGCCTCGCACACGACGATAAACAACGAGATTAATGCGGAGGAAGGCCTCGCACACGACGATAAACGACGAGATATGAAGGAAGGAATCTGGAGCTAGATCATGAAAATCTAGCCCGTAATAGAACATGAGCCCTTTAACGAAGGGATCCAGACTAAAGCCTAGCCCTCAGAGGAAGTGGGAGATGAATACGACACTCTCGTTGGGTTCGGGAGTGGGGATAACCTGCCCTTGAGCAGGTAGCCTGTGAAGGATTTCGGCGGTCAGATACCTAGCCTTCCTAAGCTTCTTGATGTCCTCCTCTGTGATGGAAGAGGCCACCCACCGGCCTTGAAGGTTGGATCCGGACATGGTTGAAGGTTCGGAGCGCTTAGACTGAACCTTGGGTGTTGGAACTCGAGGTAGGGGAAGGAAAGGATCGGGCGTGGAAAGAAAAGGGCAGGTCTTGACCGTTTTATAAAGAGGATGAATATCAAACATCCTTCGCGCGGCCGTTTGGGAACTTGCCTAAACCGAGGAGTCATACTAACGTCACGGTTGGGTTACTCACGCCCGTATTGATGAAAATCCTGTGATAAGGGGAACACGATCTCTGCTTCGACAAGACGTGCCAATAAAACCGCCTCGCAAGACGTGTAGTGCCAGGTTGGGAAAAACGGTTTTGATAAATAACCGGGACGTGGCGTGATGTCATGCTAGGTAAAAGTTGTCAGCAGATTAGATTCGTGGAATATTGTGCTCTCTACGGTGGTATGTGGAATTTGTTTTGCAGAGTCGGATATGATTCATGTGTTCAAAATCTACCTTGGAGTATTCGGAGAAGGAACCCGCCTTGCAATGCCGAAGACAATCTGCGCGCTGGACTCATCGTCATTGAAGCTTGGTTCAGGGGCTACTGAGGGAGCCCTGGATTAGGGGTCCTTGGACAGCCGGACTATATGCTTATGCCGGACTATTGGACTATGAATACAAGATTGAAGACTTCGTCCCGTGTCCGGGTGGGACTCTCCTTTGCGTGGAAGGCAAGCTTGGCAATTCAGATATGTAGATTTCCTTCTCTGTAACCGACTCTGTGTAACCCTATCCCCCTCCGATGTCTATATAAACTGGAGGGTTTAGTCCGTAGGACAACAACGATCATAATCATAGGCTAGCTTCTAGGGTTTAGCCTCTACGATCTCGTGGTAGATCAACTCTTGTAATACTCATATCATCAAGATCAATCAAGCAGGAAGTAGGGTATTACCTCCATTCGAGAGGGCCCGAACCTGGGTAAACATTGTGTCCCCCGCCTCATGTTACCATTAGCCTTAGACGCACAGTTCAGGACCCCCTACCCGAGATCCGCCGGTTTTGACACCGACAGTCACTTCGGAGCCACATTCCATTGTGGTGAAGCTCCGGGGTTTCGTTGGGAGCCTCCAATTAGTTGTGGAGAGAGCCCCAACCTTGTTTGTAAAGGTCTGGTTGCCGCCTTCAAGGGCTCCAATAGTGGAATCACGACATCTCACATTGTGTGAGGGCGTGAGGAGAATACGGTGGCCCTAGTGGTTTCTTGGGGAGCATTGTGCCTCCACACCGCTCCAACGGAGACGTAATTCCCTTCAAAAGGAAGGAACTTCGGTAACACATCCTCGTATCCATCGGTTCCACTCTTGGTTATCTCTTACCTTTACTTGTGCAAGTTTTATTGTGTTATATCCTTCACTTGCTTGGGTGCTTATTGTTGTTGCATCATATAGTTTGCTCACCTAGTTGCATATCTAGACAACCTACTTTGATGCAAAGTTTAATTTGGTAAAGAAAAGCTAAAAATTGTTAGTTGCCTATTCACCCCGCCCCTATAGTCAACTATATCGATCCTTTCAATTGGTATCAGAGCCTCGTCTCTTTATTAAGGACTTTGCCATCCGAAGAGTATGGTTGACACCGTAGACGGTGAGGAGGAGCACCCCGGTGTGATTCCGTCCTCGTCAACAGACGATGGGGCATCCCCGGTCTCATGTGAGGAATTCAATGTGGCTTTGGACACATTGAAAACCTCCATGACGACCGAGGTCAAAGGCATGTTCAAAGTGTTCCTTGATGGTCTTAAATTATCCACCGCACCTTTGGAAGTGGTTGCTCCCACTAACAAGGTGGAGGATGCCAACTCCGATAAGGGGGAAGCTTCTAGTGAAAAGGTTCCTTTGCCTAGTGGTAAAAGTGGTAATGGCATCTATTCTCATGTTGAACCACATCTCACTTATGGAGGATCGGTTCCCTCCACGCATTTAAATCATGCGGGTTCTCCTCCCAATATTGTGAAGAATGAGGATTTTGACTCTTGGGTTTATCGCTTTAAACGTCATTTAAATCATGTTAATACTAACCTTTGGAGAATCATTGAGGAAGGTTTCTATCCGCATGATCAAAGCAACTTCACCCCTAGAGAAGCTGTGGATAATCAATTCAATGAGAATGCTCTCTTCATCATCCAAGATGCAATTCCACCCGAAGACATTGCACACCTTCGACCCTTCACCATGGCCAAGGAAGCATGGCACCATGTTGTTTCCCTCTACAAGGGAAGCGCAAGCATTCAACGCTCCAACTATGAAGTGGTGCAAGATGAAGCCGATGAGTTTGCAATGAATGAAGATGAAGTACCTCATGAGCTCTACCGGAGATTAACCACTCTCGCGGTCTCACTCCGAGATCATGGGATCAAGGACACAGATGGCAATTGGATCAAGCGCAAGTTCCTCAAGGCCATGATGCCCTACCACAGGGCCATGTCCTCCAGCATCCGTCAAAGGCCGGACATACACACCTTGTCCTCAAGTGAAGTGTTGGATGAGTTTGTGGCAATGAGGATCTTGAACAAGACCACCGACAATGCGGTGTTGCATTCTCAAATAGCAAAGAAGCCCAACCTTGCCTTGAAGGCCAAGGTTAGTGTGAAAGAAGAGGAAGAAGAGGAGAGCAACCCCGAAAATACTAAGTATGATTAACATGAGCACATGGCTCTTGCTTCAAGGCAATTTTGGAGCAAGAAAAACACAAGGCCCAACTTCAACAAGAATAACTCAAGTGGCTTCAAGGGCAAGCAATGTGTGAGAACATGCTACAATTGTGGCAATGTGAGACATTTTGTTGCGGAGTGTCCTTATGAGAAGAGGGAAGACAATGGTGGCAAGCTCATCCGAAAAGACAAAGCCAAGTCCTTCCCCAACAAGAACAACTTCACCAAGAAGACTCCAACTAAAGGGTTGGTGGCTCAAGAAGAATACCATGAGGATGATGATGACGATGAAGATAGTGAAGCCATGGCCATGGCCTCCGTTGCCATTGCCACAGCTCCACGGGTGTCCCTCTTCAACTCACCCAACGAGAACATCACCACCAAGTGCCTCATGGGTAAAGCCACCAACAAGGTAACCCCCAACATCAAAACCACCATCATTACTAATCCTCCCTTGATGGATTGCATTGATGAAAGTGAGGGGTCTAATGAGGAAGTCAATGAATTTGAGTCTTTTATGAGTAAGCTCAAGGGCAAATCCAAGAAGCACGTCGTTGCTCTCTTCGAACAACTTGGTGAAGCCAATGACATGATCAAGGCTCATGAAGAAACCATCTCTAAGATGGAAGGTCACAGTCGTGACTATGCCGAGGAGATATCGAATCCCTATAATGCTCTTGAGGAAGAGCGTGTTCATCGTTTGGCTCTTGAGGAGTCACACAACGATAACCATGCTAAATTAAAGAAAGATCTTGATCATGCTCATTTTGTATCTCGTGTGCTAAATTCCGAGAAGGCTAAACTTGGGGTTGACCATGCTAGACTCAAGGAGGAGTTTGATATACTTGACAAGGCCCACAAGGTCTTGAAGGGTGCTCATGCTAGCCTCAAGGAGTCTCATGATCAACTCCAAGTGAAGCTAACCAAGGAGAAAGCCACTTTTCCTCATATGGTATTAATTGATAATGCAAATACTACTAACCCATGTTGTGAGCATGTGCATCTTGTGGAGGAGAATGCCAAGTTGAAAGAGCAACTTGAGAAAGGCCTTGTGACGTACATACAAGGTGAGAAGAACCTCAATGACCTTTTGAGCAATCAAAAGGAAGTTGTGGACAAGGAGGGAGTTGGGTTCGCACCCAAGTCCAAGAACAAGAAGAAAAACGACAAGACCAAACGACCTCCCCCTCTCAAACAAACTTTTGTGAAGGAGGGAGAGGGTGCTCCAAAGGAGGAGAAGAATAATGTGAAGGGTGGTGATGTCAAAAAGGGCAATGCCACCCCTTCTAACAAAGACGGTGACTTTAACCCTTCTTATGTGTCGTGTCGTGCTAGTGATGGGCATGTTTATGCTAAATTTGTTGGTTCTTCTTATGAGTACATTGAATGGTCTATTTGGGTTCCTAAGACCCTTGTTACTAACATCAAAGGACCCATTACAAAATGGGTACCTAAAACCAAGCATTGATCTCTTGTAGGTGTTTGCTTCCGGTGGGGGATCGTGGTTGCTCGATAGTGGAGCCACAAATCATATGACCGGAAGCAAGGACTTGGTGGTGGACGTGCACAAGATCCCATCTATGCCCACCAATGTCGAGTGGGGTGATGCCTCGTCCTCTAAGGTATTGGGTCTTGGCAAGGTTGTCATTTCTGATGATCTCACGATCGAGAAAGTCATGCTTGTTGAGTCCCTTGCATACAATCTACTTTCCGTTCGTCAACTTGCACTCATGGGCTTTGCCACATTCTTTCATATTGATACCGCAACCCTCTTGTGGAGCAAGACTCTTATAGTAGCCTTTGTTGGGCATGTCGAGAATGGTCTTTATGTGATTAACTTTTCGGAGTGACCCACTAAGACCACGACATGCCTAATGACTAAAGTTGATGTGGGGTGGCTTTGGCATCGCCGTTTAGCCCACATCAATATGAGATCTTTGCAAAGTCTTCTCAAGGGGGGCCATGTCCGTGGACTAAAAAATGTTAGTTTTGCCAAAGATCGTGCTTGCAGTGCTTGTATCAAAGGAAAGCTACATGAGAAGGCTCACCCTCCCACGACTATCATCTACTCGAAGAGACCCTTGGAGCTCCTTCACATGGATCTCTTTGGGCCTCCATCCTTTGATAATCTTGGGGGTAGAAATTATTGCTTGGTGATTGTGGATGATTATTCAAGATATACTTGGGTATATTTCTTCAAGAGGAAGAGTGAGACTCAACAAACCGTCATCGACTTTGCAAATGAAGCTCAACGTCAACACGATGCAAAGATCTTGACAATAAGAAGTGACAACGGCACCGAGTTCAAGAACTACACCTTGGATGAGTTTCTTAGTGATGAGGGGATCAAGCATCAATATTCTGCACCATACACCCCTCAACAAAATGGTGTCGCGGAGAGGAAGAATCCGACGTTGATGGATGCAGCAAGGACCATGATGGCGGAGTTCAAGTCTCCTTACAACGTTTGGGCCGAAGCCATCAACACCACATCTCATGCATCCAATCGTCTCTATCTCTGCAAAGGCTTGAACAAGACTCCTTATGAAATACTCACCGGTAACAAGCCCAACCTCAAGTACTTCCGGGTGTTCGGGTGTAAGTGTTTCATTCCCAAGAAAGGTGTTCGTTTGTCTATATTTGAGGCTAGAACTCATGAGGGCATATTTGTTGGTTATGCTACAAATTCTCATGCTTACCGTGTCCTCAACAAGTCCACGGGACTCATTGAGGAGACATGTAACATGGAGTTTGATGAGAATAATGGCTCCCAAGTGGATCAAAGTAGTACTTGTGATGTAGGTGATGAAATTGTTGGGGAACGTTGCAGAAAATTAAAAATTTTCCTACGGTTTCACCAAGATCCATCTATGAGTTCATCTAAGCAACGAGTCAAGGGAGTGAGATTGCATCTACATACCACTTGTAGATCGCGTCATGAAGCGCTCAAGGAAGGGTGATGATGGAGTCGTACTCGCCGTGATTCAGATCACCGATGACCAAGTGCCGAACGGACAGCACCTCCGCATTCAACACACGTACGGAGCGGATGACGTCTCCTCCTTCTTGATCCAGCAAGGGGGAAGGAGAGGTTGAGGAAGAAGACTCCAGCAGAAGACGACAAATGTGGTGGTGGTGGAGAGGCAAGATCTCGGCTGGGCTTCACGAGTTCTTTAACGGAGGAGGAGAGGTGTTGGGGAGGGGAGGGGCTGAGCCTTGGTTGTCTCTAGCAGCCCTCCCCTCACCCCTCTATTTATAGGGGAAGGGGCAAGGGGGGTTGGCCCTCTAGATGGGATCTAGAGGGGCGGCGCCAGGAGGGGGCTTGCCCCAATCAAAAAGGGGCGCCCCACTAGGGTTCCCCAACCCTAGGCGCATGGGCCTGGGGGGCGCCAGCCTCCAGGCTGGTTCCCTGCCTCTTGCGCCCATGAGGCCCTCCGAGAGGGGTGTCCTCCGGTGGACCCCGAACCTCTCCGGTGGCCCCAAGACAATACCGATATGCCCTCAAACTTTCCGGTGTCCGCATGACAACTTCCCATATATAAATCTTCACCTCCGGACCATTCCTGAACTCCTCGTGACGTCCGGATCTCATCCGGACTCAACAACATTCGGTAATCACATACAAGTCTTCCTAATAACCCTAGCGCCACCGAACCTTTTGTGTGTAGACCCTACGGGTTCGGGAGACATGCGTATATGACCGAGACAACTCTCCGTCAATAACCAACAACGGATCTCGATACCCATGTTGGCTCCTACATGCTCCTCGATGATTTCATCGGATGAACCACGATGTCGAGGATTCGATCAACCCAGATACAATTCCCTTTGTCAATCGGTACGTTATTTGCCCGAGACTCGATCGCCGGTATCCCAATACCTCGCTCAGTCTCAAGCATCGACAAGTCACTTTACTTGTATCAGAATGCATGATCCCGTGACCAAACACTTGGTCACTTTGAGCTCATTATGATGATGCATTACCGAAAGTGGGCCCAAGGATACCTCTCCGTCATACGGAGTGACAAATCCTGCCTCGATCCGTGTCAACCCAATGACACTTTCGAGATACCGTAGTGCACCTTTATAGTCACCCGCCACGCCAGACGCTTTGGTACACCCAAAGCACTCCTACGGTATCCGGAGTTACACGATCTCATGGTCTAAGGAAAATATACTTGACATTGGAAAAGCTATAGCAAACTAACTACACGATCTTGTGCTATGCTTAGGATTGTTCTTGTCCATCACATCATTCTCCTAATGATGTGATCCCGTTATCAACGACATCCAATGTCCATAGTCAGAAACCATGACTATCTGTTGATCAACAAGCTAGTCAACTAGAGGCTTACTAGGGACATATTATGGTCTATGTATTCACATGTGTATTACGATTTCCGGATAATACAGTTATGGCATGAATAAAGACAATTATCACGAACAAGGAAATATAATAATAATCCTTTTATTATTGCCTCTAGGGCATATTTCCAATAGTCTCCCACTTGCAGTAGAGTCAATAATCTAGTTACATTGTGATGAATCGAACACCCATAGAGTTCTGGTGTTGATCAGGTTTTGCTCGCAAGAGAGGTTTAGTCAACGGATTTGCGACATTCAGATCCATATGTACTTCGCAAATATCTATGTCTCCATCTTGAACATTTTCACGGATGGAGTTGAAACGACGCTTGATGTGCCCGGTCTTCTTGTGAAACCCGGGCTCCTTGGCGAGGGCAATAGCTCCAAGTGTTGTCACGAAGAGTTTGATCGGCCCCGACGCATTGGGTATGACTCTAGGTCGGTGATGAACTCCTTCACCCAAATTGCTTCATGCGCTGCCTCCGAGGCTGCCATGTACTCCGCTTCACATGTAGATCCCGCCACGACGCTCGCTTGCCGCATCGAGCCATCGCTTCCACCATTCAACATATACACGTATCCGTTTGTGACTTAGAGTCATCCAGATCGTGTCGGGCTTAGCGCCGATGTAACCCTTTACGACGAGCTCTTCGTCACCTCCATAAACGAGAAACATGTCCTTTGCCCTTTTCGTGTACTTCAGATATTCTTGACCGCTGTCCAAAGGTTCCTTTCCGGATTACTTTGGTACTGTCAGGATTTGTCACGCAGATGTCCTAGCGAAAGGATTTAGTCGTGGAGCCATCGCCACGGGTTTACTTGAAGGGTTAAAGCGACACAAAGACACGAGGGTTTTATACTAGTTCGCCCCTTCGATGAAGGTAAAAGCCTACGCCTAGTTGTGATGGAATTGATGTGGTCTCGATGGCTAGGAGCAAACAAGCTTCGCTTAGGCTCGAGTTGTGATTGTTCGTCCTTGAACTGCCGCCGTCGCCTCTTTATATACACGGTGACACCTGCCGGTTCATAGAGTCCCAACCGTTCATACTGTATCCCTGTTGGTATCTCTCTGCTCCTAACTTACAATACAAGTTATACATCAGGCCGGTTTATGGCTACAAGTTCTAAACCGACTACGTGCCTTGGGCCTTTCTTCGCTTATACCACTAACGGAGTTAACCTGCCCAGTCGGGCGGTTTACACCTAGTGGTAATATCCCCAACATTAGGCCCCGCATTGATTTGAATCGTTCATGTCAATCCTTCACAAAGCTTGTATCTTGGACGCCTTCTAGTAATTGGTAAACCGCCGTGTCGTCACCACTTCGTTATCAGAACCGTCATGACATCATCTTATCATTTATAACGCCTTCTTTAAACGGCAGCTCCTCGAATCCGCTGGCTGACCTAGCCTCGTCATTTGATAAATAGGACCGAAGGGTCATTTCTTTCTTTCCTTCGCCTCTCTCCTTCGCCTTCCTCGTGTCGCTGGTCTTGGAGCTCCGCCACCGCCGCCGACTTCCGCCTCGCCCTAGGCAGCGCATCAACCTCGATCGCATTCGAGCATTGCGCCTCTTTCCGCCTTCTCCGCTCCCTAAGCTTCCTCCTTTCTTGACCTAGATCTGTTCTTTAGGGTTCCAGCCCATGCTGCTCTTCGCATGTTCATATCTGTTATTTTGATTTTGAATGAATCCGTGAACTCGTGCTGCTTTTAATAGTAATCCTAGCGCATCCGCCGTAGTCTTCTCATCTAAGCCCACGATCTTCCGCATATACCGCTCCATAGCTCACTTCTTTTGCCTTACTCCTCGAAATATTTTCTTTTCAGAAGCTCACGCTTGATCCGCAGCCATAATAGGATGTTGTGAAACTTGTTTCGTGCATACTAATTATCCATAGCTTCAATCGCCCAAAGCCTAGATTAGGCGGTTTAACTTACCACAAGAAAAGACCGCTAAACCGCACATATATATCATTAGTCCCCTTGTTGAACCGCCGAAATCCACGATATCATATCACCGTAAACCGGTTTATAGACACCGCCTCCGTTTATCATAACTTAGATCAACACCTTGTATCAAGCATGCTCTTGAACCGGATCAATTATTTCTTGTAGATCTTATCATGGCCAAACAAGTGTATGAATGCAATCGGTTCCTTCAAGGCCACCGAATCACACCGGATGATCTAGTTTCGATTGGCGCTTTAGATGATAAAGATACAATCCATCGGAGGGTCCCTCGAGATGAATGCCTCCTACACCTCGTGAAGGAGAAGTTGTGGTCTTCGCAGATCACTGCCCGGGCTTCAAACCGCCTGTTCTAAATTTTACCGGACGTGTTAGCTAATTTTCAGCTCCGCCCCTGTGACATTGGCCCCAACTCCGCTACCAATTTATGCCACTTTCAAGTACTATCTCAAGTATATCTTCAAGAGGAACCTTCGCTTGAACTGCTTAGAGACCTCTTCCATCTAAACCGTCAGACCGAATTCACCGACGGCCCCAATATCAATTGGGTGGCATGGCTATTCAAAAGAGGAAGGAGATCACCTATCCCCACGCCAAACTCCATACTCACCCCAAGGTGTGGAATGCGACTTGGTTTTATTGCAAAGATACTTCTCCTGAGGATGAAAATCCCTTACCTGGCTTTCATCCAGAGCGGCTGAGCAACACCCATCCGTTTCCACAAAGATTGAACGCCAAAGATAGAAGCAAATATGCCCCGCAACTGTCAAGCTCCGAGCTTTTATGGCTAACGGTTTGACGGGAATAGACCTTGCACGCTGCTGGTTATCATGGGGCATACTGCCTCTGAGCCGGCGCTCCGGTTTGATGTGCCAAGATAATCGATAGTGTCGACGACCCACTCCGACACACCAAACTCCAACTCTCGATGATGAAGTTACGACTCGGTAAAGAAGATGTTTGAATGAACCGGAGCATCTCGTGCTCAAACCGGTCCGCCTCATCGCACCACTCAACAAACCGCTCATGTAAGTATTTAGTTGCTCCATCATTAAACCTGCATCGCTTCATGTGTCTAACAATTAATTATTTCTGATCTAGGGTGATAATCCATTTTGGAGCAAGAAACTTTCACAAGATAAAGCGGAGAAAGTAGGGCGGCCAACCCGGCCCAAGACCAAAGTTGTCAAGAAACCAGCTCATAAGAGAAAGACCACTGCTTCATCTGACCCAGCCATAGACGATGATGTGGGTAATCCGGATCTTGAGGTAGAACTTGATTCTCTTGGCTTGCTTTTTACACGCCTTTATTGATGATGATGCTTGTCGACGACGCCGAGGCCAAAGAATGCAGATTCATCGAGGTAACTATTCTCTCTTCCGATTCGCAAATTTGCCTTTGCCAAAATTTCGCCAGCAAACCGAAAGTTAATTTTTCTCACCTCTTGCTTATTTGGATCCCAAATTTCTTATGAAGACGCAGCAACATGAAGCTCGCCGCACAACCCGCAAGACAAGGGTCGTAGTTACCTCTCACGGTTTACCAAACAGCCCGGTTCGAAGCGCCATTCGAGGTCTCCGACCTTTTATTGCTTTAAATTCTAAAGCGGGTTTCTTCACAACCTCTTAATCCGTCCGACTCGATTATCGTTACTTCCCATTCATCCTCCGTGAATCATCGCCACTCGCTACCACCATTGAAGAGAGCCACTGGTAAGCCAAACCGACCATATGCTTCTAATATATTGTGTAATGGTTTATGCTTTTCCTCGACTCTTTGTCTCTTAGAACCAAACCGAAACCCAAAGAAGAAGGCCTGCTTGGATAAAACGGTCAAGAAGACGCCTCCAGATCATGAGAGAGCTCCAGATCTTGAAAATTTTGCCTCTAAAGACATTCCCAATGATCATCCGCTACAAGATGTCATTATTCCCAAGAGAGGCCTGTTAACACTTCAATCTCTACCGATCCACTGCGCCAAGACCGTCCGGTTTGATAAATCGCACACCTCGCCGACAAAACGGCCGTGCCTACACAATCCGCTGAGTCCAAAGATGATGACGCTAGATTATCGGTATGGGCCGCTCAACCGGGAATCTCGCAACTTTAACCAGCACATCAGTAAAAGAAGATATTTCCGCTTTGAATAAAGGAAAATGGGATGGTGAACTGGAGACATATGCTACTCTGAGCGCCCAAGACCTTCATTCTGGCTATTTAAACCGGCTTTATACTAGCCGTGATTATGAAGCTGGCCTGGTCAAGTTAATGAGGGACAAGTTTGAGGTAATCCACTCCTTTACTTGCTGCCACTATATCAGCCCTTCTAGCCCCCAAGGGCCGGTTTGCAATCTTGATCAAACCGGGACTTGAATATATGCTTTAACAATTTTGAAATCCACTGTAGAGTCCCCCAAGGGCCGCTTTATCTTTGACATGTTTAAACCGGGCTTCAACAAAAACTGCCTTTTGGAAACATACGAGAGCAAATAGCCATTAGCCCCAAGTGCCAAGTTGAATACTTGTATTGAGCTTGGGACTTTGCCATCTAATAGTATAAAAATCGAAGGTGCATTAGCCCCAAGTGTCAAGCATATAACTTTGTTGTGTGGTTGAGACTTTGACTTTCTTGAACCGCTTGCTGAAAATACTATCTATATGCAGTCGAGGTGAAAATCAAGGAGGACCGGATTGCCATTTTACAAGAGGCGTTGAAAACCCAAAGAGGTCAAACAGAGAAGGCCAAGAAAGAATTAACCAAAGGCCTTGAACGCCATCGAACAATCAAGGAAGGCTTCAAGAAAGAACAGCCGACTGGTCACCGAGAAGGCTAATTTAATCAAACGAGCGTAAAATGTCAAGTCGCTCTTAAACCGGTGGTAGATGATCCGACAAACAGAAGCGCAAGTACACTCCATGACCGCGCAATCTTTGGTAAGCTCCTTTGAACAGCTTGTGATGTTTTGAACCTCTCAGTAGTATAGATCCGGTTTGAGACTAACTCTTTATTGTTGTAGGCACACGATTGGGCACTTAGGAAACGATGTGCGGAAGAAATCAAGGTCGTCTACACCTTAGTAGAACAGCTATATACCGGAGCCCAAACAGATCATTACCACAGCCTCGCATAATAACCCTACCTTCCTTAATTCAAGATACTCAACAGGTTGTCCATGCTTCCCGCCTCGATTGAGGAGGTGAAAAATCTGCCCCAACCGGAGCTATTAATGCTTTGATCCGAGCCAAGGCATGGGTACCAGATTTTGACCTGTGGGAAGCAGCGCAAGGCTACCCCAAAGGTGAAGGAAGATGGTTCTGATTTTAATGAAGAGGATTTACGGCAATAAACCGTGCGGCGCCTCCGCTTGTCACCGTCAAGAAGCAGATTTGGAGCATTATCAAGCACAATACAATGACCGTAAAGCGAGTGCCTCGCCTAACTTTTGAAGCGGAAAACTGATCCCTCCAATCCGAAGCATACTTACGCCCCGATATTGAACCGCCTTCCTTGATCCATGAAGAGGCTGTTTTCCAAGCGCTAATGGGAATCGATCGACCACTATTGATTTCACCAATGGGTAGAGACGAGGAGGTCAAGCGATGCAGATGAAGAGTGTGCTTGAACCGGAGGCCGTTTAAATATTCGTCGTTGGCGGTTGCCCAAAGAACAATGATCTTACTTGGGCACCGTGGTTGCCTTGTAATAACTTTAGTTAATACTTCCATTTTGAATATGCCTTCGCTCATAAATGGTGAAACTTTTGCTTGATTCGCACTTCCCGCAACTGTAAACATTTGAACCTCGGTGGCGGTTATACCGCCACCGGTTTATGATATTGAATATATGCATCGTAAATCCAACAAATATGTGATACAAATACCGCCATGTCTGGCATGAAGTCATGCGAGCTAAACTTAAAGCGGAGGCCTTAGAAACCATGACCGCTTGTAAAGTGGGAGAGAACAACTCCCATATAAACCGTATGAATCAAGACAAGCCCCTTGTTATTCAATGATGATAACAAGAAAAGGTAAACCGGGCAGATAAACTCCGAGTAAGATTTAACGTGTTTCAAATTTGGAATTGACAATGAACCGATAAAACGCTGTCGGTTTAAAAACGCAACAAAAATCGAATACCAATTATGAAAAGATATGGAAATAGAGGCAACAACTTTTTTTGCAAAAGAAAAGCTTTACTGAGCTGGTCAGATGGCATTACCATGGTCAGACGCAACCAAGCTCCCCGAAGGCGTAGCGATGGTGCTAGTCGGCCAGTCCCCAAAAGACTCGTGGCATTACGCCGCCAAGTGGCATGACATTGGTTCGGGTTCACCAAGCCCCAATGACTCTATGGCCTCGTAGGTCGACCAAGAGGCGTGACCGGTTCAGACTTGACCGTGTCCCCAATGATCCGGTGGCTTTCGCCTATCAAGAGGTGTTGCATTGATTCGCATACCACCAAGCCCCCAAGTGATAAAAACAAATGTCAAGGGTAAACCGAGGCCGCTTTAAAAATGTAATCACTCCATGTAACCACGCATGATGAGAAAGACAGAGACCCCGCTTTAGCCGAGGCTCCGGTTTTATTATATCAAGATAATATATACATTGTCATGATATGTACATAAATAGAGCCGATGGCTCAAGTGTAGTAAGGTCAAGATGAGCTATGTTCCATGGCCTCGTTGGTCTCCTCCTCGACGTATGCGTGAGTCTTGATGCTCTCGAATATCAATCGATAGTATGACCCACAGTGCGATTCTGTCGACCACAAAAGGTCCTTCCCAAGGTGGGGATAACTTGTGCATATCTGTTCGGTCTTGATGAGCCAAGCACCAATTCTCCTTCTTGAAAGGTTCTCGTTTTAACCCGCGATCGTGATAACGACGAAGATCTTGCCGGTAAATCACCGAACGAGCAATCGCCACATCATGCTCCTCATCCAATAGGTCCAAAGCGCCTTGCCGTGCCGCCTCGCTGTCCGCTTCAACATAAGCCGCCACACGAGGTGAATCGTGTCGGATATCGCCGGGAGAATTGCCTCGCCCATAGACCATGAAGAATAAAGTATATCCAAAGGGACCGGTTTGGCGTAGTATTGATACTCCATAGCACCGATGGTAGCTCTTCAACCCAGCACCTCGGTGTTCTCTCAGAACGGACCATAAGCCGGGTTTGATGCCTCGTAAGATCTCTTGATTAGCTCGTTTCGCTCGTCTGCTGGACTGGGTGAGCCATCGACGACACGCTGTCGGATGTGCTCACGCTCACGTAACTCTTTCATAGCACCCTTGGATAAATTAGTACCATTGTCGAGAATGATACTGTGGAAAGCCAAACCGAAGATCACCTTTTGATGAACTGCACCACCGCTGTCGCATCACACTTGCCGCCAGTTCGCTTCAACCCACTTGGTAAATTTGTTCATCGCCACCAAAAGGTGGGTCTTCTTATCCTTGGATCGCTTAAAGGGTCCAACCATATCCAGCCCCAAGTTGCAAACGGCCACGTTATTGGGATCATCTCAACTCTTGTGCTTGCACATGAGCACGCTCGAAAATTTCGACATCCATCACACCGCTTAACCAAGTCCTCCGTGATCGGCGTGTCGTCAACCAAGAAAATCCGTGATTTAAACGCTTTTGCCACCAGAGACTTTGAACCGGCGTGATGTCCACAATCCCCTTCATGGATTTCTCTTAAGATTTCACAGCCTTCCTCAGGAGAAACACATCGTTGAAATGCCCCTGATACACTGCAATGATCCAGCTCACCATTAAGAATCGTCATAGACTTGGAGCGCCGGATTATCTGTCTGGCCAAAATCTCATCTTCTGGCAATTCCCCTCGAGTCATATACGCAAGAAAAGGAACCGTCCAATCCGGAATAGTATGTAGTGCCGCCACCAATTGGGCCTCCGGATCCGGAATAGCCAAATCCGCTTCACCCGAGCCGGATCGACGGGTTGTGCAATATGTCCAAAAGACATTAGGCGGGACCGGTTTACGCTGAGAACCCAACCGTCTTAAAGCGTCCGCCGCTTCATTCTTCCGACGATCCACATGATCCACTTGATAACCCTTGAAGCAACCCGCAATATTATCCACTTCCCGACGATATGCAGCCATAAGCGGTCCTTAGAATCCCAAGTGCCGATACTTGCCGAGCCACCAGTGTCCGAGTCACCAAAGCACTTAACCCGCTTAAGTTCATCTCTTTAGCCATCCGGAGACCATGGAGCAAGGCTTCAGACTCAGCTGCATTATTAGTACAAGGAACATTAAGCGGAGAACATAACAAAACTTATCACCTCGCGGGAAGTTAAAACGACTCAAACCCCGAGCCTTCCAATTGCTCGACCCATCGAAATGAATAGTCCAATACGTGTGATCCGCTTCTCCTCCGGTGCTTGTAACTCCGCCCAATCATTAATGAAATCAACAAGTGCTTGAGACTTCACCGCTGTCCGTGGTATATACTTTAGTCCATGCGCCCAAGCTCTATGGCCCATTTGGCAATCCGCCGCCGCCTCCGGCTCAGATGATATCACCCAAAGGAGCCGAATCGACCATCGTGATAGGGTGCCTTGGAAATACCGCTTCAATTTCCGATCGCCATGAAAACACCATAGACTAGCTTCGCCAATGCGGATACCTTTGCTTGGACTCAATAAGCACCTCATCGATATAATAAACCGCCACGAACCGGATATTCTTGCTCGCTTCCTTGCGTTTCCACCACAATAGCCACGCTTAATCGCCGAGCATTGGCTGCAACATATAACAACAACGGTTCCTTGTCAATCGGAGCCGCAAGAACAAAGCGGATTGGCCAATTGCCGCTTAAGTCCTCAAATGCTTCATCAATGCCCGACCTGCATTTAAATTATCTGCTTTCCTCAAAGATCTCGGTACAAGGATGGCTTTTTCTCCGAGGCGGTCGATAAACCGCTCAACAGACCAATTCTCGCCCGCCAAACGCCGAACATCATTGATACACTTCGTTTAGCCAAGGAAGTGATAGCTTTAATTTTCTCCGGATTAGCCTCAATTCTCTGTTAGATACCAGAACCCCAATAACTTGCTCGCCGAACACCAAAGACGACTTGGCCGGATTAAGCATCATCTTGTAAATGCGCAAGTTGTCAAAGGTTTCTTCAAATCATCCACCAAAGGTCTCCTTTTGTCTTGATTTCACTACAATATCATCCACATAAGCATGCACATTGCGGTCGATCCGTGAATGCGTGCAATTTCAGACACACCACCGATAAGTAGCTCGGTGCTCTTGAGCCCGAAAGGCATAGATACATAGCGTAAGGCTCCAAAGGGAGTTATAAACGCTGTTTTCTCCTCGGTCCTTAACCGCCATTTTGATCTCGATGATATCCAGAGTACGCATCCAAAAACTTAAACGCCACAAACTGCCGTGGCATCAATAACTGATCAATGCGGGGAGGGCAAAAGGATCCACCGGATGTGCCTTGTTAAGATCTATGTAATCCACACACATACGCCAAGTGCCGTTTTTCTTAAGGACCAAAGACCGGATTAGCAAGCCACCCGGATGAAATACTTCAATGATAAAGCCACCGCCAAAAGCCTCGCCACTTCCTCTCCAATGGCTTTATGCTTTCTTCATTAAACCGCGGAGGAACTATTTCACCAGTTTATACTTAGGATCCACATTATGTGTGCTCAACAGTTCCTCGGACACCGGCATGTCGATGGCTTCCATGCAAAGATATCCCGATTCTCATGGATGAACTCGATGAGCGCGCTTTCCTATTTAGGATCCAGATTGGCACCGATAATGAATCGCTTGGACGAATCGCCCGCACGAAGTCAACAAGTTTGGTCTCACCGCCGATTTAAACTTCAGATCCGAGTCATGCTCAGAGTTGGTTTCTTTAAAGGGTCATATCTGCCGGATCAACGTTGTCCTTATAGAACTTCAACTCATCCGTGGGTACGACCGCCTCTCGATAAGCTGCATCACCTTCCTCACATTCCAAAGCGACCCAACGGCTTCCATGCACCGTTATCGCTCCTTGTAACCCGCATTTTGAGCTGCAAGTAGATATAACAAGGTCGTGCCATGAACTTAGCATAAGCCGCCGCCCAAACAAGGCGTGATATGGACTCCGGATCTTCACTACCTCAAAGGTTAGTTTTTCGCACCGAATCGTGCTCGTCTCCAAAAGCCACATCCGTGGCTATCTTACCAACAAGATATGCAGATTTGCTCGGTACTACACCGTGGAACACCGATTGACGGTTCGAGATCCTTGTCCGTTAGACCCATGCGACGGAAAGTTTCATAGTATAGTATATTAATACTACTTCCTCCATCCATAAGCACCTTAGTGAACTTATAACCCCCCACCTGAGGGTCTACCACTAATGCCAGCTAGCCCGGATTATCAACCCGGGGGGGATGGTCCTCTCGCCCACACGATAGGCTGCTCCGACCAGCGAAATAACGTGGCAAGGCCGGTTCAACAGAGTTCATCGCTCATTTGTGAAGCTTTCGTCGCGCTTATCCAAGCTAGTTGTGAAAACATGATATCGCCCATTATTCAACCGCTGGTTGGCTCGCTAACTCGATCATTGCTGCTGCTCCGCCGGTCGCTCGATTATTCTCGATTATTGTGACCGCTTCGATTAAGACTCGAACCGAAGCTCCATCGTGACCCGCCCGTGGAAACCGGATCCGAACCGCCACCGACCCGGTCATACCGAAAGCATTAGAGTTTTTGAACTCCCGCATAATATAACAATCTTTCCAGAGATGGTTCGCTGGGACTCCTTCGTCCCCGCTTGGGGCAAGGTTGATTCAACAAGTAATTCAAACGGCTCGCATTAGGATTTGGACCCCGATTCGCTTTGCCTCTGCTACCACGCCCCATGTCCTGTGCATTAGCATTGGCCACGAAATCCATGTTGCCATCCGCTGGCGCTTGCCTCGCTTTCCATGACCCGCCGATTTGTACTGCCGCCTTGAGTTGCCATTCTTCTTTCCTTCCTCGCTTCATCATCATCAGCCTCGGATCCTTGGTACCGTCCGAATCAAGATATTTCACCAAAGCGCCATGAGGGTTCCCATGTCATTACAGTAACCGCTTCATGCGCCCCAATTTCAATTTTAAAGGCTCAAACCGCAGCTGCCTTCTAAGGTTAAGATTGCAGAGTCGCCGTGATCCCGCCGAGAGAGTGCAAAATCTCGAAACACGGCATACCCTACGGGTCGTTGACTTCTTCCTCCCGGACACAAGCCGCTAGGTTCATTATGGACTTGGGCTGCTTATATGCATCCTTGAAATTTCGATAAACCGGCCCGTAACTGTGCCCATGAGCTGATAGAGTTGGGCGGTAAGCTCTTCAACCAAGTACGAGCCGTGCCTTCAAGCATCATGGTGAAGTATTTTGCACACGCGTCTCATCCACATCTAGCATCTCCATGGCCATCTCATAACTTTCAACCCACGCTCAGGGATAAATCGGCGGTGTAATTCGCACCTTGCGCGACCCTTAAAGTCTTTGGGCAGGCGACATTGCGTAAAGCGGATCAAATAGGGCACCCCTAAAGCGGATGCGACTCCTGGTCCGGCGAAGGTGGTAGGGCGAACCGGTGTGTGTTGACCCGCGTCATCCTGCGCTGCTAATTCGGCCTCCCTTCGTGCCTTGGCCCGATCCACCACCTCCTGAGCATCACGAATACCACCCGTCAGGTTATTGCCACGGGCCGCTTCACGGTCCCGCGCGTTGCTTGATATGGCCGGTTCATCCACGCGCCTGCTATAGCTCCGGCTTGCACGGGGCGTAGAGTGAATCCGATCACGGCTATATGAATATGCTTCTGCTGAATCGCAGTCCGAGAAGCTCCTTAACCCGCCGCTCTCTTCGCTATGGGAATCCCTTCGACCGGATAGCTTCCAATCGTGCGGCGGCTGCAACAAGGTTGTCCATAGGATTAGAATAATGACTGGGTGTCTCGAACCGTGGGGAACCACCATGTTCTCCGAGGAGGCTCCATCTGGCGCGGTTGGACCGCCGCCTCGTCCCGTGCCTCAATCCGGTTTGCCTCCCGGTCCGAGGTGGATTATCGTCCAGCTCACGGGTCTCGAAGAGATTTCGGGATCAAACCCTAATGGTAGGCGTGATCTATACTTCCGCTTCAACACCTCCCGCGACGCACTCGTCAAGCATGAGTTTGTAAGCTCGGCGCCTAGAGCGCCCGCCTGCAGCCATCCGCCTTTTTCGCCGCTAGATCCGCTTTGGCTTGTGTGATCTGCTCTTTCACTTGCACAATTTCTGCATTATGAGCCTCCCGATCCGCCGGGTTGTCCTTCGCCATAAGCGCAGCTAGTGCATCAAACAGATCTGATAGAACTTGAACCGGCGGGCGCACCGCCTCCTCGCCTCGCCGCCATCGCCGCCGATCCGGAAAGTATCGCTGCAGCGGTTGAAGAGTGGTTCGCGCTCAGCATCGCCATGAATATTCCAACCCGCTGATCTCGCTTGGGGGTCCGGAATATCGCCGCCATCGAACAGCCCTCGATCATATCGCCCCGCAATCGCACAATGACTCGCCTCTCTGTTGAAGATTCGCCGCCGAATAAACGACGGTCTCACTACCGTGTTCAACCGGCCGTGTTCTCCTCCGTGGATGACTCCAACGAAGACACGCTTCATGGCCGGTTTAACTTGGGTAGGTCGCGACGCCGAGCCGTCTCGACGAGGTCGGTGCGTATGTCCGCCAGCCCAGTGCTCCCGATCTTGCCGATGAAAACGTGTATGCCACCAAAGGGGACCCGCACCGTACACAATTGAATCGCCTCGACCCCATCCGCGCCGCCGATAGATCCGCCGTGACGACTCTTGGTCATCCGCCCACGACGTAGCCTTCGAGTCCTTTGAGCTTGCCTCCAAGATCGCCAAACCATCGCGCGATTGCCCCACGGTGGGCGCCAACCGTCGTGGATTTGTCACGCCGATGTCCTAGCGAAGGACTTAGTCGTGGAGCCATCGCCACGGGTTTACTTGAAGGGGTTAAAGCGGACACAAAGACACGAGGGTTTTATACTAGTTCGGCCCCTTCGATGAAGGTAAAAGCCTATGTCTAGTTGTGATGGAATTGATGTGGTCTCGATGGCTAGGGAGCAAACAAGCTTCGCCTAGGCTCGAGTTGTGATTGTCTCTCCTTGAACCATCGCCGGGTCGCCCCCTTATATACACGGGTGACACCCGTCGGTTCATAGAGTCCCAACCGGTTCATACTCATATCCTGGTTGGTATCTCTCTATTCCTAACTTACAATACAAGTTATACATCAGGCTGGTTTACGGCTACAAGTTCTAAACCGACTACAGGCCTTGGGCCTTTCTCTGCTTATACCACTAACGGAGTTAACCCGGCCCAGGCTGGCCGGTTTACACCTAGTGGTAATATCCCCAACAGTACCTTCCTACCAAACTTACGGCAAGGTTTACATCAGTCCGTACACAAAGATGGCATACATAATAGATCCTATGGTCAAGCATAGGGATGACACTCGCCTCTTCTTTATCTCTTGTCGTGGTCGGGATTGAGCCGAGCTCAATCTCACACCTTGCAACACGTGCAAGAACCCTTTCTTGACTGATCCATTTTGAACTTCTTCAAAATCTTATCAAGGTATGTGCTTTGTGAAGACCTATGAGGCGCCTCGATCTATCCCTATAGATCTTGATGCCTAATATATAAGCAGCTTCTCCAAGGTCCTTCATTGAAAAAAACTTATTCAAGTAGGCCTTAATGCTGTCCAAAAGTTCTATATCATTTCCCATCAAGAGTATGTCATCTACATATAATATGAGAAATGCTACAGAGCTCCCACTCACTTTCTTGTAAACGAGGCTTCTCCATAAGTCTCAAGATAACCCAAACGCTTTGATCATCTCATCAAAGCGAATGTTCCAACTCCGAGATGCTTGCACCAGCCCATAAATGGATCGCTGGAGCTTGCATACTTTGTTAGCATTATTAGGATTGACAAAACCTTCCGGCTGCATCGTATACAGTTCTTCCTTAAGATGTCCGTTAAGGAATGCCGTTTTGACGTCCATCTGCCATATCTCATAATCATAGTATGCGGAAATTGCTAACATGATTCGGATGGACTTCAGCTTTGCTACGGGAGAGAATGTCTCATCGTAGTCAACCCCTTGAACTTGTCAATAACCCTTAGCGACAAGTCGAGCTTTATAGATGGTAACATTACCATCCGCGTCCGTCTTCTTCTTAAAGATCCATTTGTTTTCTATCGTCACGATCATCGGCAAGTCTGCAAAGTCCATACTTTGTTTTCATACATGGATTCTATCTCGGATTTCATGGCTTCAAGCCATTTGTTGGAATCTGGGCCGCCATCGCTTCTTCATAGTTCAAGGTTCACCGTTGTCTAACAACATGATTTCTAAGACAGGTTGCCGCATCACTCGTGCGGAACGTGTCCTAGTGGACCTTCGGTTCAAGAGGAGCTTGATCCAAGTATCTTGATCATCATCATTAACCTCCTCTCTTGTCGGTCAGCACCATAGGAACATCTTCCCGAGTTGCACTACTTCCTGCTTCAAGAGGTAGTACTTCATCAAGCTCTACTTTCCTCCCACTTAATTCTTTCGAGAGAAACTTTTTCCGTAAAGGATCCGCTTCTTGGCAACAAAGATCTTGCCCTCGATCTTAAGTAGAAGGTATACCCAATGGTTTCCTTAGGGTATCCTATGAAGACGATTTTTCCAACTTGGGTTCGAGCTTTTCAGTTGAAGTTTCTTGACATAAGCATCGTGATCCCCAAACTTTTAGAAACGATACTTAGGTTTCTTTCCAAACCATAATTCATACAAAGGTCGCCTCAACGGATTTAGACGGTGCCCTATTTAAAGTGAATGTAGCTGTCTCTAGAGCGATCCCCAAAATGATAGTGGTAAATCGGTAAGAGACATCATAGACCGCACCATATCCAATAGAGTGCTATTACGACGCTCGACACACCGCTACGCTGAAGTGTTCTAGGCGGCGTGAGTTGTGAAACGATTCCACATTTCCTTAAGTGCGCACCAAATTCGGACTTAAATATTCTCCTCCACGATCTAATCGAGGAACTTTATCTTTCGGTCACGTTGATTCTCTACCTCATTCTGAAATTCCTTGAACTTTTCAAAGGTCTCGACTTGTGTTTCATTAAGTAGACATACCCATATCTACTCAAGTCATCGCGAGAGTGAGAACATAACGATATCCTCCATGAGCCTCAACGCCATTGGACCGCACACATTGGTATGTATGATTTCCAATAAGTTGGTTGCTCGCCCATTGTTCCGAGAACGGAGTCTTGGTCATTTTGCCCATGAGGCATGGTTCACATGTGTCAAATGATTCATAATCGAGAGACTCTAAAAGTCCATCAAGATGGAGCTTCTTCATGCGCTTGACACCAATGTGACCAAGGCGGCAAAGCCACAAGTATGTGGGACTATCATTATCAACTTTACATCTTTTGGTATTCACACTATGAATATGTGTAACATTACGCTCGAGATTCATTAAGAATAAAGCATTGACCATCGGGGCATGACCATAAAACATATCTCTCATATAAATGGAACAACCATTATTCTCGGATTTAAATGAGTAGCCATCTCATATCAAACGAGATCCAGATACAATGTTCATGCTCAAACTTGGCACCAAATAACAATTATTGAGGTTTAAAACTAATCCCGTAGGTAAATGTAGAGGTAATGTGCCGACGGCGATCACATCGACCTTGGAACCATTCCTGACGCGCATCGTCACCTCGTCCTTCGCCAGTCTCCGCTTATTCCGCATCTCCTGCTGTGAGTTACAAATATGAGCAACGGCACCGGTATCAAATACCCAGGAGTTACTACGAGTACTGGTAATGTACACATCAATTACATGTATATCAAATATACCTTTTGTGTTGCCGGCCTTCTTGTCCGCTAAGTATTTGGGGCAGTTCCGCTCCAAAGGACCCTTCCTTTGCAATAAAAGCACTCACCTCGTGCTTGGGTCCATTCTTTGACTTCTTCCCAAGAATCGGCTTATCGGGCGTGGCAACATCCTTGCCGCCTTTCTTGAAGTTCTTCTTGCCCTTGCCCTTCTTGAACTTAGTGGTTTTATTGACCATCAACACTTGATGTTCCTTCTTGATTTCTACCTCGCTAACTTCAAAGATCGAAAATACTTCAGAATGGTCTTCACCATCCCCTCGCATATTGTAGTTCATCACAAAGCTCTTGTAGCTTGGTGGGAGCGATCAAGGATTCTCACAATGACCGCCTGCTCGGGAGGTTAATGTCTAGCTGACAAAGCGGTTGTGCAACCCAAACATTTTGAGTATGTGCTCACTGACAAAACTATTTTCCTCCATCTTACAACTATAGAACTTGTCGGAGACTTCATATCTCTCGACCCGGGCATGAGCTTGGAAAACTAGTTTCAGCTCCTCGAACATCTCATATGCTCCGTGTTGCTCAAAATGCTTTTGGAGCCCCGGTTCTAAGTCAGTAAAGCATGCCGCATCGAACGAGGGAGTAATCATCAAGACGAGACCGCCAAGCGCTCATAACGCCTTGGTTCTCTCGAACGGTGCATCACCTAGCGGTCCTTCTAGGACATATTGTTTCTGGAAGCTATGAGGATGATCCTCGTGTTCCAAACCCAAATCCGTGATAGTTGCTGCCATCATCTTTCAGCTTTGGTTTTCTAGGAACGCGTTGTAGTTCATGTTGACATGAGCGCTGGCCATTTGATCTACAAGACATATTTGCAAAGGTTTTAGACTAAGTTCATGATAATTAAGTTCATCTAATCAAATTATTACAATGAACTCCCACTCGATTAGACATCCTCTAGTCATCTAAGTGTTACACGATCCGAGTCGACTAGGCCGTGTTCGATCATCACGTGAGACGGACTAGTCATCGCTTGTGAACATCTCCATGTTGATCGATCTTCTATACGACTCGTGTTCGACCTTTCGGTCTCTGTGTTCCGAGGCCATGTCTGTACATGCTAGGCTCGCAAGTTAACCCTAAGTGTTTGCATGTGTAAAACTGTCTTACACCCGCTGTATGTGAACGTAAGAATCTATCACACCGATCATCACGTGGTGCTTGAACGATTTAACTTTAGCAACGGTGCACGCTTAGGGAGAACACTTCTTGAAATTGTTAAGGGATCATCTTATTTACTACCGTGGTTCTAAGTAAACAAGATGCATAAACATAATAAACATCACATGCAATTATATAATAGTGACATGATATGGCCAATATCATATAGCTCCATTGATCTCCATCTTCAGGGCTCCATGATCATCTTGTCACCGGCATGACACCATGATCTCCATCATCATGATCTCCATCATCGTGTCTTCATGAAGTTGTCACGCCAACGACTACTTCTACTTCTATTGCTAACGCGTTTAGCAATAAAGTAAAGTAATTTACATGGCGTTCTTCAATGACACGCAGGTCATACAAAAATTAAAGACAACTCCTATGGCTCCTGCCGGTTGTCATACTCATCGACATGCAAGTCGTGATTCCTATTACAAGAACATGATCTCATACATCACAATATATCATTCATCATTCATCACAACTTTGGCCATATCACATCACAAGACACTTGCTGCAAAAACAAGTTAGACGTCCTCCAACTGTTGTTGCAAGTTTTACGTGGCTTCTATAGGTGATCTAGCAAGAACGTTTTCTTACCTACGTTAAAGCCACAACATGATTTTGTCAACTTCTATTTACCCTTCATAAGGACCCTTTTCATCGAATCCGCTCCAACTAAAGTAGGAGAGACAGACACCCGCCAGCCACCTTATGCAACTAGTGCATGGCAGTCGGTGGAACCGGTCTCACGTAAGCGTACGTGTAAGGTTGGTCCGGGCCGCTTCATCCCACAATACCGCTGAAGCAAAGATAAGACTAGTAGCGGCAATCAAGTTGACAAGATCTACGCCCACAACAAAATTGTGTTCTACTCGTGCAATAGAGAACTACGCATAGACCTAGCTCATGATGCCACTGTTGGGGAACGTTGCAGAAAATTAAAATTTTTCCTACGGTTTCACCAAGATCCATCTATGAGTTCATCTAAGCAACGAGTCAAGGGAGTGAGATTGCATCTACATACCACTTGTAGATATGCGTGCGGAAGCATTCAAGGGAATGGTGATGATGGAGTCGTACTCGCCGTGATTCAGATCACCGATGACCAAGTGCCGAACGGACAGCACCTCCGCGTTTAACACACGTACGGAGCGGATGACGTCTCCTCCTTCTTGATCCAGCAAGGGGGAAGGAGAGGTTGAGGAAGAAGACTCCAGCAGCAGCACGACGGTGTGGTGGTGGTGGAGAGGCAGTACTCCGACAAGGCTTCGCCGAGATCTTTATCGGAGGAGGAGAGGTGTTGGGGAGGGGAGGGGCTGCGCCTTGGTTGTCTCTAGCAGCCCTCCCCTCACCCCTATATTTATAGGGGAACGGGCAAGGGGGGGCCGGCCCCTCTAGATGGGATCTAGAGGGGGGGGGCCAGGGAGGGGGGCTTGCCCCCCAAGCAAAGGGGGGCGCCCCCACTAGGGTTCCCCCCCAACCCTAGGCGCATGGGCCCAAGGGGGGGGGGCGCCCAGCCCTCCAGGGGCTAGTTCCCTGCCCCTTGCGGCCCATGAGGCCCTCCTAGAGGGGTGGCCCGTCCCCGTGGACCCCCGAAACCTCTCTAGTGGCCCCGATACAATACCGATATGCCCCCAAAACTTTCCGGTGTCCGCATGACAACTTCCCATATATAAATCTTCACCTCCGGACCATTCCGAAACTCCTCGTGACATCCGGGATCTCATCCGGGACTCCGAACAACATTCGGTAATCACATACAAGTCTTCCTAATAACCCTAGCGTCACCGAACCTTAAGTGTGTAGACCCTACGGGTTCGGAGACATGCGATATGACCGAGACAACTCTCCACTCAATAACCAACAACGGGATCTGGATACCCATGTTGGCTCCCACATGCTCCTCGATGATTTCATCGGATGAACCATGATGTCGAGGATTCGATCAACCCCGTATACAATTCCCTTTGTCAATCGGTACGTTACTTGCCCGAGACTCGATCGTCGGTATCCCAATACCTCATTCAGTCTCGTTACCGGCAAGTCACTTTACTCGTACCGTAATGCATGATCCCGTGACCAAACACTTGGTCACTTTGAGCTCATTATGATGATGCATCACCGAGTGGGCCCAATGATACCTCTCCGTCATACGGAGTGACAAATCCCAGTCTCGATCCATGTCAACCCAACAGACACTTTCGGAGATACCTGTAGTGCACCTTTATAGTCACCCGATTCGCCAGTGACGCTTGGTACACCCAAAGCACTCCTACGGTATCCGGGAGTTATACGATCTCATGGTCTAAGGAAAAGATACTTGACATTGGAAAAGCTATAGCAAACGAACTACACGATCTTGTGCTATGCTTAGGATTGGGTCTTGTCCATCACATCATTCTCCTAATGATGTGATCCCGTTATCAACGACATCCAATGTCCATAGCCAGGAAACCATGACTATCTGTTGATCAACGAGCTAGTCAACTAGAGGCTTACTAGGGACATATTATGGTCTATGTATTCACACGTGTATTACGATTTCCGGATAATATAGTTATAGCATGAATAAAGACAATTATCACGAACAAGGAAATATATTAATAATCCTTTTATTATTGCCTCTAGGGCATATTTCCAACAGAAATTCCTCCCCAAGCCATAAGAAGAATGGGTGTTGGTCATATCCTACCCATTGAGGAACCCCTTGTGGCCGAAGGAGAAGGACAATGCTCCACTCAAGTGGAGCCATCGCCGACCCAAGACCCACACGCTTCCGAAGAACAAAGTGAAGGCCCTCAACCACGTGAACAAGGTCAAGGGCAAGATCAACCTCAAGATGGTGGTGAGCCACCAAGTGATGCCCAAGGTCAAGTTCTCCCTTTCGAGCAAGTTCAAGATCAAGAGCAAGCTCAAGATCAAGAACAAGCTCAAGACGGTGCTCAAGATGATCAAGTTTCCCCTCCGCTTTTCACACCCGAGGTGGAACTAGAGCATCATGCCGCGAAGATCGCTTCCAAGCTCACAACCAAAGGTCATCTCATGGAGAATGTGGTGTTGGGGAACGTAGCAATAATTCAAAATTTTCCTACGTATCACCAAGATCAATCTAGGAGATGATAGCAACAAGAGAGAGGGAGTGCATCTTCATACCTCTTGAAGATCGTGAAAACGGAAGCGTTACAAGAACACGGTTGATGGAGTCGTACTCGCGGCAATTCAAATCGTGGAAGATCGATTTAGCGACAAACGGATGGTGCCTCCACATTCAACACCCATACAGCCCGGGGATGTCTCCTCCTTCTTGATCCAGCAAGGGAAGAGGAGATGTTGAGGGAGAGTTCCGGCAACACGACGCCGTGGTGGTGTAGCTTGTGGTTCTCCTGCAGGGCTCACCAAGCTCTACGGAGGAGGAGGAGGTGTTGGAGGATGGAGGGGCTGCGCCAAGGGAAGGGGTGCGGCTGCCTTCTCTCTCCCTCACTATATATAGGGGGAAGGGGCGAGGAGGAGGCGCCCTAGGGTTTACTTAGGGGAGGGGCGGCGGCCACAGGGGAAACCCTAGATGGGTTTGGATGCCCCCACCCCTAGGAAACTTGCCCCCAAGCCGAGAGGGGCGGCTGCCCTAGGGGAGGTGCCCCTACCTCTCTAGGTTAAGTGAGTTGGGGTGGGAGGGGCGCACAACCCCTTAGTGGGCTGATGTGCCCCCTCCCCTTGGTCCATAAGGCCCCCAACGCTTGCCGGGGCCTCCGAAACCCCTTTCGGACACGCTGGTCGTCACCCGGTACCCTTGGAACAATTCTGACTCCAATACCCTTCGTCCAATATAATGATCTTCACCTCCGGACCATTTCGGAGTTCCTCATCACGTCTGGGATCTCATTCGGGACTCCGAACAACCTTCGATAACCACATAATATTTCCCATAACAACTCTAGCGTCACCGAACCTTGAGTGTGTAGACCCTACGGGTTCGGGAACCATGCAGACATGACCGAGACACCTCTCTGGCCAATAACCAATAGCGGGATCTAGATACCCATATTGGCTCCCACATGTTCCACGATGATCTCATCGGATGAACCACTATGTCGGGGATTCAATCAATCTCGTACACAATTCCCTTTGTCTATCGGTATGTTACTTGCCCGAGATTCGATCATCGATATCCCCATACCTTGTTCAATCTCGTTACCGGCAAGTCTCTTTACTCGTTGCATAATGCATGATCCCATGACTAACTCCTTAGTCACATTGAGCTCATTATGATGATGCATTACTGAGTGGGCCCAGAGATACCTCTCCGTCATACGGAGTGACAAATCCTAGTCTCGATTCGTGCCAACCCAACAGACACTTTCGGAGATACCTGTAGTGCACCTTTATAGCCACCCAGTTACATTGCGACGTTTGGTACACCCAAAGCATTCCTACGATATCCGAGAGTTGCACAATCTCATGGTCTAAGGAAATGATATCTGACATTAGAAAAGCTCTTAGCAAATGAACTACACGATCTTGTGCTATGCTTAGGATTGGGTCTAGTCCATCACATCATTCTCCTAATGATGTGATCCCATTATCAATGACATCCAATGTCCATGGTCAGGAAACCATAACCATCTATTGATCAACGAGCTAGTCAATTAGAGGCTCACTAGGGACATGTTGTGGTCCATGTATTCACACATGTATTACGGTTTCCAGTTAATACAATTATAGCATGAACAATTGATGACCCACAAGTATAGGGGATCTATCGTAGTCCTTTCGATAAGTAAGAGTGTCAAACCCAACGAGGAGCAGAAGGAAATGATAAGCGGTTTTCAGTAAGGTTTTCTCTGCAAGCACTAAAATTGTAGGTGATAGATAGTTTTGTGATAAGATAAGTAGTAACGAGCAACAAGTAAATAAAGTAAATAAAGTGCAGAAGGTGGCCCAATCCTTTATGTAGCAAAGGATAAGCCTGGACAATTTCTAATAATGAGGAAGGAGCTCCCGAGGACACATTGGGAATTATCGCCAAGCTAGTTTTCATCACGTTCATATGATTCGCGTGCGGTACTTTGATAATTTGATATGTGGGTGGACCGGTACTTGGGTACTACCCTAACTTAGACAAGCATCCCACTTATGATTAACCTCTATTGCAAGCATCCGCAACTACAATAAGAAGTATTAAGGTAAACCTAACCACATCATTAAACATATTGATCCATATCAGCCCCTAACGAAGCAACGCATAAACTAGGGTTTAAGCTTCTGTCACTCTAGTAACCCATCATCTACTTATTACTTCCCCATGCCTTCCTCTAGGCCCAAATAATGGTGTGGTGTCATGTAGTCAATGTTCACATAACACCACTAGAGGAAAAGACAACATACATCTCATCAAAATATCGAACGAATACCAAATTCACATGACTACTAATAGCAAGACTTCACCCATGTCCTCAGGAACAAATGTAACTACTCACAAAGCATATTCATGTTCATAATCAGAGGAGTAATAATATGCATAAAGGATCTGAACATATGATCTTCCACCAAGTAAACCAATTAGCATCAACTACAAGGAGTAATCAACACTACTAGCAACCCACAGGTACCAATTTGTGGTTTTGATACAAGATTGGATACAAGAGATGAACTAGGGTTTTGAGAGGAGATGGTGCTGGTGAAGATGTTGATGGAGATTGACCCTCCCGATGAGAGGATCGCTGGTGATGACGTTGGTGATGATTTCCTCCCGAGGGAAGTGTCCCCGCAGAACAGCTCGCCAGAGCCCTAGATTGATTCCGCCAAGGTTCCGCCTCGTGGCAGCGGAGTTTCGTCCCGTAAGCTTGCCCATGATTTTTTCCAGGGTAAAAGTGATGATATAGCAGAAGATGGACGCCGGAGGCCAACCAGGGGGCCTAGGAGATAGGGGCGCGCCCCCTGTCTCCTGGACAGGGTGTGGGGCCCCTAGCCTATTTCTTTCGCTCATAAATTCTTATTAAATCCAAAAAAAGTTGTTTCGAGGAGTCTCAGGACTTTTGGAGCTGTGCAGAATAGCTTTCCAACGTTTGCTCCTTTTCCAGCCAGAATTCCAGCTGCCGTCATTCCCCCTCTTCATGGTAAACCTTGTAAAATAAGAGAGAATAGCCATAATTATTGAAATATAATGTGTAATAACAGCCCATAATGCAATAAATATTGATATAAAAGCATGATGCAAAATGGACGATCAACTCCCCAAGCTTAGACCTCGCTTGTCCTCAAGCGGAAGCCAAATCGAAAAATATGTCCACATGTTTAGAGATAGAGGTGTCGATAAAAATAAAATACGAACATGAGGGCATCATGATCATTCTAATAACAACAACATATATAGATTTTGTCATATGATTTCCTATGCTCAAGTAATAAGCAATTCACAATGTCAAGTATGGTCCAAAAACTTCCTTGGGAACTAACAAACTATAATCTCAATCGTTGAAGCAATTGCAATTTATCATAACATCAGAAAGAGTTAATAATAGAGCTTTTCAGCAAGCTCACATACTCAACTATCTCGTAGTCTCCTATAATTGTTAACACTCACGCAATACTTGTGGTTATAGAGTTTCAGCCAGACACTGAGAAAGATAGGGGCTTATTGTGTTGCCTCCCAACGTATTCACCTTTAGGTGATGTCAACAATAATAGCCCATGCTAACTTACATCCAATTGGATATATATATCATGATCTTTCAAACCCGAAGAGCTTGCCAAAGGATAAAATGAAAAAGGGAAAGGTGAGGATCACCTTGACTTGAGCATAAAGTAAAAACATAAAGTAAAAGATAGGCCCTTCGGAGAGGGAAGCAGAGGTTGTCATGCGCGTTTAGGGTTGATGTACAAAATCTTAATGCAAAAGAACGTCACTTTATATTGCCCCTTGTATGTGGACCTTTATTATGCAGTCCGTCGCTTTTATTACTTCCACAACAAGTTCGTACAAAGCTTATTTTCTCCGCACTAATAAGTCATACATATTTAGAGAACAATTTTTATTGCTTGCACCGATGACAACTTACTTGAAGGATCTTACTCAATCCATAGGTAGGTATGGTGGACTCTCATGGCAAAACTGGGTTTAAGGATATTTGGAAGCACAAGTAGTATCTCTACTTGGTGCGAGGAATTTGGCTAGCATGAGGGGGAAAGGCAAGCTCAACATGTTTGGAAGGTCAATGACAATATACTTTAACTGGGATGTCGGAAAACATAAACCATTACATTGTCTTCCTTGTCCAACATCAACTCTTTTAGCATGTCATACTTAATGAGTGCTTCACAATCATAAAAGATGTCCAAGATAATATATTTATATGTGAACCCCTCTTTCCTTATCACTTTCTATTAATTGCAACGATGACCAAGACTACGTTCATCAACTCTCAACAATTTTTATGCCTCATACTTTCTATGTGTGAAGTTATCACTATCCATAAGATCAATATGAACTCTTTTATTCTTTCTACTTTCTCAAGATCATAGCAACATAGCAAAGCCCTTGACTCAACACTAATCTTTATTATAGATAGCACACAGACTCGATTACATAAAGAGATCACAAAGCAAAACTTGAAACTACTTGATGTCTAGATTTCAAACTACTAGATCAAGATACTACTAAAAGGATCGAACTAAATAAAGCGGTAAAGATAGGGGTGTGATGGTGATACGATACCGGGGCACCTCCCCCAAGCTTGGCAGTTGCCAAGGGGAGTGCCCATACCCATGTGATTATTTCCTCGGAGGTGATGGAGGTGGTGATGATGACGGTGGATAATCGCACATCGACCGTAAAAGCTCCTCCAACTTGCGGATAATGCCCTTGAGTCCGACGATATGATCCTTCAATAGGATATTCTCCTGTGTGAGATACTTGTTCTGTATGCGAGCTAACTCAATCATCTTGAAAGCTTCAATCTCTGTTGGAGTGAAAAGGTTAGGTAAAGGTTGAGGGATGTCTTCTTCTTTCTCCACCGGAGCTTGAACCTCCATGGCCTTCTTGATCCCTTCATCCTTGTTGATCTCTTCTGGTTCCTCTCTTTTTAGCTCTATTTTCAATAGCCAAGCAACCTTGTCTTTTGTTGGAGGAGGGAGAAGTCATGGTGCTCTAAATCTGCAATGGAAACAGCTCGAAACGAAAACAGAGGATATTTGCGTGATACGGTGGTCAAAACCTTCGGGAGTATATATAATGAATTTTTACCGACCAAAATACATAACATGCAAGGAAACGGAGTCCGGGAGGCACACGAGGTGCCCATGAGACAGGGGGCGCGCCCTACAGGGGGGCGCGCCCTCCTCTCTCGTGGGAGCCTCGTGTCCCTTTCGGACTACTTCTTTCTTCCTAAAATTCTTAAATATTCCAAAACTGATAAAAATTGCCATTGGAGTTGTTTTGGAGTCGGTTTACTTACCGCACCACATACCTATACCTTTTCGAGTCCGGAACGCTCGAAAGTGTCCCTATGTATTCCTCGGGGTTACAGTTTCAATAATATTAGTTTCAACATTGATAGGATTACCTTAAATATAATGTTTAATTCTTTGACCGTTTACCACCCTCGGATTTGTGCCTTCGAAGTTGTTGATTTTTATAGCACCAGAACGATAGAACTCCTCGATAACGTAGGGACCTTCCCATTTTGAGAGAAGTTTTCCTGCAAAAAATCTTAAACAAGAGTTGAATAATAACACATAATCTCCTACGTTAAACTCACGCTTTTGTATCCTCTTATCGTGCCAGCGTTTGACTTTCTCTTTGAAAAGCTTGGCATTCTCATAGGCTTGGGTTCTCCATTCATCAAGTGAGGTAATATCAAACAACCTCTTCTCACCGGCAAGTTTGAAGTCATAATTGAGCTCTTTAATAGCCCAATATGCTTTATGTTCAAGTTCAAGAGGTAAATGACACGCTTTTCCTAAACCATCTTATAGGGAGACATACCCATAGGATTTTTGTATGCAGTTCTATAGGCCCATAATGCATCATCAAGTTTTTTGGACCAATTCTTTCTAGATCTATTCACAGTCTTTTGCAAAATTAATTTGAGCTCTCTATTGCTCAACTCTACTTGACCACTAGACTGCGGATGATAAGGAGATGCTATTCTATGATTGACATCATACTTAGCAAGCATCTTACGAAAAGCACCATGAATAAAATGTGAACCACCATCAGTCATAAGATATCTAGGGACTCCAAACCTCAGAAAAATAACTTCTTTAAGCATTTTAATAGAAGTGTTATGATCAGCACTACTAGTTGGAATAGCTTCTACACACTTAGTAACGTAATCAACATCAACTAAAATATGTGTATAACCATTAGAGGCAGGAAAAGGCCCCATATAATCAAAGCCCCAAACATCAAATGGTTCAATAACAAAAGAATAATTCATAGGCATTTCTTGACGTCTACTAATGTTACCTATTCTCTGACATTCATCACAAGATAAGACAAACTTACGAGCATCTTTGAAGAGAGTAGGCCAATAAAAACTAGATTGTAGTACCTTGTGTGCAGTTCTATCTCCAGCGTGGTGTCCTCCATAGGATTCAGAGTGACACTTGCGTAGGATCTGTTCCTGTTCATGCTCAGGCACACAACGTCTAATAACACCATCTACTCCTTCTTTATAAAGGTGTGGATCATCCCAGAAGTATGTCTTAAATCATAAAAGAACTTTTTCTTTTGCTGGTATGTGAAACTAGGCGGCATATATTTAGCAACAATGTAATTAGCATAATCAGCATACCAAGGAGCAGTACGAGAAGCATTGACAACCGCTAACTGTTCATCGTGAAAGCTATCATTAATATGCGTGGGTCATCAAGAACATTCTCTAACCTAGACAAGTTATCTCAGAACGGGTTCTCAGCTCCTTTCTATCAATAATATGCAAGTCAAATTCTTGGAGCAAGAGAACCCATCTAATGAGTCTAGGCTTAGCATCTTTCTTTTCCATAAGATATTTAATAGCAGCATGATCAGGTGAATAGTAACTTCAAATCAACAATATAAGGTCTAAACTTATCACATGCAAACACAACTGCTAAGAACTCTTTTTCAAGAGTAGCATAATTTCTCAGGGCAAGATCAAGAGTCTTACTAGCATACCGGATAACATTCAATTTCTTATCGACTCTTTGCCCTAAAACAAGACCTCTGACATAATCACTAGCATCGCACATAATTTCAAAAGGTAAATTCCAATCAAAGTGGCTGAACAATAGGTGCAGTGATCAAAGCTTTCTTAAGTGTTTCAAATGCTTCTACACAATCATCATCAAAGACAAAAGGAATATCTTTTTGCAATAAATTAGTCGAGGCCTAGAGATTTTAGAAAAGTCCTTAATGAACCTCCTATAAAAACAAAGTGACCAAGGAAACTTCTTATACCTTTTATGTCCTTGGGACATGGCATCTTTCAATAGCATCAACTTTGGCTTTATCAACTTCAATACCTCTCTCGGAGTTCTTGTGCCCCAAGACAATGCCTTCATTAACCATAAAGTGACACTTTTCCCAATTCAGACGAGACTAGTGTCTTCAGATCTCTGCAAAACTCGATCAAGGTTGCTCAAACAATTATCAAAGGAGGATCCATAGACGGAGAAGTCATCCATGAATACCTCACAAATCTTTTCACAAAAATCAGAAAATATAGCCATCATGCATCTTTGAAAGGTAGCAGGTGCATTACATAAACCAAAAGGCATACGTCTATAAGCAAAAGTACCAAAAGGGCAAGTAAAAGTAGTTTTAGATTGATCCTTCGCTGACACAGGTATCTGAGATAAACCAGAATAGCCATCTAGAAAGCAAAAATGTGTGTGTTTGGATAGCCTTTCTAGCATTTGATCAATAAAAGGTAAAGGGTAATGATCTTTCTTAGTAGCTTTATTTAACTTACGGAAATCAATTACCATCCTATAACCTGTAGTAATTCTTTATGGATCAATTCATCTTTATCATTAGGAACAACGGTAATACCTCCCTTTTAGGGACACAATGGACAGGGCTTACCCATTCACTATCGAAGAACGGATAAATAATACCTGCCTCAAGGAGCTTTAGTATCTCCTTTCTTACCACTTCCTTCATGTTGGGATTTAATCGTCTTTGAGGATCTCTAACTGGTTTGGCATCTTTCTCCATTGAAATTTTGTGTTGACATAATGTGGGACTAATGCCCTTAAGATCATCCAGAGTATATCCAATAGCAGCTCGGTGCTTCTTCAGAGTTTTCAATAATCTTTCTTCTTCTTTCTCTGAAAGGTTAGCACTAATAATAACATGATATATTTCTTTTTCATCAAGATAAGCATACTTAAGATTATCAGGTAATGGTTTGAGTTCAAACACGGGATCACCCTTGGGTGGAGGGGGATCCCCAAGAATTTCAATGGGAAGGTTATGTTTCAACATAGGTTCCTGTTTAAGGAACACTTCATCTATTTCTTCCCTTTCCTTCATAAACATATTGTTTTCATGGTCTAGCAAATATTGTTCTAACGGATCAGTTGGAGGAACGACAATGGAAGCAAGACCAATAATTTCATCCTTACTAGGTGGTTCCCTTTCACGAGGTTGTCTACTAAACTTAGCAAAATTAAACTCATGAGACATACCATCTATGCCAACAGTGACAATATTCTTTTCACAATTAATCTTAGCACTAGCAGTATTCAAGAAAGGTCTACCAAAACTAATGGGACAAAAATCATCTTGTGGGGAACCAAGAACAAGAAAATCAGCAGGGTATTTAACCTTCCCACACAAAACTTCAACATCTCTAACAATCCCAATAGGTTTAATGGTATCCCTATTAGCAAGCTTAATAGTAACATCAATGTCTTCTAATTCAACGGGTGCAATGTCGTGCATAATTTCTTTATAAAGATCATAAGGTATCGCACTAGCACTAGCACCCATATCATATAAGCCATGATAACAATGATCTCCTATTTTTTAAAAAATAACAGGCATGCATACAACAGGTCTACGTGTCTTAGTATCAGGTCTAGCAATATTAGCAGTCTCGCCCAAGAAAGAAATAACATGCCCATCTAAGTCCTCATCCAAGAGATCTTTAACCATAGCAATACTAGGTTCAACATTAATTTGCTCAGAGGTGTATAAGTCCTAGTATTACTCTTACGAACAACAGTCGAAGCTTTAGCATGATCTTTTATCCTAACAGGAAAAGGAGGTTTTTCAACATAAGCAGTAGGAACAATAGGATCACTATGGTAATAATCTTTTCTTCGACAGTAATAGGTGCAACTACTTTTACTTCAACAGGAGGATTATATTTAAACCACTTCTCTTTAGGGAGATCAACGTGGGTAGCAAAAGATTCACAAAAAGTAGCTACTATCTCAGAGTCAAGTCCATACTTAGCGCTAAATCCATGAAAAGCATCGGTATCCATAAAAGATTTAACACAATCGAACTTAGGTGTCATACCTGACTCCTTACCATCGTCGAACCCCAATCTTCAGAGTTATGCTTAATTCTTTCCAATAAGTCTCATTTGAAATCAATAGTCTTCAAATATAAGAACCAAAGACAGAAGTATTGAGCATGTTGCGATTATCAAGAGAAAGCCGAGCATAAAAATTCGAATAATCATTTCCGAGAGAGCTCATGATTGGGGCATGAATATAACATTGACTTAAGCCTCCCCAAGCTTGAGCGATGCTTTCTCCTTCATGAGGCCAGAAATTATATATGTAATTACGATCACGATGAACAAGATGCATAGGATAGAACTTCCGTGAAATTCCAACTTCAATCGCTTATAATTCCAAGATCCCGTATCATCACATAGCCTATACCATGTCAATGCATCTCCTTCAAAGATAAAGGAAGACCTTCCTTTGACAACATCATCGGGAATACCTGCAAGCTTAAATAATCCACAGACTTCATCCACAAAGATAAGGTGTAAATCGGGATGCAATGTTCCATCTCCCGCAGATGGAGTAGCTAGCAGTTTTTCTATCATACCCGAAGGAATCTCAAAGTGAATATTTTCATATAGTTCGGTAGGTCGAGGAGCAACTCTTTGCTCTTCAGATCAGGGTGAAGATACCCCAAACAAGCCCCTCAAAGGATTAGTTTCCATAGTGACAAGTAACAGAAAATTTCAGCACCCTATATAAATGTTTCCTTACCAAGTTCGACTCACCAAAAGCTCTACACTCCCCGGAAACGGCGCCAGAAAAGAGCCTTGATGACCCACAAGTGTAGGGGATCTATCGTAGTCCTTTCGATAAGTAAGAGTGTCGAACCCAACGAGGAGTAGAAGGAAATGATAAGCGGTTTTCAGTAAGGTTTTCTCTGCAAGCACATAAATTGTAGGTGATAGATAGTTTTGTGATAAGATAAATAGTAATGAGCAACAAGTAAATAAAGTAAATAAAGTGCAGCAAGGTGGCCCAATCCTTTATGTAGCAAAGGATAAGCTTGGACAATTTCTAATAATGACGAAGGAGCTCCGAGGACACATTGGGAATTATCGTCAAGCTAGTTTTCATCACGTTCATATGATTCGCGTTTGGTACTTTGATAATTTGATATGTGGGTGGACCGGTACTTGGGTACTGCCCTAACTTAGACAAGCATCCCACTTATGATTAACCTCTGTTGCAAGCATCCACAACTACAATAAGAAGTATTAAGGTAAACCTAACCACATCATTAAACATATGGATCCATATCAGCCCCTAACGAAGCAACGCATAAACTAGGGTTTAAGCTTCTGTCACTCTAGCAACCCATCATCTACTTATTACTTCCCCATGCCTTCCTCTAGGCCCAAATAATGGTGAAGTGTCATGTAGTCGACGCTCACATAACACCACTAGAGGAAAAGACAACATACATCTCATCAAAATATCGAATCTAATACCAAATTCACATGACTACTAATAGCAAGACTTCACCCATGTCCTCGAGAACAAACATAACTACTCACAAAGCATATTCATGTTCATAATCGAGGAGTAATAATATGCATAAAGGATCTGAACATATGATCTTCCACCAAGTAAACCAATTAGCATCAACTACAAGGAGTAATCAACACTACTAGCAACCCACAGGTACCAATTTGTGGTTTTGATACAAGATTGGATACAAGAGATGAACTAGGGTTTTGAGAGGAGATGGTGCTGGTGAAGATGTTGATGGAGATTGACCCCCTCCCGATGAGAGGATCGTTGGTGATGACGTTGTTGATGATTTCCCCCTCCCGGAGGGAAGTGTCCCCGGCAGAACAGCTCTGCCAGAGCCCTAGATTGATTCCGCCAAGGTTCCGCCTCGTGGCGGCGGAGTTTCGTCCCGTAAGCTTGCCCACAATTTTTTCCAGGGTAAAAGTGATGATATATCAGAAGATGGACGCCGGAGGCCCACCAGGGGGGCCAGGAGATAGGGGCGCACCCTATAGGGGGGCGCGCCCCTGTCTCCTGGACAGGGTGTGGCCCCCTGGCCTATTTCTTTCGCTCATAAATTCTTATTAAATCCAAAAAGTTGTTTCGTGGAGTCTCAGGACTTTTGGAGTTGTGCAGAATAGGTTTCTAACGTTTGCTCCTTTTCCACCGAATTCCATTGCACGACATTCCCCCGCTTCATGGTAAACCTTGTAAAATAAGAGAGAATAGCCATAAGTATTGAAATATAATGTGTAATAACGCCCATAATGCAATAAATATTGATATAAAAGCATGATGCAAAATGGACGTATCAACAATAGACAATCACCATGGACAAGGAAATATAATAATAACCATTTTATTATTGCCTCTAGGGCATATTTCCAACATGTGGTTGGAAGCCTAAGAAAAGGGGTAAGCACTCATAGACAATTAGCAAACTATTGTGAACATCACGCGTTTGTTTCTTGTGTCGAACCCCAAAAGGTCTATGAGGCGCTCGGGGATCCGGATTGGCTCAATGCCATGCATGAAGAACTCAACAACTTAGAGCACAACCAAGTGTGGAAATTGGTGCTAAGGCCAACCGGGAATCATAATGTTATTGGAACCAAGTGGATATTCAAGAACAAGCAAGATGCTCGTGGAATCATTGTTCGCAACAAGGCTCGGTTCGTGGCACAAGGCTACTCCCAAGTCGAGGGTATCGACTACGTTGAAACCTTTGCTCCCGTTGCTCATCTTGAATCAATTCGTTTGTTGATTGCCTATGCTTCTCATCATAATTTCAAGTTGCAAGAAATGGATGTGAAAAGTGCTTTTCTTAATGGTCCCTTTAATGAATTGGTGTATGTCAAACAACCCCCGGGGTTCGAGGATCTCTATTTCCCCGATCATGTGTACCAACTCAACAAGGCACTCTATGGCCTTAAACAAGCCCCACGTGCGTGGTATGAGCATCTTACTGAGTTGTTGCAAGATCATTGGTTCGAAATTGGGAAAATCGACCCCACTCTTTTTACTAAGAAGGTCAAAGGGGAGTTGTTTGTGTGCCAACTATATGTTGATGATATTATCTTTTGTTCCCCTAACAAAGCTTTCAATGAGGAATTTGCCGCTCTCATGACCTCAAAGTTCAAGATGTCTATGATGGGAGAGTTGAAGTTCTTTCTCGGGTTCGAAATCAAGCAAAGAAGAGAAGGAACGTTCATCAACCAAGCCAAATACACTCAAGAATGCTCAAGAGATTCAAGCTTAATGATGTCAAGCCGGCTTCCACTCTAATGCCTGTCAAATGCCAACTTGACATTGATCCCAATGGTAAAGCGGTGGATCAAAAGGTATATCGCTCCATGATCAGATCCTTGCTTTACCTTTGTGCATCTAGACCGGATATCATGTTGAGTGTGGGAATTTGTGCACGGTTTCAAGCCGCACCTAAGGAAAGCCACTTTGTGGCGGTCAAGCGAATCTTTCGATATTTAGCTCATACCCCAAAGTTTGGCTTATGGTACCCAAGAAGAGCCAACTTTGATCTTTTGGGTTATACAGACTTAGATTGGGCGGGAGACAAAGTGGATAGGAAGTCCACCTCCGGAGGGTGCCAATTGATTGGTTGCTCTTTAGGGAGTTGGTCTTCTAAGAAGCAAAGTTGTGTATCTCTCTCGTCCACCGAAGCGGAGTATGTGGCTGCTAGTAATTGTTGTGCTCAACTTCTATGGATGAGGCAAACTTTGAAGGATTACGGTGTCACTTGTGACGAAGTGCCTCTTTGGTGTGACAATGAAAGTGCCATCAAGATCTCTCTCAACCCGGTGCAACACTTCAAGACGAAGCACATTGAGATTCGGTAGCACTTCATCCGGGATCACATTAGGCGAGGGGAGATCAAGCTCAAGTATGTCAACACTCATGATAACCTTGCCAATATTTTCACGAAGCCCTTGGATGAAGCAAGATTTCGCGAGTTAAGGCATGAGCTAAATATCATTGATTCGAGCAATGTGGCTTGAACCCTTGCACACCCCACCACACTCTTCATGATGTCTTGTTTAGGTGTAGTCATGGACATAGGGGGAGTGTTGTTCTCTCAATGAACTCTCCCTCCGCCTATTACACATAAATTGATTGAGTCTTTCACATTATCCATTTTTATGGCACTTGTGCTTCAAAGACGAGTTTTGGTCATGGGCCCAAGGATAATTCTTAGCGGCGCCATACCATTTGCTCAAACATAGGTGGCTCCGGTCACCGCCCTTGTGCAAAGGTAGTCTCTTTTGTGTGTTTCTTTTTGCCTTGCCTTTGTGTTCCCCTAGATGTTTGAATTCTCTAAAGAGTGGCTTTTGTTTGTTCGCTTCTTGCACTCTTGAGAGTCTTCATCATCATAATATAGTGTCGTTCTTCCATCCTAAGCCTTCTCATCCCAAGCCATCTTTCCAATGTACACAAGTTTGAACTCTTTGTGCATGGGCTGGTACAACTTGGCAGTACATCCGGTGGTCAGAGCGGTTCTACCGCTCTGCCACTAGGTTGGGTAGTCCCTGCGGTACTTCCAGTCAGGTACGAGCAGTTCTACCACTCCTACTTGCACCTGCACCACTGGCCTGTACTACTAGTATTTGGAAGCGGCACTACCGCTTTTTGAAGCGGTACTACCGGCTGACATCTGGGCGCCTATATAAGGGGCACGTGCTGAAGGGGTTTCTTTTTCCCTTCGCGCTCGTCCCTCATCTGAACCCTAGCCGCCGGTTGTTCGGCCCGTTGCTCCGGAGCGCCCTCAGGCCCTCCAGATCGGTCGGCCCTTCATCGGATCCGCTCCATTGAGGCCGCCTCTTCTTCGATCTCCTCCCATGGATACTGGTAATGCCCTCCTCTTCTCGTTTTTAGGGTTCCTCTTGTTGAATCCTCTCTCTAGGGCATTGCTTGTACTCCCACATTTTTGGCAAAATGTTTGGTGGGAGAGATCCGTATAAACTCCTCCTATTTCCTGTGCGTAGCTAGCAGTAGGAATAATGCATATCTAGATTCGAGATAGGGTTGTTCCTGTTCTTCCTCTAGGCAGATCCGCTCTCAGCGGTACTACCGGTCGAACAACCGGAACAACCGCCCTCTCTGAACCATCTGCACTGTTCCTCTTCTATTTACATACATGGGATGTATTCCTCTGATCTTGTGTACATTCTTCTCATCTTTGCTGTGTGCTCTTTGTGTGCGCATGCAGGTGGCTCTAGCTCTCATGCTGCTCAGAAGCCTCGGAACACCAAGAAGAGGGCCCGTAGGGGCAAACCATCGGATGACAATGAGGACGCTCATGAGGTGGGCCTCCCTACCAAGCAACCCGTCGGGAGAAGTCTGTTGCTGCCAAGCAGCGTGCTGCGATGCCAATGCACAAGTGGAAGATGCCGGACTGGCAAAAGGCTCGTTTTTAGGATCCCTACTCTGTTGCACCTACTCCTCGTTGGAACAACCCTCAATTCCGGAATGAGTTTCAGATGAGAATTGTGTCAGAAATTTTCGAGCATCACAAGAACTAGTTCACCCGGATGTGGTCCATTGACATTGATCATTGGAGGAACAATCTTGACTACTTTGGAGAAGCTCTAGAGATCTGTGAGGAGTTTGACTTGATCAAGCTCATGACCGTGAATTGTGACTTCGATGTGCAGCTCATCCATCAGTTCTATGCTATAGTCCACTTTGACTCTAATGCCGAGTGCCACCTTTCCTTCATGTGCCGTGATGAATTCTTTCATGTCCCGTGGCGAGCTTTCTGCAATGCTCTTGGCTATGAGGATACCGGGGAGGAGGGTCAAGGAGGTATCCATCCTCACGACAGACCTCATCCCATGGATAAGGTGAAGCCTGCCCCTCTGTACATTCCTAGACATGGCATTGTGGGTAAGTCCAGTGACCTTCTGCCCGTCTATGACATTATGCATCGTGTGTTCCGGTGTGTGCTGCTTCCCAAGGTCGGGAACCAAGATGATATTTATGGTTATCTAGTGGATTTACTAGTGGACATGAAGACCAAGAGGGGATCTGGCGCCACGTTTGATGTTTCCAAGTGGATGTGGGAGGAGATGTACAATATGGTGTGGTACCGCAAGGTACCGATCTATGCTCCCTTTGTGATGCAGTTTCTGAACACCTTTTGGGCAGTCTGTAGGCTAGGAGAGCCTCTCTCCACTATTGCAAACCTCACGGAGCATGAGTTTAAGGTTCTGAGGAAGAAGAAGCATAAGACTCCTCGCTTTTCTACGGGCAATTAGGAGGATGTGTATGCTACCTCGGACGACGATGACTTTGAGTTGGAGGCTGGGGTCCAGCCCACTTGGGTTGACAAGCTGACGTCCAAGATCAAGAAGACCTTCTGCTTACAGACTCACATTCATAAGAAGCTCTACAAGGCCCATGTTGCTGAGAAGATGGCGAGTCGCAGGCAGATTCAGTTGATGAAGCACCTCAATGTGCCAGATGTGAAGAGTGGCTCTGAGAAGACTATCACTCCTAAGGATTCGTGGTGCATGGAGAACTGTCAATGATCCGATGAAGCGCCTGCCTCCTCTTCTGTTCATGGTCCTAAGGCGACTACTGTGGGGTCTGAGGAGTCTGAGGAGGCCGAGGAGCCTGAGGAGCCTGACGACACTGATGATGGTGATGATGATGCTTCTGACACCTCTGCGACGACTGGCGAGGAGGTCTACTGAGCCCCGGGGTGCTAGCTTCGCTCTTTTCCTTTTTGGTGTCTTGATGCCAAAGGGGGAGAGAGCTCCATTAGGTCACGAGAGTTGCATGGGGGGTTCATTTGCAGTTGGTCTTGTGCGCTCATTTGCAGTTGCTTTTTAGTGTCTTGTGCACTCGTTCCTAGTGTGTCGTTGAGCATGGTGTAAGACATGCGTCCCTTATCTATTTATCCTTTTAGTGTCTTGTGAACTCGTCCCTGGTGTGTCGTTGTGCATGGGGTAAGACATGCGTCCCTTATCTTTTTATCTATGCACTCGTCTGTCAGTAAAGCTTGCATGCTTTGTTCTACTATCTTGAGCTTTATGCTCAGTATTGTTTTTCGTTGTCACTGGGTGGTCTATAAAATCTAGGGGGAGCATTGACCCTAGTGTGAGCATCTGCTATCTCAAAGCAAACTCTAAATAATGCTCACACTCAGGGGAGCCCCGTCTATATTTTCTATACCTCCTGTGCCTTTCGAGTGGTTGTCATCATCCACCAAAAAGGGGAGATTGTAAGGGCACCTTCTACCTTAAGTTTTGGTGATGATGACAACGCTCATGTGGAATAATCGTGCGTCCTAGTTTTCTCAGGTACACATTGTGCGGCGCAAGACGGTTAGGCCTTCCCTCTATGCGGAAAAGATCGAAGACGGAGTTTCTGACATTTTATTCCTTGGGTCGTAGGTTATCGTTACTTTTAAGAGGTAATCCACATCAGATGGTATTGGGTGAATCATTTCACGGACACGTTCTCTGCACCCACCAGACACCATCCGTTCAAGAAGAGAGGGGTTCCCCAAAGTTCTCTGCTCTGTGCAGTTCTGCCCATGGCGGTAGTACCGCTCCATTGGGTGGCTGTACCGGTGGCCGGTAGTTTCGGTCTTACCACCGCCCCAAGTACCGCTCAGGGGTGACTCCCTTCTGTACCAGGTACGGTGGTAGACCGGTAGTGGAACGGAGGTTCCGGTTTATCTTGAGAAACTGGTACTACCAGTGTTCAGGGCGGTAGTACCGCCTCGGACTCCACTACTCAGGAACTGCTGGCCCAGCGGTAGCTTTGGCCGAACCACCGCTCTAACTACCGGCCTGGGGTGATTTCCCTCTGTGGTGAGGTGGTAGTCGGGCGGTGGTGGGTGAAAGTGCAACTATCCCTAGGTGGTTTTGGTAATTCATAACAACATATAGCTCACTGAGCTAATGCTATTCCAAGACTATTATTTCAGGAAAGCTCAATGAATGGCATGGCATGGATGACGAAAGTGGATCCCTCAAAATACTAATGACAAAGGATTGGCTCAAGCTCAAAAGCTCAAGACTCTTCATTTTACATTTTAGTGATCCAAGATCACATTGAGTCTATAGGAAAAGCCAATACTATCAAGGAGGGATGAGGTGTTGCTTAATGAGCCTCTTGCTTCATGTGCTTGGTGATATGCACCAAAAACCCTCAGTTACTTTCTCACATCCACAAATGACCTAAACCTAAAGCCAAAATCGGTCACACCGATTCTTTCTATCTGGCGCCACCGAGTTTGAATGTCATAGCCACTGCCACAAACCCTAGGCAAATCGGTCTTACCGATAGGGATCTCGGTCTCACCGAGGTGGGATTGTAATCTTTCTGTTTCCCTTTGTAACGTTTCGGTCTAACCGAAGTGAGCGATCGGTCCCACCGAGATTGCAATGTAAACTCTCTGTTTCCCTTTTGTAACATTTCGGTCTCACCGAAAAGAGCAAATCGGTCCCACCGAGTTTACCTGACCAACTCTCTGGAAAGCTTATTACCAAAATCGGTCTCACCAGGTTTGTGTAATCGGTCTTACCGAGATTACGTTATGCCCTAACCCTAACCGAATCGGTCCTACCGAGTTGCATGTCAGTCCCACCGAAAATCCTAACGGTCACTAGGTTTACTAAATCGGTCCGACTGAGTCTGTTGAATCGGTCCCACCGAGTTTGGTAAATTGTGTGTAACGGTTAGATTTTGTGTGGAGGCTATATATACCCCTCCACCTCCTCTTCATTCATGGAGAGAGCCATCAGACTGAACCTACACTTCCAACTTACCATTTCTGAGAGAGAACCACCTACTCATGTGTTGAGGCCAAGATATTCCATTCCTACCATATGAATCTTGATCTCTAGCCTTCCCCAAGTTGCTTTCCACTCAAATCTTCTTTCCACCAGATCTATATCCTATGAGAGAGAGTTGAGTGTTGGGGAGACTATCATTTGAAGCAAAAGAGCAAGGAGTTCATCATCAACGCACCATTTGTTACTTCTTGGTGAGTGGTGTCTCCTAGATTGGCTAGGTGTCACTTGGGAGCCTCCGACAAGATTGTGGAGTTGAACCAAGGAGTTTGTAAGGGCAAGGAGATCGCCTACTTCATGAAGATCTATCGCTAGTGAGGCAAGTCCTTCGTGGGCGACGGCCATGGTGGGGTAGACAAGGTTGCTTCTTCGTGGACCCTTCGTGGGTGGAGCCCTCCGTGGACTCACAAGAACTGCTACCCTTCATGGGTTGAAGTCTCCATCAACGTGGATGTACGATAGCACCACCTATCAGAACCACGCCAAAAACATCCGTGTCTCCAATTGCGTTTGAATCCTCCAAACCCTTCCCTTTACTTTCTTGCAAGTTGCATGCTTTAATTTCCGCTGCCTATATACTCTTTGCATGCTTGCTTGAATTGTGTGATGATTGCTTGACTTGTCCTAAGATACCTAAAATCTGTCAAACTCTAAAATTGGGAAAAGGTTAAGTTTTTAATTGGTCAAGTAGTCTAATCACCCCCCTCTAGACATACTTCAAGGTCCTACAAGTGGTATCAGAGCTTTGGTCTCCATTTGCTTTGATTTCCATAGCTTTTGGTGGTCATTGCCTTGGTTTCACAACCTAGGAGAGTATGGCGTCTAGTGAGGGAAATTATCACCGTAGAGGTCCTTACTTTGATGGTACAAATTTTGCTAGTTGGAAGCATAAGATGAAAATGCATATTCTCGGACATAACCCCGCCGTTTGGGTAATTATTTGTATTGGCTTGCAAGGTGAATTCTTTGATGGGAGAGAGCCGAACCGTGAAGCTAATGCGGAAGAATTGAAGATGCTGCAATACAACGCTCAAACTTGTTATATCATCTTCAACGGATTGTGCCCCGAAGAATTCAACAAAATCAGCCGTCTTGAGAATGCAAAGGAATTTTGGGATACTTTGATTGATATGCATGAAGGTACCGACTCCGTCAAGGAATCCAAGTTGGATGTGCTCCAAAGTCAGCTTGACAAGTTCAAAATGAAGGATGGTGAAGGTGTTGCTGAAATGTACTCTAGGCTTGCACTTATCACAAATGAGATTGCCGGCTTAGCGAGTGAAGAGATGACCGACAAGTTCATCATCAAGAAGATCCTAAGAGCATTGGATGGAAAGTATGATACCGTGTGAACATTGATCCAAATGATGCCAAACTACAAAGATCTCAAGCCAACGGAAGTCATTGGAAGAATTGTTGCTCATGAGATGTCACTTAAGGATAAGGAGGAACTTCACAACAAGTCAAGTGGTGCTTACAAAGCCTCAAGTGAAGCCCCCACATCATCAAGTGAGAAACAAACCTTCAATGAAGAATTGAGCTTAATGGTGAAGAACTTCAACAAATTCTACAAGTGTAGAAGCAAAGAAAGAAGCTCCAAGTCAAGGTCTTACAATGACAAAAGATCTTCTAGTCGAGAGCGAAATTGCTACAATTGTGGGAGACCCGGACACTATTCCAATGAGTGTACGGCACCCTACAAAAGAAGAGAAGATTCTCCAAAAAGAAGAAGCAAAAGAGAAGAATCACCGTCAAGAGAGAGGAGGAGTAGAGATGATCGTTATGAACGAAGACCCTCACGGAGAAGCAAGGATTCAGAAAGGAAGGACAAGTCATGAAGGAGCTACACAAAACAAAGACATAAAGCTCATGTTGGTGAATGGGTATCCGGCTCCGACTCCGACAATCACTCCGAGAGAAGCTATCACTCCAACTCCGAATATACTCAAGACGAAGGTGTTGCCGGTCTAGCACTTGTGTCAACCAACTCCTACGACATATTTGATTCAACAAATGAAGGAATTGGAAGATGCTTCATGGCCAAAGGTCCAAAGGTAACACATCCTGAGTATGTTGATTTCGATAGTGATGAAGATGACTTGCTTGTGGATGATGATTTACTTGTTGACAACTCTAGTGATGAATACTATGATGAAACATCAATTAATCATGCTAATCAAGATAAAACGAATGACAATGATAAGGAGAAGATTGAGCTTCTAACTAAAGAACTAAACACTCTTAAGTTAGCTCATGAAACTATCTTCGAAGATCATCGAGAACTTTTAAGGGCTCATGAGAAGTTACGCTTTGAAAAGCTCAATCTTGAGCAAGAGCATGAGTTCTTAAAAGCAATCAATGATGATCTTCGTAAGAAAAGTTCTTCTTACATTGCCAAGCGTTTACTCTTATCTACTTACATGCCTCAAGTCAAGTCTAGTAACAAGTACAAGAAAGATCCTTCCTCTAGTAGTAACAATAATAATGTCAAATCCAATATTGTTGCTTCTAGTAGCTCTTTTGATTCCACTAATGATTCTCTTAGCCAAGTTACACTTGAGCAAGAAAATAGCTTATTGAAGGGAATTATAGAGAAAGGTGTTTACAAGAGCCTTGCCGGAGTAAGCAATTCGAGGAAATTGTACGCAAGCAAGGAAGGCACCGAAGAATCAAGGTGTTGGTTTTGAACGAAAGTTCAATGCCAATGGAGTTGAGTGGGAAGAAGATCAATACCCCAAGACGAAGTTTGTTCCTCAACAAGAGAAGTATGATCCTACTTCCTTCAAAGGAACACAAGCACAAGATGATCTTCCACCACAAGACCACAAGAACAAAGTCAAGGACAAGCTTCAAGAAGAGATTGATGCTTTTGAAGAAGCACCTAAGGCCTCGGTCAAGTGGGTTCCCAAGACTACGCCAAGTTCTACTTCATCAAGTACAAGTACAACCCCAAGGATTCCCATCAAGATGATGTGGATCCCGAAGAAGAAGAACTAGAGAGTTCTTGAGGGTGACTCCGCCAACATTCTTCACTCATATCATTATGGTAGGAACAAGTGCAATCAACTTCCACATCTTGCACTAGTTCAAGGAGTCACAAACCCTCATGTTGGTAAGGCAAGGGACAAGGTAACCTAATGATTTCATGGACATCATCTTGTGTGTGCATCACTCTATGTCTATGGATATTCTTGTTTGTTCCTTGTGGGACTAACCCATGTAGGTAAGTTGAAAGTGCAACTCACTCCAAAGGATTGCTCCAAATGATCTACATCAACATTGAGCATCCACATCTTCAAGACCTACATGAAGTCATCATCGACAAAACCCAAGGTTAGTTCATCCCTCTAAAAGGGGATCTCACATCTAGGGGGAGCTTAACTCTAAGAATTGAGTCAAAGCAACTCTAATGGTGTGAACACATCAATGCATTATGTAAAAGTGGTAACCCCACTTGAGCTTAAGCGATGAGTATGACCTATGATCAAATGTTTTCATTTGACTCCAAAGTCAATATACTCATATATAGATGACCTAGTCATCGCCAATTGTTTGATAGATGCTAGAATTGGTTGTGCATGCTTTGCCACATGTTTCATTTGCCATCTTATTGTGTGAGCATGTTGGTGCATATTTTACTCATTCAAGGACATCCACTTGTTGTTTTGATTGTTTGGCTTCTTTTTCTTTTACCAAGTGGATGGACAAGAATGCCTAAGAACCTTCTCTAGCTATCTATGCTTTTCTCGTCTCAAACTCTATTCATGCTACATCACAAAATTTGATCAAGTTTCGAACCACTCTGTGTGAGGAGCACTCGGAGTCCCCGATTCGTCATAGACTTAAACTTCCAAAACTTCTTTGTGATTCTCGGTCTGACCGATTCCTCCATTTCGGTCCTACCGAGATCACTAAGTCGATCTAGGTTTTCAATCTCGGTGCAACCGATTTTAACTTTTTGGTCCCACCAAGTTGCTGTAACTGTACACAGTTATGCATCTCGATGCCACGGAGTTGTTCCACTCGGTCACATCGACAGGGTCGGGCTATATATAGTCACGGGCAAAAATTTGGAAATTTCTCCGAACCTCTTCGCCCGCGCAATAGCTCGCTCTGCCATCAGGGTCTCCGGATCGTCACCTCATCGCCAGCTGCCTCCTGTCGCTGGTCTCCACCGCCATCAACGGATTTCACCCCCGCTGTTGCTGCCGTAGCGAGTTCACCGCCAAGCTAGGGTATGGACTCGATCACTATGCTATCCTCGTCCGATTCCTAGCACATTGTGTTCTTACTGATTCTTGCCACGATTGAAACACTCCTATCCAGTCAATGCAATCCATAGATTAGATGAGATTCGAAAATTTAGGGTTAGGTTTCCGCCGAAACCATCTCGGACCCACCGAGTTGAAAAACTCGGTCCCACCGATTTGGCTAACGCCATTGCACTAGTAACTCTCGGTCTGACCGAGAATTGCTAATTGGTGAGACCGATTTTAGGACTTTGTGAAACCCTGGCAGTCTCGGTGCCACCGAACTATGACTCGGTCCAACTAAGTTCATAAGTTTTGGGTTCCAAAACTGCTTCGGTATCACCGAGTTTGAAAATCGGTTGATCCGAAATGCTTTCTGTGGAAAACTAAAACTGAATTTTTGAATCATTCTTTTGCAAAAATATCTGCATTTTGTGATGCTCATCCACTCTATCTCATCTATAACTGTTCACAGGGTCAGCAGTCAGTGTTTGCAGCATGTCAGACCAGAGTGACAGCCAGAACAGGGATGAAGAGCAGATTCACATGAGTGAGGGCACTAGTCCCTCAAGTTCTTCAGATGATGGCAGCAGAAGCACTCCTAGCAATCTGCCTAAAGCTGCCACCAGGGCAAGGAAGAAGAGAATCTCAGATTCTGAAGATGAGGATTATAGGGCAGAAGAGGATGAGGCTACCTCCAAGAAGGTAGTGCTCAAAAAGGAGTATGGCTCAGCAAAGAACACCAAATCTGGACTCAATAGGAAAGTTCCTGCCAAGAGGACACCTATGCTGAAGGTCAGAGGATCTACGCAAGTGCCTGAAAAGTCTGAACCCAAAGAGGCACCTGCAAAGAGAGTCACAACTTCCAAACCCAAGAAAGTTCCCACTGGAGAAACTATGAAGTTTACCATGGAATCTGAAGATGAAGCTGCTCAGGATAAGAAGAAGAAGAGAGCCAGAACCACTACTGCCCAGGTTCTTGGAAATCCCTCAATGAGGAGAGACTCTGAAGAGGAAGAAGAGGTTGCTGCACCAGCACCCAAGGCACAAAATCTTATGGGTGATGCTATTAGATCAGGGGCTGCAACATCAAAGCCCAAGGAAGCACCCAAAGCTGCCCCCAAGCCCAAGCTTGGACCAAAGAGGAATACTAGGAGTATTCCAGCTGCTGAGAAGAACAAGGCCCTAGTGCCTGATGTTGCTGATGAGGAAGATGAAGAAGGACAAGTTTTGAGGAAGCTCAAGCCCAAGATACCAGACCACAATGATGCCCATCCTGTTGCTGAGGACATGAGGATCAGAAAAGACTCAGGTTTGAGGCTATGGAGGATGACAGATCCATATGCGACAAGGAGGAGAACTGCTGTTGATTACAGGTTCCATACAAAGGAACAGCAGGACTTCTATGAGACAATCTTGTTGGACAAGAAGCCCATAGTGTGTGATATGAGGTGGGTCGACTGGACCTACATGAAAGACAATGAAGAACACTATCCTGGAGTGCAAGACAGTTTTGTTGCTTGTGGAGTTGCTGATTTTGTTGGGCAAAAGCTCACCAACTGGAATGATGAACTCATTATGCAATTCTACTCCACAGCACACTTCTATCCAGATGGGAGGATAGTTTGATGTCCAAGGTACTAGGTACCATCTCTTCGTTGAGGAGTGGGCAAATCTGATAAATGCCCCAAAGGAAAATGAAGATGACTTGGATACTTATGCCAAGAAGAAGATGGACCACAATTCCATGGCACACATGTACAAGGAGATCCCAGACAAAGCTGTAGAGACACATAAGTTTGGATCAGTCCACTTTCTTCTGTCAGGGCTGCCAACAATCAACTGCATCCTAAGGCACACTCTGTTGCCTAAGTCTGATGACCACAACATGATTAGAGGGCATGCAATCAACATGTTGCATTTGTTTGATGTGCCACAGAAATTCAAGGTCATGAGCCTTATGGTAGAGACCATTAAGAGGACTGCAGCAGACCAAAAGAGGAGTTGTGGGTATGCCCCTCAGATTCAGGAGTTGATTAACTCAGAGATGGGCACATGCAAATATCAATTGGATAAGGAACATTTTCCTCCCTATCCAAACTTTGAGGAAAATCAGGTTGTCATGAATGATAATGATCCATCATCAGTACAAGCACAAGAGAAGAAGGAGAAGGCAAGGAAAGAGAAGGCTTCCAAGATGCCAACTCAAGAGGAGGCATCTGAGTACTTTTTGAAGAACAAGCAGGAGCAGCTTGGTTACTTGATAGCATCAATTCCGAGGATTGAGAAGGGATTGGCCACCCTCACTCGAAATCAGGAGAGCTTGGAAAGAATCATGGAACTAAAATTCCATGATCTAGATGTCAAAGTAACTGAGATTCAGTCAGTTGTGGAGCAGCTACAGGATGACATGCAGGAGAGGCAGGGCAAGACTACCACTAATGTATTTGCCAGAGTGCCTAGAGCTCAGAGGTCAACTGCTGTGCCTATGACAGACACCAGAGCCACATCATCTGCACCAGCTACAACTCCTACAGCTCCACGGCAACCAGCTCCAGCATCAACTCCTCCAGCTCCATCCACTTCAACTGAAGCCTTCGTTCTTGGAGTTATCCGGACACCACCACCTGAAGATCAAGCCTGAGAGTCAAGCTAGCACTATGCATTTTCTGTGAACTTTTTGGTAACTTGTTGCCAAAGGGGGAGAAAAATGTATAGATCATATGCTTCGAGAGAGAGTGTGTTGCTTTTGTTCTCTCTTGCTTTGCTTTGGTGGTTAAACTTGTTTGCTTTTGATTGCTTGAGATACTATGTTGTTTTTGTGAGACATTGATGATCATGTGTTTGATCATAAGCTACACTTATGCATGTTTGATGATATTATCTTATCTTATCCATATGTGATCATTCACTTTGCTTGGTGATGAGTGCATGTATTGAATCTTTAACATTTTGAGCGCTCCACCAAGATGTATGTGACATGGAAGAGTAACCCATGAGCCTAATTCCTTGTGCATTTGCAGTCCAAAGCAAATCTTAAACTATGCACAAATTTAGGGGGAGCTCTTGCTTATCACATACTTCTCAAAGCGACGATGTTGTTGAATCTTATTATCATTTGTCGAAGCTTTGATCTATATGTTGTCATCAATTACCAAAAAGGGGGAGATTGAAAGTGCAACTATCCCTAGGTAGTTTTGGTAATTCATAACAACATATAGCTCATTGAGCTAATGCTATTCCAAGACTATTATTTCAGGAAAGCTCAATGAATGGCATGGCATGGATGACGAAAGTGGATCCCTCAAAATACTAATGACAAATGATTGGCTCAAGCACAAAAGCTCAAGACTCTTCATTTTACATTTTAGTGATCCAAGATCACATTGAGTCTATAGGAAAAGCCAATACTATCAAGGAGAATGAGGTGTTGCTTAATGAGCCTCTTGCTTCATGTGCTTGGTGATATGCTCCAAAAACCCTCAGCTACTTTCTCACATCCACAAATGACCTAAACCTAAAGCCAAAATTGGTCACACCGATTCTTTCTATCCGGTGCCACCGAGTTTGAATGTCATAGCCACTGCCACAAACCCTAGGCAAATCGGTCTTACCGATAGGGATCTCGGTCTCACCGAGATGGGATTGTAATCTCTCTGTTTCCCCTCGTAACGTTTCGGTCTAACCGAAGTGAGCGATCGGTCCCACCGAGATTGCAATGTAAACTCTCTGCTTCCTTTGTAACATTTCGCCTCACCGAAAAGAGCAAATCGGTCCCACCGAGTTTACGACCAACTCTCTGAAAGCTTATTACCAAAATCGGTCTCACCGAGTTTGTGTAATCGGTCTTACCGAGATTACGTTATGCCCTAACCCTAACCGAATCGGTCCTACCGAGTTGCATGTCGATCCCAATCAAAATCCTAACGGTCACTAGGTTTACTAAATCGGTCCGACCGTGTCTGTTGAATCGGTCCCACCGAGTTTGGTAAATTGTGTGTAACGGTTAGATTTTGTGTGGAGGCTATATATACCCCTCCACCTCCTCTTCATTCGTGGAGAGAGCCATCAGACTGAACCTACACTTCCAACTTACCATTTCTGAGAGAGAACCACCTACTCAAATCTTCTTTCCACCAGATCTTCTTTCCATTCCTACCATATGAATCTTGATCTCTAGCCTTCCCCAAGTTGCTTTCCACTCAAATCTTCTTTCCACCAGATCTATATCCTATGAGAGAGAGTTGAGTGTTGGGGAGACTATCATTTGAAGCACAAGAGCAAGGAGTTCATCATCAATGCACCATTTGTTACTTCTTGGAGAGTGGTGTCTCCTAGATTGGCTAGGTGTCACTTGGGAGCCTCCGACAAGATTGTGGAGTTGAACCAAGGAGTTTGTAAGGGCAAGGAGATCGCCTACTTCTTGAAGATCTACCGCTAGTGAGGCAAGTCCTTCGTGGGCTACGGCAATGGTGGGATAGACAAGGTTGCTTCTTCGTGGACCCTTCGTGGGTGGAGCCCTCCGTGGACTCACATGAACTGTTACCCTTTGTGGGTTGAAGTCTCCATCAACGTGGATGTACGATAGCACCACCTATCGGAACCACGCCAAAAACATCCGTGTCTCCAATTGCGTTTGAATCCTCCAAACCCTTCCCTTTACTTTCTTGCAAGTTGCATGCTTTAATTTCCGCTGCCTATATACTCTTTGCATGCTTGCTTGAATTGTGTGATGATTGCTTGACTTGTCCTAAGATAGCTAAAATCTGTCAAACTCTAAAATTGGGAAAAGGTTAAGTTTTTAATTGGTCAAGGAGTCTAATCACCCCCCCTCTAGACATACTTCAAAGTCCTACAGTGGGACGGTAGTTCCGGTATGTTTTGATATACCGGTACTACCGGTTCTCTCACCGGAAGTACCACCCTGGTGCCCTAGGAGGGTTTCCCGCATTCACCGGTTGTACAGGTGACTCGTGTGGAAGTACCGCTCCTATGTATTTCTGCGCATAACGGTTGGATCTGAGGGGACCCTATTTAAGGAGGTGCTTCTCCTACCTCCCATCTATCTCTTGCCCCTCTCTATCCTCTTTTTGCCCTTGTTTTGGACTCTAACTTGCATGATTTGAATGAAACTAACCCGGACTGACGTTGTTTTCAGCAAAACTGCCATGATGTTGTTTTATGTGTAGAAAAGAAAAGTTCTCAGAATGTCCTGGAAATCCACGGAGGCACTTTTTAGATTTAATAAGAATTTTTGGCAAAAGAATCAAGGCCAGGGGGGCCACAAGATGTCCACGAGACAGGGGGCGCTCCCCCCAGGGCGCACCCTCCTATCTCGTGGGCCCCCTGGACACCTCCTGACCTCAACTCCAACTCCATATATACCGTCTCGGGGAGAAATAATTCAAAGGAGAAAGTTTCATCGCGTTTTACGACACGGAGCCGCCGCCAAGCCCTAATCTCTCTCGGGAGGGCTGATCTGGAGTCCGTTCGGGGCTCCGGAGAGGGGGATTCGTCGCCGTCATCATCATCAACCATCCTCCATCACCAATTTCATGATGCCCACCGCCGTGCGTGAGTAATTCCATCTTAGGCTTGCTGGACGGTGATGGTTTGGATGAGATTTACCATGTAATTAAGTTAGTTTTGTTAGGGTTTGATCCCTTGTATCCACTATGTTCTGAGATTGATGTTGCTATGACTTTGCTATGCTTAATGCTTGTCACTAGGGCCCGAGTGCCATGATTTCAGATCTGAACGTATTATGTTTTCATGAATATATGTGTGTTCTTGATCCTATCTTGCAAGTCTATAGTCACCTATTATGTGTTATGATCCGACAACCCCGAAGTGACAATAATCGGGATACTTCTTGGTGATGACCGTAGTTTGAGGAGTTCATGTATTCACTATGTGCTAATGCTTTGTTCCGGTTCTCTATTAAAAGGAGGCCTTAATATCCCTTAGTTTCCGCTAGGACCCCGCTGAACACGGGAGGGTAGGACAAAAGATGTCATGCAAGTTCTTTTCATTAAGCACGTATGACTATTTGCGGAATACATGCCTACATTACATTGATGAATTGGAGCTAGTTCTCTATCACCCTATGTTATAACTATTGCATGAGGAATCACATCCGGCATAATTATCCATCACTGATCCATTGCCTACGAGCTTTTCACTTATTGTTCTTCGCTTATTTACTTTTCCGTTGCTACTGTTACAACTACTACAAAAATCCAAAAACATTTACCCTTACTTTTGCTACCGTTACCTTTATTATTATACCACTTTTGCGACTAAATACTTTGCTGCAGATACTAAGTTATCCAGGTGTGGTTGAATTGACAACTCAACTGCTAATACTCAAAAATATTCTTTGGCTCCCCTTGTGTCGAATCAATAAATTTGGGTTGAATACTCTACCCTCGAAAGCTGTTGCGATCCCCTATACTTGTGGGTTATCAAGACTAATTTCTGGCGCCGTTGCCGGGGAGCATAGCTCTATTCTCTGAGTCACTTGGGATTTATATCTGTTGATCACTATGAAGAAATTGAAAGACGATCGAACTACTATTTTGCCCTCAACTACGAGGGGAGGTAAGGAACTGCCATCTAGCCTTGCACTAGATTATCCTTCTGTTATCAGTAGGCTTGCTACACCTAAACCTAATACTGCTATGAATTCTGATATGTCGCATGTTATTGATGATGCCACTTCTACTATGCATGATGAAACTACTTCTGTGCGTGATACTACTTTGCCATTAGGTGAACTTCTTGATGAATAACTTGCTAGATTTAGGGGGAATGAAATTACTGAAGATCCTATTACTGATGATAGTGATGATGAAGGCCCCCCCAATGATTATGTATTACCTGTTGTTCCTAAGGGTTATGTTATGCTTGAAACAGCTGCTATGGAAATTCTTGCTTGCAATGATAGAAATGATCTTAAGAAATTATTAGCTAAATGGAAGCAGCAATCTCTTAATGCTAGAATGAAACCTGATCCTGCTTTTGCTACTTCACCTATCTGTGTTACTGATAAGGATTATGAATTCTCTGTTGATCCTGATATTATTACTTTTGTTGAATCTGATCCTTTTTATGGCCTTGAATCTGACACTGTTGTGGCACACTTTACCAAGTTGAATGATATAGCTACCCAGTTTACTAATGATGCGAAGTCTCACTATTTATATATCCTTAAGATATTTCCGTTCTCATTAAAGGGTGATGCTAAGACTTGGTATAATTTTCTTGCTCCTGGTTGTATGCGTAGTCCCCAGGATATGATTTATTACTTCTCTGCTAAATATTTCCCTGCGCATAAGAAACAAGCTGCCTTGCGGGAAATATACAATTTTATGCAAATCAAAGAAAAGAGTCTCCCACAAGCTTGGGGGAGGCTTCTCCGGTTACTTAATGCTTTGCCTGATCATCCTCTTAAGAAAAATGAAATATTTGATATCTTTTATAATGGACTAACAGATGCTTCCAAGGACTACTTGGATAGTTGTGCTAGTTGTGTTTTCAGGGAAAGAACAGTCGACGAAGCTGAAATTCAATTGAATAATATGTTGACTAACGAAAATAATTGGACTCTTCCTGAACCAATTCCTGAAGTAATTCCTGAACCAATTGAGCCAACTCCCGAGCCTATTCCTAAACCCACTCAAGAAGAGAGGTGTTTTATTTCTCATCCTAAAGATATGCAAGAGGCAAAGAAATCAATGAAAGAAAAAGGTATTAAAGTGAAGATGTTAAGAATTTACCACCTATTGAAGAAATACATGGTCTTAATTTACATCAAGAACCACATTGTCTTGATAACCCGACACGTAGTAAAGGTAAACTCTCTCTATAGATATGATAAAGTTGAAGTACCCTCTACTAAATTTCATACCCCGTGCTTAGATGAATTTGATGACTTTATGGCTAGACAAGAAAGTTTTAATGCTTATGTTGGTAGAGAGTTAAAGAATAATGCTTTCGAGATAGGACGCGTAGGTGATAATCTGGCTAGAGTTAAAGATGAACTTCACCGTGTTAGCAAATATGCTTCTATGGTTGCTACTCAAGCTGAGCAAGTACTTAAAGCACAAAATGATTTGCTTGATGAATTGAATAATAAAAATGACTTTGCTGTTAGAGTGGCTACTAGAACTGGTAGAATGACTCAGGAACCTTTGTATCCTGAAGGCCACCCTAAGAGAATCGAGCAAGATTCTCAGAGAAATAATTTAGAGGCACCTAGTTCTTCTAAAAAGAAGAAGAAGAAAAATGATAGGACTTTGCATGCTTCTAGTGAACCTACTGTAGACACACCTGAGAATCCCAATGATATTTCTATTTCTGATGCTGAAACACAATCAGGTGATGAACATGAACCTAGTAATAATGTTAATGGTAATGTTCATGTTGATGCTCAACCTAGCAAAGACAATGATGTAGAAATTGAACCTGTTGTTGATCTTGATAACCCACAATCAAAGAATCAACATTATGATAAGAGAGATTTTGTTGCTAGGAAGCACGGTAAAGAAAGAGAACTATGGATTCAGAAACCCATGCCCTTTCCTCCTAAACCATCCAAGTCAAAGGATGATGAGGATTTTGAGCGCTTTGCTGAAATGATTAGACCTATTTTCTTATGTATGCGCTTAACTGATATGCTTAAAGTAAATCCTTATGCTAAGTATATGAAGGATATTATCACAAATAAAAGAAAGATACCGAAAGCTAAAATTTTCACCATGCTTGCTAATTATACTTTTAAGGGTGGAATATCAAAGAAACTTGGAGATCCGGGTGTACCAACTATACCATGCTCTATTAAAAGAAATTATGTTTAAACTGCTTTATGTGATCTTGGAGCCGGTGTTAGTGTTATGCCCCTCTCTTTACATCATAGACTTGAATTGAATAAGTTGACACCTACTGAAAAATCTTTGAAATTGGCCGATAAATCAACTGCTATACCTGTCGGTATTTGTGAGGATGTGCCTGTTGTGGTTGCAAATGTCACTATCTTAACGGACTTTGTTATTCTTGATATTCCCGAGGACGATAGTATGTCTATTATCCTTGGTAGACCTTTTCTTAATACTACAGGGGCTGTTATTGATTGCAACAAAGGCAATGTCACTTTTCATGTTAACGGTAATGAGCATACGGTACATTTTCCGAGGAAACAATCTCAAGTTCATAGCATCAATTCTATTGAAAAAGTTCCAACTATCATTTTTGGAGGTTTTGAATTTCCTCTCCCTACTGTTAAGAAAAAACGTGATATTCTTATTGTTGGGGATTTTCATATCCCCGTTGAGGTAACTTAGTGTTATTCAAAATTTCTCCGGTTCCGTGTTATTCGGAATGAGCTTGTTAACAAGACTTGATCAACCTTGTTAGTGGATTCATTTTGATGATCACGAGATGGATGAAACTAGAAGGTACAACCTTCTATACCCTCTTTTTGTTTGCTGTTATTTAGAATAATGTTTTTCATCTTTAGTTTCAATAAAGAAGTCAAGGATAGCCTTTACCATTCTTATTTTGCTAGTATACATGTTGCTGTTTGAAAACAGAAAGTTTACTGCTGTTGCAAAAATTCCCTAGAAAATTTTGAGCATGATATAATGTTGAAACTTTTTGCATAATGAGCTCTTATAAATTCACTACAGCGGGAACTTTATTTCATAATTTTTAGAGTTAGGGAAGTATGATGAATCTTGCATTCTTTACAGACTGTACTGTTTTGACAGATTGCTGTTATGTTTGCATTGTTTGCATATGTTTGCTTGTTTAATGATTCTATTTGAGGATAGGAGTATTAAATATGTAGAGGCATTTAGTATCCAATGTTGAATAATAATTTAAGTGATTTGTTACAGTATAAAATGATAATGTTTTGCATTGGTTTATACTAACCTATCTCACGAGTTCTTGTGGAGCTTGGTGTGCATGAAGCTTTTTGATAAAAAGAGAAACTATGATATGAGAGGAATTAAGGAGACACAAAAGTTCAAGCATGGGGATGCCCAAGACACTCCAAGATAATATTTCAAGAAGTCTCAAGCATCTAAGCTTGGGGATGCTCGAACTCGAACTGAGCCGGAACTCCGAATCGACCCTTATCGTGCATCATCATCGAAAGGGATCCGGAGATGACCGGCCAGTGGTATCCTGATTACACCTGCCATTACATTGGGGAGAATAGCGGCGGTCCTTGGTATTAAACCAACATAGGCCAAAAGCCTAAGCTTGGGGGAGTACGTATTTCTCATCGACTTTACATTCATGTTCACACACTAGTCGTCGGTGCTCACACTCTTTCATTGTATTATCCAAGCTAGTTTAAATTTCTTTTTCTGTTTTCTTCTTGTGTGTTTGATAAACCTTGAAGAAAAACCAAAAAAATTAGTTAGTTTAATTTCCTTGCCTGTAGTAGAAATTAAAATGAAAACCCAAAAAGATTTCTTGTTCTTCTTTTACTTGTTGGGAGCTTTCCCGTGTAAATAGTTTTATTTTCTCTTCTTTCTTTTAGGGGTAGAGAAGACCATATTGAAAATGCTTAGTGGCTCTTATATGCATGATCGTTTATTTAATTTAGAGCCCATATTACTTGTCTTCTCTCTTGAGTTGAATGCCTGCAGATTCCAGCTTAGTCCAATGCACGTGCACTCTTATTATTATACACATCGTTCGGTCGTGCAAGTGAAAGGCAATAATGATGATATATGATGGACTTATTGGGATGAGAAAAGCTGGTATGAACTCGACCTCTCTTGTTTTTGTAAATATGATGATTCATCGTTCCTGAGTCAGCTATTATGAAGTAAACATATTTGCAATGACATTTAGAGACTATAGTTGCTTGTGCCATGCTTGATTAGTTATGAGTTATAACGGTTTACCTTGCGTGCCAACATGCGATTAGAATGATTATGATGTGATATGATGGGATGGTATCCTCCTTTGAATGTATTAAGTGACTCGACTTGGCACATGTTCATGCATGTAGTTGAATCAAACCAACATAGCCTTCATGATATTTATGTTCATGGTAGATTATATCCTACTCATGCTTGTACTCGGTGTAAATTAATTTTAATGCATGTTTACGACTGTTGTCGCTCTCTCAGTTGGTCTCTTCCCTGTCTTTTGCTAGCCTTCACCTGTACTAAGCGGGAATACTGCTTGTGCATCCAAACTCCTTAAACCCCAAAGTTGTTCCATATGAGTCCACTATACCTTCCTATATGCGGTATTTACCTGCCGTTCCAAGTAAATGTGTATGTGCCAAACTCCAAACCTTCAAATGAAATTCTATTTTGTATGCTCGAGCAGCTCATGTTTCAACTAGGGCTGCCTATATCTTCCATGCTAGGTGGGTTATTCTCAAGAGGAGTGGACTCCACTCCTCATTCACGAGAAAGGGCCGTAACCGGATGCCCAAATCCCATGATCCAAAAAGATCAAAGCAAATCAAAATAATTAAACAAAACTCCCCGAGGGATGTTGTATGTTGGAGGCACTCGTTGTTTCGAGCAAGCCATGGATTGATGCTTGTTGGTGGTTGGGGGAGTATAAACCTTTACCATTCTATTTGGGAACTGCCTATAATGCATGTAGTATGGAAGATACATCCATCTCACAGTTGTTGCGTTGACAGCGAAAGTATGCCGCTCAAAATGTTATTCAATCTCTATTTTAAAATCGAGCTCTGGCACCTCTACAAATCCTTGCTTCCGTCTGCGAAGGGCCTATCAATTTACTTTTATGTTGAGTCATCACCCTTCTTATTAAAAAGCACCCGCTGGAGAGCACATTGTCATTTGCATTTGTTTCTATTGGTTTATATTGGGTATGACTTGACTGGATCTCTTTTACCATGAATTACAATGTTTAGTCAGTCCTTGATCTTTAAAGGTGCTCTGCATTTATGTTTTGCGGTCTCAGAAAGGGCTAGCGAGATACCATTTTGTTATATCATGTTATAATTATTTTGAGAAAGTGTTGTCATCCGAGTTTTATTATTATGGCTTGCTAGCTGATTATGCTATTGATATGAGTAATTGTGAGACCTATGTGTTATTGTTAGTATGGTTAGTTCGTAATATTTGCTGAAACTTGAATGCTGGCTTTTCATGTTTACAACAACAAGAGCAAACATAGTTTGTAAAAGTTTTTCTTTATCACTTTCAGTTTATCAACTGAATTGCTTGAGGACAAGCAAAGGTTTAAGCTTGGGGGAGTTGATATGTCTCCAACGTATCTACTTTTCCGAACACTTTTGCCCTTGTTTTGGAGTCTAACTTGCATGATTTGAATGAAATTAACCCGGACTGACGCTGTTTTCAGCAGAACTGCCATGATGTTGTTTTATGTGTAGAAAAGAAAAGTTCTCGGAATGTCCTGGAAATCCACGGAGGCACTTTTCAGATTTAATAAGAATTTTTGGCGAAAGAATCAAGGCTAGGGGCCCCACAGGCTATCCACGAGATAGGGGGGCGCCCCCCTAGGGCGCGCCCTCCTATCTCGTGGGCCCCCTGGACACCTCCCGACCTCAACTCCAACTCCATATATACCGTCTCGGGGAAAAAAAGCAAAGGAGAAAGTTTCATCGCATTTTACGACACGGAGCCGCCGCCAAGCCCTAGTCTCTCCCGGGAGGGCTGATCTGGAGTCCATTCGGGGCTCCGTAGAGGGGGATTCGTCGCCGTCGTCATCGTCAACCATCCTCGATCACCAATTTCATGATGCTCACCGCCGTGCGTGAGTAATTCCATCGTAGGCTTGCTGGAAGGTGATGGGTTGGATGAGATTTACCATGTAATTAAGTTAGTTTTGTTAGGGTTTGATCCCTAGTATCCACTATGTTCTGAGATTGATGTTGCTATGACTTTGCTATGCTTAATGCTTGTCACTAGGGCCCGAGTGCCATGATTTTAGATCTAAACCTATTATGTTTTCATGAATATATGTGTGTTCTTGATCCTATCTTGCAAGTCTATAGTCACCTATTATGTGTTATGATCTGACAACCCCGAAGTGACAATAATCGGGATACTTCTCGGTGATGACCGTAGTTTGAGGAGTTCATGTATTCACTATGTGCTAATGCTTTGTTCCGGTTCTCTATTAAAAGGAGGCCTTAATATCCCTTAGTTTCTGCTAGGACCCCGCTGAACATGGGAGGGTAGGACAAAAGATGTCATGCAAGTTCTTTTCATTAAGCACATATGACTATTTACGGAATACATGCCTACATTACATTGATGAATTGGAGCTAGTTCTATATCACCCTATGTTATAACTATTGCATGAGGAATCACATCCGGCATAATTATCCATCACTGATCCATTGCCTACGAGCATTTCACTTGTTGTTGTTCGCTTATTTACTTTTCCGTTGCTACTGTTACAACTACTACAAAAACCCCAAAACATTTACCTTTACTTTTGCTACCGTTACCTTTATTATTATACCACTTTTGCTACTAAACACTTTGCTGCAGATACTAAGTTATCCAGGTGTGGTTGAATTGACAACTCAACTGCTAATACTCAAGAATCTTCTTTGGCTCCCCTTGTGTCGAATCAATAAATTTGGGTTGAATACTCTATCCTCGAAAGCTGTTGCGATCCCCTATACTTGTGGGTTATCAATGCCCACAAAGCTTTCTTGCCCGATCTCTCTCTCTAGCCACTCAAACTTGTTGATTTGCTAGGGATTCAAGGAGGAGACCTAGATCGACACTCTCACCAAAGGAAACTTGATTACCCCATACTTTCTTGTGTGGATTTTGTTACTCTTAGGTGCTTGGGCACCCTTGACGGAAGAGGTCACTTCGGAGCCACATTCCATTGTGGTGAAGCTCTGGGTTTCGTTGGGAGCCTCCAATTAAGTTGTGGAGAGAGCCCCAACCTTGTTTGTAAAGGTCCAGTTGCCGCCTTCAAGGGGTCCAATAGTGGAATCACGACATCTCGCATTGTGTGAGGGCGTGAGGAGAATACAGTGGCCCTAGTGGCTTCTTGGGGAGTATTGTGCCTCCACACCGCTCCAACGGAGACGTTCTTCCCTTCAAAGGGAAGGAACTTTGGTAACACACCCTCGTCTCCATCGGTTCCACTCTTGGTTATCTCTTACCTTTACTTGTGCAAGTTTTATTGTGTTATATCCTTCACTTGCTTGGGTGCTTATTGTTGTTGCATCATATAGGTTGCTCACCTAGTTGCATATCTAGACAACCTACTTTGATGCAAAGTTTAATTTGGTAAAGAAAAGCTAAAAATTATTAGTTGCCTATTCACCCCCCTCTAGTGAACTATATTGATCCTTTCAACCATGTAATTGCTTTACTTTATCGCTATGCGTTAGCAATAGTTGTAGAAGCAATAGTTGGCGAGACGTCCCCGATGTTACGATGGAGATCAAGGTGTCGAGCCGGTGACGATGGAGATCATGACGATGCTTTGGAGATGGAGACCAAAAGCACAAGATGATGATGGCCATATCATGTCACATATTTTTGATTGCATGTGATGTTTATCTTTTATGCATCTTATTTTTCTTAGAACGGTGGTAGCATTATAAGATGATCCTCTCACTAAATTTCAAGATAAAAGTGTTCTCCCCGAGTATGCACTGTTGCCAAAGTTCGTCGTTTCGAAGCACCTCGTGATGATCAGGTGTGATAGACTCTCTGTTCACATACAATGGGTGTAAGACAGTTTTGCACATGCAGAATACTTGGGTTAAACTTGACGAGCCTAACATGTACATACATGGTCTTGGAACATTGGAGACCAAAAGGTCGAACGTGAGTCATATAGTAGATATGATCAACATAGAGATGTTCACCATTGAAGACTGCCCCGTCTCACGTGATGATCGGACATGGGTTAGTTGATTTGGATCACGTATCACTTAGATAACTTGAGTGATGTTTATTTAAGTGGGAGTTCATTAGTAATTTGATTAGCTGAACTTAATTTATCATGAACTTAGTCTTATAGTTTTGCATATCTATGTTGTAGATCAATGGCCCGAGCTACAGTTCCTCCGAATTTTAATGCGTTCCTAGAGAAAGCTAAGTTGAAAGATGATGGTACCAACTACACAGTCCGGGTCCGTAACTTGAGGATTATCCTCATTGCTGCACAGAAGAATTATGTCCTTGATGCACCGCTAGGTGACAGACCTGCTGCACGAGTTGATGCAGACGTTATGAACGTTTAACAAGCTCGATCTAATGACTACTTGATAGTTTAGTGCGCCATGCTTTACGCTTAGAATCGGGGCTCCAAAGACATTTTGAACGCCATGGAACATATGAGATGTTCCAAGAGCTAAAATTGGTATTTCAGGCTCATGCCCGTGTTGAGAGGTATGAGACCTCGACAAGTACTTTGCCTACAAGATGGAGGAGAATAGCTCAGCCAGTGAGCACGTGCTTAGAATGTCTGGGTACTACAATCGCTTGAATCAAGTGGGAGTTAATCTTCTAGATAAAATAGGGATTGACACAGTTCTTCAGTCACTATCACCAAGCTACTAGAGCTTCGTGATGAACTATAATATGCAAGGGATGCAAAATGATTCCCAAGCTCTTCGCGATGCTGAAATCGGTGGAGGTACAAATCAAGAAAGAACATCAAGTGTTGATGGTTAACAATACCACCAGTTTTAAGAAAAAGTGCAAGGGAAAGAAAGGGAACTTCAAGAGGAACAGCAAGCAAGTTGCCGCTCCCAGGAAGAAGCCCAAAGCTGGACCCAAGCCTAAAACTGAGTGCTTCTACCTCAAAGGGAATGGTCACTAGAAGCGGACTGCCCCAAATACTTGGCAAATAAGAAGGATGGCAATGTGAACAAAGGTATGTTTGATATACATGTTATTGATGTGTACCTTACTAATGCTCGTAGCAGCGCCTGGGTATTTAATACTGGTTCAATTGCTCATATTTGTAACTCAAAAAAGGAGCTGCGGAACAAACGAAGATTGGCTAAGGACGAGGTGACGATGCGCGTCGGGAACGGTTCCAAGGTCGATGTGATCGTTGTCGGCACAATGCCTCTACATGTACCTTCGGGATTAGTTTTAGACCTCAATAATTGTTATTTGGTGCCCGTGTTCAGCATGAACATTATATCTGGATCTTGTTTATTGCGAGACGGTTAATCATTTAAGTCAAAGAATAATGGTTGTTCTATTTATATGAATAATATCTTTTATGGTCATGCACCCTTGAAGAGTGGTCTATTCTTGTTGAATCTCGGTTGCAGTGATACACATATTCATAATGTTGATGCCAAAAGATGCAAAATTGATAATGATAGTGCAACATATTTGTGGCATTGCTGTTTAGGTCATATTGATGTAAAGCGCATGAAGAAACTCCATGCGGATGGACTTTTGGAATCACTTGATTATGAATCATTTGATACCTGCGAATGATGCCTCATGGGCAAGATGACTAAACTTCGTTCTCCGAAACAATGGAGCGAGCTAATGACTTGTTGGAAATAATACATATCGATGTATGCGGTCCAATGAGTGTTGAGGCACGCGGCAGGTATCATTATTTTCAGACCTTGACATATGATTTGACTAGATATGGGTCTATCTACTTAATGAAACACAAGTCTGAAACATTTGAAAAGTTCAAAGACTTTTAGAGTGAAGTGGAGAATCATCGTAACAAGAAAATAAAGTTTCTACGATTTGATCATGGAGGCGAATATTTGAGTTACGAGTTTGGCCTTAATTTAAAACAATGTGGAATTGTTTCACAACTCACGCCACCTGGAACACCACGGTGTAATGGTGTGTCCGAACGTCGTAACCATACTTTATTGGATATGGTGCATTCTATGATGTATCTTACCGATTTACCACTATCATTTTGGGGTTATGCATTAGAGACAGCCGCATTCACGTTAAATAGGGCACCGTCTAAATCTATTGAGACGACACCATATGAACTATGGTTTGGCAAGAAACCTGAGCTGTTTGTTTCTTAAAGTTTGGGGATGCGACGCTTATGTCAAAAGGCTTCAGCCTGATATGCTTGAACCTAAATCGGAGAAGGGCGTCTTCATAGGATACCCTAAGGAAACTATTGGGTACACCTTCTACCATAGATCCGAAGGCAAAATCTTTGTTCCTAAGAATGGGTCCTTTCTAGAGAAGGAGTTTCTCTCGAAAGAAATGAGTGGGAGGAAAGTAGAACTTGATGAGGTAATTGTACCTTCTCTCGAATTGGAGAGTAGCTCATCATAGAAAATTGTTTACGTGATGCCTACACCAACTAGAGAGGAAGCTAATGATAATGATCATGAAACTTCAGATCAAGTTACTATTGAACCTTGTAGGTCAACCAGAGCACGATCCTGATGACCCACAAGTATAGGGGATCTATCATAGTCCTTCGATAGTCCTTAATATAATTTATGTGTCAAGATTTGTGATCAGTATTTGTACACAAGCAATGTCATATAGATATAGTTTTGTGACAATGATAACATGCTCAGAAAGTAAATAAGGTAACAAGGTATAGCATCCAACTTCTCCTCTTATCAAAATATCGACATGTCCACAATGATTAATATCACTCTCATATTCATGCTCATGAAGATAGCATGGTGATGATTCCTCATCCATGACGATGGTGATGTGTTTCCTGCAACAGCCCCACCGAGCCCTAGATTGGTTCCGCCAAGGTTCCGCCTTGAGACGGTGAGCAAGAGTCCCGAAGCTTCCTTCGATTTTTTTTCAGGCTTAAAGACTTCAATAGCAAGATGGGCACCGAGGTTCAAGGGGCCCACGAGAGGCACCTGTGGGTGCCTCACTGCAGGTGTGTGGGCCCTCCTGCTGATTCTTCGCCATTATTTTTATTAATTCCAAGTTTTTTCAGATTTTTGAGTTGTGCATAGGTCTTCTATTTTTTTTTTCAGCCTTTGAATTTCCAGCCAAGATTCTCCTCTTCATGAAAACCATAGCATGAAACACGTTATGTCACAATACTTATGCCTATTCTCTTTTATTTTACAAGGTTTACATTAAGAGGGAGAATGCCGGCAGCTGGAAATCTAGGCTGGAAAAGGAGCAAATATTAGAAGCCTATTCTGCACAACTCCAAAAGTCCTGAAACTCCACGAAAGTCATTTTTGGAACTAATAAAAAAAATTGAGTGAAGAAAGTACCAGAGGGGGCCCACACTCTGGCCACGAGGGTGGGGAGCGCGCCCACCCCCTAGGCGCGCCTCTCAGGCCCCCGGCAGCCTCCGTGACCATCTTGTGTCAGATGAAGTCATTTACCCAGAAAGAAAATCATAAGCAAGCTGATGAACACCACCGCCACGAGGCGAACCTCATGAACTAATCTAGGGCTCCCATGAGCTGTTCTGCCGGGGAAACATCCCTCCGGGAGGGGGAAATCATCACCATCATCATCACCATCGATCCTCTCATCGGGAGGGGGTGAATCTCCATCAACATCTTCACCAACACCATCTCCACTCAAACCCTAGTTCATCTCTTGTATCCAATCTTTGTCCCAAAACCTCAGATTGGTACCTGTAGGTTGCTAGTAGTGTTGATTACTCCTTGTAGTTGATGCTAGTTGGTTTATTCGGTGGAAGATCATATGTTTAGATCATTAATGCATATTAGTACCCCTCTGATTATGAACATGAATATGATTTGTGAGTAGTTATGTTTGTTCTTGAGGACATGGGAGAAGTCTTGCTATAAGTAGTCATGTGAATTTGGTATTCGTTCGATATTTTGATGAGATGTATGTTGTCCCTCCTCTAGTGGTGTTATGTGAACGTAGACTACATGACACTTCAACATTGTTTGGGCCTAGAGGAAGGCATTGGGAAGTAATAAGTAGATGATGGGTTGCTAAAGTGACAGAAGCTTAAACCCTAGTTTATGTGTTGCTTCGTAAGGGGCTGATTTGGATCCATATGTTTCATGCTATGGTTAGGTTTACCTTAATACTTATTTTGTAGTTGTAGATGCTTGCAATAGGGGTTAATCACAAGTGGGATGCTTGTCCAAGAAAGGGCAGTACCCAAGCACCGGCTCACCCACATATCAAATTATCAAAGTAACGAATGGGAATCATATGAGCGTGATGAAAACTAGCTTGACGATAATTCCCATATGTCCTCGGGAGCATTTTCCTTCATATAAGAATTTGTCCAGGCTTGTCCTTTGCTACCAAAAGGGTTGGGACACCTTGCTTCACCTATTTACATTTGTTACTTGTTACCCGTTACGAATTATCTTATCACAAAACTATCTGTTACCAATAATTTCAGTGCTTGCAGAGAATACCTTACTGACAACCGCTTGTCATTTCCTTCTGCTCCTCGTTGGGTTCGACACTCTTACTTATCAAAAGTACTACGATAGATCCCCTACACTTGTGGGTCATCAAGACTCTTTTCTGGCGCCTTTGCCGGGGAGTGAAGCGCCTTTGGTGAGTGGAACTTGGTAAGGAAAAAATTATATAGTGTGCTATTACTGTCACTTGTTACTATGGAACATAATCCTTTGAGGCGCTTGTTCGGGGTATCTTCACACCGACAAGTAGAGCAAAGAGTTGCTCCTCAACCTACTGAACCTACTGAAAATGTTTACTTTGAAATTCCTTCGGGTATGATAGAGAAACTGCTAGCTAATCCTTTTACAGGAGATGGAGCATTGCATCCTGATTTGCAAATAATCTATGTGGATGAAGTTTGTGGATTATTTAAGCTCGCAGGTATGCCCGATGATGTTGTCAAGAAGAAGGTCTTCCCTTTATCTTTGAAGGGAGAGGCATTGACATGGTTTAGGCTATGTGATGATATGGGATCATGGAACTACAACCGATTGAAATTGGAATTTCATCAGAAGTTTTATCCTATGCATCTTGTTCATCGTGATCATAATTATATATATAATTTTTTGCCTCGCGAAGGAGAAAGCATCGCCCATGCTTGGGGGAGGCTTAAGTCAATGTTATATCCATGCCCCAAGCATGAGCTCTCAAGAGAAATTATTATTCAAAAATTTTATGCTCGGCTTTCTCTCAACAATTGCTCGATGCTCGATACTTCTTGCACTGGTTCTTTTATGATGAAGACTATTGAATTCAGATGGGATTTACTAGAAAGAATTAAACGCAACTCTGAAGATTGGGATCTCGAAAGGTAAGGAGTCAGGTATAACACCTAAGTTTGATTGTGTTAAATCTTTTATGGATACCAATGCTTTTCGTGAATTTAGCACTAAATATGGACTTGACTCTGAGATAGTAGCTTCTTTCTGTGAATCATTTGCTACTCATGTTGACCTCCCTAAGGAGAAGTGGTTTAAATATAATCCTCCTACTGAAGTAAAAGTAGTTTCACCTATTAAAGTTGAAGAAAAGACTATCACTTATAATGATCCTATTGTTCCTACTACCTATATTGAGAAACCACCTTTCCTTGTTAGGATAAAGGATCATGCTAAAGCTTCAACTGTGGTTCGTAAGAGTAATACTAGAACACCTACACCACCTGACCAAATTAAAGTTGAACCTAGTATTGCTATGGTTAAAGATCTCTTGGTTGATAATATTGATGGGCATGTTATTTACTTCTGTGATGAAGCTGCTAGAATTGCTAGACCCGATACTAAGAATAAACATAGACCTATGCCTGTTATTTCTGTTAAAATAGGAGATCATTGTTATCATGGCTTATGTGATATGGGTGCTAGTGTTGTGCAATACCTCATTCCTTATACAAAGAAATTATGAATGATATTGCACCTGCTGAGATAGAAGAAATTGATGTTACAATTAAGCTTGCCAATAGAGATAGTATTTCACGAATTGGGATTGTTAGAGATGTTGAGGTCTCGTGTGGGAAAGTTAAATATCCTATTGATTTTCTGGTTCTTGGTTCCCCACAAGATGACTTTTGTCCCATTATATTTGGTAGACCCTTCTTGAATACTGTTAATGCTAAGATAGACTGCGAAAAGGATATTGTTACGATTGGTTTAGGGTATATATCTCACGAGTTTAATTTTGCTAATTTCGTAGACAACCCCATGATAAAGAATTGCCTAGTAAGGATGAAATTATAGGTCTTGCTTCTATTGTCGTGCCTCCTAATGATCCTTTAGAACAATATTTGCTAGACCATGAAAATGATATGTTTATGAATGAAAGAAGGAAGATAGATGAAGTATTCTTTAAACAGGGACCTATTTTGAAACACAACTTGCCTGTTGAAATCCTAGGGGATCCTCCACCACCCAAAGGTGATCCCGTGTTTGAGCTTAAACCATTACCTGATACTCTTAAATATGCTTATCTTGATGAAAAGAAGATATATCCTGTTATTATTAGTGCTAACCTTTCAGAGCAGGAAGAGGAGAAATTATTGAAAACTCTGAAGAAGCATCGTCCTGCTATTGGATATACTCTTGATGATCTTAAGGGCATTAGTCCGACTCTATGCCAACACAAAATAAAATTGGAGAAAGACGCCAAACCAAGTATTGATCACCAACGACGGTTAAATCTTAGGATGAAAGAAGTAGTAAGAAAGGAAATACGAAAGCTCCTGGAGGCAGGTGTCGGTGTCAAAACCGGCGGATCTCGGGTAGGGGGTCCCGAACTGTGCGTCTAGGCGGATGGTAACAGGAGACAAGGGACACGATGTTTTTACCTGTGTTCGGCCCTCTCGATGGAGGTAAAACCCTACTCCCGCTTGATTGATATTGATGATATGTGTAGTACAAGAGTGGATCTACCACGAGATCAAGGAGGCTAAACCCTAGAAGCTAGCCTATGGTATGATTGTTGTAATGGTTGTTCGTCCCCATTTACTAAAACCCTCCGGTTTATATAGACACCGAGAGGGCTAGTGTTACACGTAGTCGCTATAATGGTAGGAGATCTACATATCCAGATTGCCAAGCTTGCCTTCCATGCAAGGAAAGTCTCATCCGGACACGGACGAAGTCTTCAATCTTTGTATCTTCATAGTCTTGGAATCCGCCGACGATGATAGTCCGCTATCCGGACACCCCTAGTCCAGACTCCTTAGTAGCCCTCGAACCAAAGCTTCAATGACGACGAGTCCGCAAGACGCATATTGTCTTCGGCATTGCAAGGCAGGTTCCACCTCCAATAATTCATAGAAGATTGTGAACACCAGATGTTGTCCGCTCGCAAAATAAATTCCACATACCACCGTAGAGAGAATAATATTTACACAAGTTCAATCACGACGATTCGTGACGTGACGCCACACCACTACCAAGCTTTTACTTGAATCGCTTTTATTATACCACCTCCGCGTGTTTAGCGGCGCGTTTCTTGGCACGCCTTGTCGAAGCAGAGATCATGTTCCCCTTATTCCGGGATTCCCATCAATACGGACGTGGGTAACCCAACCGCGCCATTGATTGCGGCGCTTTCGAGATAAGCAAGTTTTACCAGGCCGGGGGGACGCATAGTCTTCATCCGCATATATATAAGGGGATAAGGATCCGCCTTTTTTACCTACGCCTTCTTCTTCCTTTGCTTATCCATCTCCGCGCACTCGAGCTCCAGCGCCCAAGTCCGCACATCTCGCCTCAACCTTCTCCAGCCATGTCCGGAGCGGGAGGCAAGTGGATGGCCTCCTCTGTCACGGAGGGCACATCGAGCTGCGTGGCGCCGGATACTGCTCGGCGACATCGCACACCGCCGCCTGATGAGGGGCAGGTCATCCCCACCCCAGTGCCCCATGAGAGGGTCGATTTTTCCCCACTTCCTCCGCTGGATCGGGCTTTCCACTTCATCCTTTCGTCCGGGGCTCATGTATTACTACGGCCTCGACTTCCACGATCCGGGCGCCAAACTTCATCCTCAACATCTCGGCGCTTATCGTCAGGCGAGGCTTTCCTCCGATCCAGCCCCACTTCGCTTGTGGCTAAAGACCTTCAATGTTGTCAAGGTGGTGAAGGGCGCCCAAGCGGAGTGTGGAGGTGCCATGGTGGGCAAAATGCCCAACGCCACTTGGCTCGAGGGTGCCTTTGTGGAATCCGTCAAGGGGTGGCAATCGGGTGGTTCTACATCACCGAGCCAGGACCTTAAATGGGCAGCGCCCCCGAAGTTCAGATCTGGTACCCCATGCAGCTCACCTCCTAGAAAGAGAAGGGCTTGCTATGGGGTAGTTCGGAGGAGTCGACTGACTCCACCCCGCTCTGCACTCGTGAATAAGAAGCTTAAGCTTGTCAACGTGATCCGTGTCATGCTCGTCACGGATTCTTCCCCGCCAAAGAACGGGCCTTTAATTTATGGGAGTTTGATCCGCACAAAGACCGACCTCGAGCGGCTCTTCGACACGACGCATAAAGCTGCCTCGGAGGGTGCTGTTCAAGGGCGGAGAAGCCCCGCATCCGCAAATCAAGATCGCGGATTCAAGACGCAGCCGCCAGCCGGGTAAGCTATGTTATCCTTTATGGGACACTCATTTCTTTCATAGTTTGACTCTATGTGGGATCTAAACTCCCAATGCCTTTAACAGATCGGCAGAGAACGTCCGGACAGGTTAATCGTCCGCCCCTTCTAGAAGACCCAGCGGACACCCGCTTGACGGGTTGCTGATCCCGCACTTTACGTGGTGCCGAGAAGAAGGTTAAGAAGAAGGCCACGGAACCCAAGGAGCTCCCGGTGCTGTGGTATCATACTCGCCGTCCGATGGCTCGAGGCGACTCTCTCCCAAGACGAGGAGGAGAAAGAGGCCTCCCCAAGAGGGGGAGAGAAGAAGAGGAAGGCTTCCCAACGAGGGAGGCCAAGGGTCCAAGAAGGAAGGACCTTCCTCCGGATCGCCCGCCAACACCGGCGACGGCGACGAGGAGTGGCCCTCAAGGGCAAAGTCCCTGGCAAGATCGTAAGTATCTGGATTCCTGAATGATTTATAATTTCTCTTTGTGCCATGTAGTGTCCTTCTAATGCCGCATACAACCTGTAGTCCGGCCGAGGATGATCTTCCCGCTTCATCGAGCGGGTCCTTGGCTCCGTCGGATGTGGATTCCCTTCCGACCGCCTCAACTCCCCGTGACGCTGATGATGCCGAGGTGGGATCCCAGGAGGGGACCCATCAGGAGGAGGAGGCTCTGGAGGTGCCGCAAGGCAACCTCCCGGACTTTGCACCGGAGTCCGCTCCGGAATCAGCAGTGGTGCCGGAGTCTGGCAGGCAGCCACTTCGTAAGAAGGGCAAGACCATGACACCGGCGGCCTCCGTCCAACCGGAGGCGCCGGATAACTTGTTGGAGGCGCTCAACGGTGCTTCCATCAAGGAAGAACACCGCATTATCATGAGTGCGGTGATTCGAAGGTTCACCGCCAAGAGCGGGCCGACTGAAGCTCGCAGCAGCCTTCTAACAAGCTTTGAGGTAAGAAATTTAAAATATGTAATGTAATACCGCATAGACAGAGCCCTCGATGCTCGGTTCGTGTTCGGAAAGAAAAGCCGGACCGAGGATCTTATAAAGATATACGCAGGAGTTCTAAAAATATGTCAATATGGGATTGCAGTTGCGCTGCTGACCTCGCCAGACCGATCATGGAGGTCGGTGCTTTAGAGCAGACCTCGAGCGGTCCGAGAACGAGCTCGGCCTTGCCAAGAAGCAGCTCGAGGACAAAGAAGGTGAGTAACACCAGATAATTTGTACCTTACAAAAAGGATTTTTGTTGCAAGAGAAATAACGAGGATAACGTGGCACCGCAGGGCCACTTAACGAGGTGGCGACCTCAAGGAGGTCGGTTCCGCGTCGAGCGCAATGCGGCCGCTAAACGAGCCGAGAGAGAGAAGCAGGAGGCGCGGTGGCGGAGGTGCAGCAAGAGCTCCGTGTTCTCGTGGAAAACATGAGAGTTTGAGCGCGACTCAAGACTCGAGAGTCCGAGCTTGCCTCGGCTCTTGAGAGTGCCAAAGCCGCTAAGGCCAAGCCCATAAGGCCCTCCAGAGATCGAGGCGTGAAGAAAATAGCGGTGGGTAAGGCATTTTCATGCAAAGCAAGCATGTGAATGTGAATTACCTGTTACTTACCCGAATTCGAGCTCTCCAGAGCTGCTTGCAGATCTGCCTCAGCAGCAGGTCCGATGCCGCCAGATTCTATCGGGCCGAGGAGGGAGCTCGATGGAGAAGGTCTTCGTCTCAAGATGTCGAGGCCGGACATCTGGTGCCCTTAGCGACCAAATGAAGCAGCTTGGTCGAGCTCCACAAGGTAGCCGAACAGGCCATGAAGGTCCTCATAGTTCGGCCAGGCCCGAGGAGGCCATGCCTCGGAGCTACTTCGCCTAGTGCGGCGGCCGGTGGATGCGTGTCCTCGGTGGAAGTCGCCAAGCGCCCGCCGCATTGAAGGTACCTGTTGGGCCCTTGCCCGTGCAAAAGTGCACTGGGGCAGGCTGGATGCTGAGAAGCTTCTGACGGACGCGCCATCGGCGGGCAAGGAGTATCGCACGACCGAAATGTATTATAAGAGTATCCTGAAGGGTGCCCGCAAGATTGCGGATGAGTGCTCCAAAGATGTAATATTTGAGTAGACTCGCAATGTGTTATCCTGTGCGCTGAAAACTTTGTTCATATGCGCTAAGCAACACTTATTGATTTAAAATATTACCTTTTGTGCGGCCGTTTATCATATCTGAGAGATGGCAAGTCGTTGGCTTCAGCCCCAATGCCATGAGTGCTGGGGTGTTCGGGATAAACTTGAGCGCTCTTGTTCCCATTTTTGGGTCCATCTAGGAAGGCGCTCAACACGACGAACAAGGCAACCGGACTTATAATGCTTGAACACTCTCACTTAGCCATAGAATTCATAATTTTAAATTTCGGCGAAGCCCCTAGTATTCGGAAGACCGAGTTCGGGGTGCTATCCACGCCTGGGCCGGACAAAGCCGGTTCCTCGCTCTAAGCGGCATAAGTCTTTAGGGACTCGAAAAGACCTCTCGAACAGCGACCAGCTCTCGCCTTTATCATGACGGCCGTTTTAGCTTTCCATCGAGGCGCCGCCTAGCTCAACCGGGCGCAATCGCATTGGTTCTCCCAAAGCTACCTTAGCCGATAAAATGAACGTAAGGTACCAAAACATGGGAGCCGGGCAAACCCAACTATTGACCCAAGACATGATTCGGAGCCGATGCATATAATGCTATAAGTTCTGGGTGCCGCACTTGTGAAAGTGTTCGGACTTATCACACCATAATGCGGGGAACATAAGCCCTTGTTGTATTCGGCCGCACCAAAGTGTACAGATGCAAAATGTGATAAATGAACATATATGAGAAAGGGATGCAATTATAAGCAAAAAGCGATGCATTGTTTATTCAGAAATACTGCCATGAATGCAGAGCGATACAAATAGTGCGGCAAGCACGGGATTGGACTATTAAACATGTCCCCCTCCAGGGGTAGGCTGCGGAATGGTGTATTAGACAGATTTAATGCTCGTAATGGAGACCACCTGAGTGTTCGTTGTAGCCTTTCTCCTTCCCTGGCTGTTGCATCGTTAGTTCGGTAGGTCTGCAGCCGAACAGGGCCTCTGGTGAAAGGAGTCCTGTGGGTAAAAAAAAGAAAAAAAGAAAAAGAGCGACACACTTGGGAGCCCCTGGTGTGGTTGAGCCGCACTGGCCTGCTGTGGTCGTGCCCTCCCCTATGCCCATGGTATCTCTAGAGCATAATGATGTACGCTGAAGGACTAGTCTTGCAATCATGCAAGGGCTAGGGTTGGGGCCGCATTGCTACGCTGCGTTCTAACGTGCTGTGGTCTTGATGTATGTTACTCCGGGCGCATTTGGCTATGTCCGGTCGCTTAGCGACCGGACTTGAGAATTGCCTTAAGAGGCTGCTCTGTACTTCTGCTGCGAGAGCCGCTGTGTGTTCCTCCGCTCGAGGGAGCGCTCATTGTTTCCGCTGACCGTGATGACTCGAGGGCCCGCATCTTGAGCTTGAGGTATGCGTAATGCGGCACCGCTGAACTTTGTAAACGCGTCCGTCCGAAAGCAGAGCATTATAGCCGCCGAACGGGACTATATCAAAGATTAACTCTCGCTTCGGAAGTTATCCGGGATCCAAGACCACTTCCAGCAGGACCGAGCCTGCATAATTGGCCTCTACACTGTATGACGCTTTGAAGGTCGCCTTTGTAGGTTTAACTTGAGGGTATATGCCCATCTTGGCGCATCAGATCCCGATAAAGCAGGTTCAGTTGCTACCGCCGCCCATCAGACTCGTGAGGTGAAATCCATCGACGATTGGGTCTAAAACCACGCGCGAATCCGCCATGGCGGATATCGGTGGTGGTCCTTCGATCAAAAGTGATCGGGCAAGAGGACCATGGATTGAACTTTGGGGCGATCGCTCCATCGCATATACGCCCCTAAGTGCATGCTTCCGCCCCCTCTTGGGTATGTGGGTTGCGATATCATGTTTACCGTCTGCATTTGTGGGGAAACCCTTCGTCCTCTATTGTTAGGCGGCCGTGTCTCTTCCTCGCTGCCGCTATGCAGCCCCTTGTCATTGTTTTGGCAATTAACTTGCTCGCTCGCTTAAATACCCAACAATCCTCGCTGGTGTGATTAGCTGGCTTTTCGGGTGCCATGTATCCGCAAGAGCGGTCGAGTATTCGGTCCAAATTGGACGGACCCGAGTAGTTCTTTAAATGGCTTTTTCCGCTAACCGGTTTAGAGCCTCGAATCCGGCGCTGACCGCCGATCCTCGCAGTTATCGCCGTTAACGTGGCGCTTGTTTTTGTTTTGACGCGACCGCCATTGCGGTCCTTGGTATCCGGACCGCCGAATTTTTGCCGAGGTTGCTACCGCGGCTAGCTAGTTGTCCTCCCCGCATGTAAGCGGGTCATAAGTGATGTGAGGGCTGCCATGGATTTCGGCTTTTCCTGTCCTAGGTGCCGGGCCAGCCACTAGTCGCGGATGTTATGCTCGAAGGCCGCGAGGGCCTCTACATCCGGACAGTCGACGATTTGATTTTTCTTTGTTAAGAACCATGTCCAGAACTGTCTGACCGATTCGTCTGGCTGCTGAATTATGTGGTCATCGGCGTCTGGTGGTCGCACATATGTGCCCTGGAAGTTGTCAAGGAATGCGGCTTCCGTGTCCTCCCAACACCCAGCTTGACTCGGCCGCAAGCTGTTAAGCCAATGCCGAGCTGGTCCTTTAAGCTTGAGGGAGATATTTGATGGCGTGAAGATCGCCACCAAGGGCCATGTGGATATGAAGGAGATAGTCTTCGATCCAAACCGCTGGGTCTGCATGCCATCGAGGATTCAATGTTCACGGGTTTAAACCCTTCACGGATTTGATGATCTATTACTTCATCTGTGAAGCACAGTGGGTGTGCGGCGCCTCTATATTGGGCAATATCACGACGTAGCTCGAGCGAGCTTTGTCTACTGGAGCGAGCTTTGTTCATCGTGTTCGCCCGCCGAGTTGTCAGATCCAGCAAATAGCGACGGTAATCGCCGGCATCGTGGGCACCCACGTGATCCGTAGATCGATCTTGATTGTCTTGCCTTGTCCTCCAATATGTCTCGCAAGTCCGGTGCATTCCCCCGTGGCTTCGTACTTTTCGAGCGGTGCCGGGGTACGGTCCTAATGGAGGGCCTAGAGGCCTCTCTCGTCATGCGCCACGAGGTGGTCGGTCCGCCAGACAGCGCCGGTGATGAAGGTTTATATGCCTCCTCCTCTAATCGGGGAGCAACTTGCATTTTGGGTAGCTTTTGAGGGCGCTCGAAGTTCATACTCTTCGCCGCGAGGACTTCGGTCCATCTGTCCGCCGCCAGGTCTTGATCAGCTCGAGCTGTTGCTGCTTTTTCTTTAGGCTGTTTGCCGTGGCCATGAGCCCGCGCTTAAAATGCTCTTGTTCGACGGGATCCTCGGCACGCATTTAATTTGTCGCCATTGAGGCTTGCCTCGCTCCGGAGGGAGGCATGTAATTATCATCCTTACCTCTTCATCTCGCCGCTTCTCGTGAGGGCTGGCTTCTCCATCCTCCCTGGCTGAATCTTGCCGGAGGGGTTGTCTCCGCACTCTCTGGGTGTTATTATCTCCGTGCCGGAATCTCCATTCTTGCTGTGTGGCGGATTTAGAGCGGCGCCACGACGCCGGGCGCTTAGGCTGTTTCTTAGAGGAATCGCTTCCATCGCTTCTTCGCCGCTCCCATCCTTTGGGATGTCCACCATGTATATGTCGATGACGAGGTGGTCTTCCAGGCCCCATAGGCGCTGGTTCTTGGTCGCCTCGCATCGCCGCCCATACCGCCGATGTCTCGGAGTCGTAGTCTAGCATGTCGGTTAGATCGCCGACAAGGGCTACAAAGTGGGTGGTGGGTGGGTTTTGAATTTCTTCGCTGCTCGCGATCCCAACCGCCCCGACCGCAGTCCGCCAGGCTCTCCGATAACGAGAGATACTTTAGCGGATTCAGATGTCGCCAAAGGGTGAGTGCCGAAAGATGTCCGCAGCGGTGAACTCCATGATCGGGCGTGTTCTGTACTAAAGTAGGGGTACCTTAGTATCCCGAACTTGTGCACGGGCAACAGCAGCTACCATGGCAGGCTTTGCCGGTGACCGCCAAGGTCCTCTCGTGGTTCCTTTGGAGCCATTCAAGAACAAAGTGTTCAAGGCGAGGAGACAAGACCCGTCAAGAGGAGGTTGCCGGAAGGCCAACCAAGGCATTCAGGAACTTGCCGCGACGCTACCACGCGTCCCAAGAAGACCCGTGAGCGACAAGCTTCCGCACCCGACAAGACAACAATCAAGGCAAGGCGCTTGTCATGCAAGTTACCACTTCAGACTCAGCTCCAAAGACATCCACCAACGTGTCGCCCTGGGACCTTCCCAGGCGCACGTGGCAAGAGGTTGTGCAGCTAGCGGTGCGAGGTGGCAAGCAGAGATGACAAGATGGCCATCGTGGCAGGCGGTGGCGCCCCTGACGGTCCTTTTCTTGCACTGTTTGGGTGACACAGATGGGCATTTAATGCTTTTGTCCCCGCCGCCGTGGTTAGGTATGATACATCGCACAAGTAGTTGTACCAACCACATTCCTTTTCCATTTTTGCCCTTGTTCACGCTACACCTGTCGGTGACCCCTTGAGCATATAAAAGGAGGCCCATGCGCAACGTAGAGGGGGTTGAAACCGTAAAGCACTCACGCCGGTCTCGTTAGTAGTTGAGGTGTATCAGAGCACTCCGCGCCCCGAGCAAGAACGCAATACAAATCGCATAAGCAAAGCAGCAGGAGTATTATCTCCGAGAGCTCCGGCTGGGTAATCGCCAGGTGCTTCGCCGATCGCTCTTCGGTGATCTCCGCCTCACCGAACCGAAGGGGCCCGTCCGCCGCCCCATAGGTGTTCGCTCCACGACATCTTTGGCGCGCCCGGTAGGGGCGCCGAGGTTGTGTGAACTCGATCCGCGCTCACACGAGCTACATCTTCATCATCTTCACCGACATGCCACCGAAGAAGAAGGCTTCAGAGGTGGCTGCTCCGTACACGTCGATTCCACCGCCATCGGAGCAAACAGGTGGTGGGGTAGACGCCAGCGGAGGAACGGGTGTCGACGAGGGAGCTCACGGTGCTGCCAGGTCCAAGGACAAGGCTGCGCAGACCTCGGCGTCAGACATGCACCGCGCCTGCCTCAGAGGCGCGGACCGACAGCGCATGGTACTCGCGGTACCATACGCCGCTGGACCAAGATCGAGCTGGTGGATCTCGGGCGCCAAGACCAGCATGGACGCCAACATGCAAGCACGAGCAAGATGCGGTCGCCGACGGATATCGCCCTTCCAACCCGGGCTTGGGAGTCCGAGCATATCCCGCCTCGCACCGCTTCACCGCCGCCACCGAAGACCCCAACAAAAGCGCTGGCTCGAGCTCAACTGCTCCTGGATTACCCTCCAACGGCAGACAAGATCGAGGATTGGAGGGCCACCATTCAGAGTCTCATCGGCTTTGCCAACGGCGACACTCCACGGCAACAGAATGCATCACAGCCGCGGCAAGATTGCCAGGCACGAGCCGATGGCGACAAGACCGGTGGGGGTGCGACCACCGTGCACTCTCCACCCCGAAGGCCAAGATCGCCGACTCGCCGGGTCAACCTCGACACTGATTCCACCGCGTCATCAGATCCACGAGCTCGTCGCGATCAGCGCCAAGTTCTTCAAGAACGACATCAAGAAGACGGTCGTACTCGCATCGAGCGCCGAAGAGAAGCGCAGTGTCAATCGGACCAGCGTGCTGGGCCCGCTGTTGACATGCATGCGCCAGGGGAACCAGGCGACTTGCCGTATGCGGTAGGTTGCCCTGCGTTCACTCGTGAGCTGCGGCAAGTCCAAAGGCCCAAAGACAAAGAATTTCGAGCCGACGCATTCGTAGAAGTATGACGGCAAGACGATCCATCGGAGTTCTCAAAGATATACACCATCGCGTGCAAGATGTCGGGGCGGACGACAAGATCCTTGCCAACTACTTCCCGCTGGTACTCAAGCCCAATGCCAGATCCTGGCTCATGCACTTGCCGGACAACTCCATATCCTCCTGGGCAGATCTATGCCATCAGTTTGTCGGCGCCTTTACAGGCAGCCACAAACCTCATGGCCAAGAGAGCGACCTTCATATACTCGTCTAGAAGGAAGGAGAGTCCCTGCGCAAGTACACTCAGAGATTCAGCCGCAGTACAAAGACAACATCCCGTGATGTCCACCCCGCCGCAGCCATCGCCGTGTTCCATCGGAACGCGCGAATCGCAGGATGCGGAGGAGATGGCGATGTGCAAGGTCGAGACGCTGCTGAGCTATATGCCCCGGCCGACAAGTGTGCACGGCCGAGGAAGGAGGAGACTCGAGAGAACACAAGAGCAGGAGGATCTCGACAATGAGGATGCCGCCTTAAGAAGGAAAAACCGCGGCGGAACAACAGAAGAAGAAAGGCAAAGATGTACTAGTTGTTGAGCAGTCCGCAATGGAGGTGGCGCCGAAAGCCAAAGCTGGTAGCTCCGCGAGGTCTGTGTCGGTTGTCGACAAGCGTGACGGCGCCAAGAAGCAAGATCGCAAGATCCACCGCATCAAGGGCCATGATCTCCGTGAGCTGTAAGAAGGTCGAGCAGCTTGTCGAGCAGCGCCAAGGCTGAATACGAGCGGCGCGACAAGGAGAAGGCCCAAGAAGGTGCCGGAGGATCCGGAAGAAGCGCCTGCCGGGAGGACGCCGCAGCAAGGCTAAGCAGCGGCAAGGAGATGCACTTCCCGTGGCGCGATAAGGATGAAGATGACGATGAGGATGAAGATATGGATGATGACGAGGCCGATGAGCAGGAGTTCCAGAATCCACAGAGGTCCTGTGCGCTGACGGCGGTTTCTTCTCGCATACTTCACACCGCCAGCTCAAGCAATGGGTGCGGAAGTCAATGCGCGTAACCACCCGCCGAGTCACGCAAGCCTCGAAATGGTCCAAGACGCCTATCATCTTCGATATTGAGGACCACCCGATCGCATAATCAAGGGTCGTGTGCTTGCCGATGTTGGTTTCACTAACCATCCGAACCTCAAGGTCACTAAGATGCTAGTTGACGGCGGGCCGCTTGAACCTGATCTCCTCCGCGGTACTTCGTAAACTCCAGATCCTCGACAATGAAGCTCAAGAGACCGACATTCCAAGGAATCAATCCGGGAAGGAGCAAGCCAAAGGGAAAGATCACGTTGCCGGTGACATTTGGCAGCGAGTTGAATTTTAGGACTGAGAGGGTCACTTTTGACGTTGCCGACTTTCCATTGCCTTACAATGGGATACTCGGCCGTCCAGCACTCGCCAAGTTCATGGCGGCCTCTCACTATGCATACAACATGCTGAAGATGCCGGGCCCGATAAGCGTCATCTCTGTCCTTGGCGACAAGAAGGATGCTCTTATCTGCACCGACAAGATCCACCGGGAAGCGGCAGCCGCAGCAGAACGCAAGTCACTTGCCGCTGAAGCTCCCGGGGGGAAGAAGAAGACCAAGTCCGGCAAGTGCTCTGATGCCCACTCCGGCAAGCGCACCTCTTCGGAGTGTTGCGCTACCGTCGAGGACGCACCATCGAGCTCCACGGGCAAGTGTAAAAAGGTAGTGGCAGCTCTGCCAGAGACCAAGAAGGTGTCTGCCAAGGAGGACGGCACTGGTGGTACCTTCACCATCGCCCACTCGACCCTAAATAGAAAGACGCCGCTGCTTTCTCATGGGCGAATGTCGACGTGTTTGCGTGGCAACCGCCTAACATCCCCGTGTTCCTGTGAAAGTAATCGAGCACCATCTTGCCGCTTGTCCTCATGCGCGCCCGCTGCGAAGGTCGAAACAAGTAGTGGAGCGCCAAGAATTCATCGCAGAAGAAATCAAGAAATTGGAAGCAGCAGCCTTGTCGAGGAGTGCTCCATCCCACGTGGTTGGCTAATCTCGTAGTCGCGCGCAAGGCATACGGAAATGGAGGCTTTGTATCGACTTTACCGATGTTAATAAAGCTTGTCCCAAAGACCTATTTCCCTTGCCGCGCATTGACCAGATTGTTGACTCCACGGCCGGATGTGACTTGCTTTCATTTCTTGACGCATATTCAGGATACCATCAGATCTTCATGGCAGAAGAGGATGAGGAGAAGACCGCATTCATTACTCCATGTGGCACATACTGTTTCGTACGGATGCCTTTTGGTTTAAAGAATGCTGGCTCAACATTTGCTAGAGTAGTCCATGACGCTTTTGAGCCACAGTTGCACAGAAATGTGGAAGCCTACATGGATGACATAGTGGTCAAGAGCAAGGACAGGGCAACTCTGATTCAAGATTTAGATGAAACCTTCACAAATCTACGCACGATCAACCTCAAGTTTAACCCCGAGAAGTGTGTGTTTGGAGTCCCCTCCGGCAAGCTTCTCGGGTCTTCGTGTCTCAGCGGGGAATTGAAGCCAATCCCAACAAGATCAAGGCCATTGAGCAGGCTGAAGCACCAAAGCGCGTCAAGGATGTAAGAAGACTTGCCGGTTGAGCGCGCCCTGCCATTTTTCAAAATATTGAAAAAGGCAGGTCCAATGAAATGGACTCTGGAAGCGGAGGCTGCACTGCAGGACTTAAAGAGATACCTGTCCTCCACTCCAACGCTTGTCGCATCTAAGCCACAAGAGAAGTTGCTGCTGTATATAGCGGCAACCAATCAAGTGCTTAGTGATGCGTTAGTAGCGGAGAGGGAGGCGGATGACGAGCTAGCAACCACGGTAGATGCATCCAAATGACAAGGTGGGGCTTCACCGACAAGCTCGTCCCGATAAGGGTGGATCTCATGAGGCGCTGGAGGAGGTGCGAAGAAAATGGTGCAGCGCCTAGCCATTTTTGTGAGTTCCTTTGCAGGGGCTAGGTCAAGATACTTTGGTGTGCAGAATTGCTTTTCGCCTTCTCATGGCCTCGAGAAAGCTGCGCCATTACTTCCAAGCACATGAGATCACAGCTTCACTCATTTTCCAATAAGAGGATACTGCGAATCCGTAAGCAACAGGCAGGATTGTTGAGTGGGCACTGGAACTGTCAAGCTTTGGCCTTAAGTTTGAGAGCACTTCAACTATTCAGAGCCGAGCATTGGCAGAATTCATAGCAGAGTGGATGCCAACTCCAGACGAAGAAATTCCAGAAATGAGCATCCCCGTCAAGGAAGCAAACAAAGAGTGGCTGATGTACTTTGATGGTGCCTTCTCGCTGCAAGGCGCCGGTGTGGGCGTGCTACTTGTCGCACCCACCGGAGAGCACCTCAAGTACGTAGTCCAGATGCACTTTCCCAAGGAGCAAGCAACAAACAATACCGCAGAGTATGAAGGTTTGCTTGCCGGTCTCAGGATTGCAGCAGACCTTGGGATCAAGAAGCTCATTGTCAGGGGTGACTCGCAGCTTGTCGACCACCAAGTAAACAAGAATTATCAGAGTCCGTTGATGGAAGCTTACGTTGATGAGGTGAGAAAGTTAGAAGAGCACTATGACGGCCTGCAGATGGAACATGTTCCGAGAGCTTAGAACGACATTGCCGATGGCCTGTCAAAGTGCGCTGCACTTAAGTTACCTGTGGAACCAGGGATCTTTGTGCTCAAGCTGACTCAACCGTCTGTGACGCCATCAACTGGACAGAGCAAGAAGAGGAAGTTGATTTCTGGTGACTATTTTCCGCAGAGCCCCCTGCCGCCGCCAAGAAGGTCCCCAAGATCAACACCAAGAGTGCCGAGGAGCAGTCTGCCCGCAAGCCCTAGGGTTTGTTCCGCTGAAGCGACGCCCCGACAAGTTTTGCTCCGCAAGCTTGCCGGGAACGCTAAGCTCGCCTCGAGCCGCAGTGTTCTGCCGAGAAGCGATGTTCCCGCAGCAGCATATGTGCCTTTTGTCCTTGTTGTCGAGCCGCAAGCTCCAACATGGGTGCAGCAGATTGTCCGTTTCCTTCAGACAGGAGAACTTCCCGAAGAGCAAGAAGAAGCGGAAAGAGTAGTCCGGCTGTCAAGTATGTACCAGTTTGTCGACAACACACTGTACAGAAGGAGACTCAACGGTGTGAAATTGAAGTGTATTCATCAGGAGGATGGACAAAAGCTGTTGGCAGAGATACATGGAGGCATCTGTGGTCACCACATTGGCGCAAGAGCGCTTGCCGGCAAAGCATTCTGGCAAGGTTTCTTTTGGCCGACAGCCCTCCAGGATGCAACTGCACATGTAACCAAGTGTGAAGAGTGCCAGTTCCATTCCAAGTAGATACACCAACCAGCTCAAGCTCTCCAGACGATCCCTTTATCCTGGCCATTTTTGGTCTGGGGGCTCGATATCCTCGGCCCCTTTCCCCGAGCTGTCGGGGCTTTGAGTACTTGTACGCTGTAATCGACAAGTTCACAAAGTGGCCGGAAGTGGAAGCAAGGAGGAAGGTGACAAGACAACAAGCAATCAAGTTCTTCAGTCGATTGTTTGCCGCCGATCCCTAACAGATCATCACCGACAACGGCACGCAATTCATGAGCCGCACCTTCATGCAAGACGTCCAAGATCTTGTCGGTAGCGGCACCGCCAAAGAAGTCAGCCGACGTCTCCCGCACTCAGCGCTTATGCTAAGGTGCTCGCACCGCAAGTTCCCTAAAAGCGTAGGGCAAAAACATACAAAGGAAGGAATCAAGTAAAGGAAATAACATAGCAATTGATACCGAAAATAAAGTTATATTACAAGATAGCTTGTCGCAGCTCTAATAAATTGTTCTCGTAACATGACCAGCAGCGGCAAGAAAAGGAGGAAACGGGCGGCTTAATCTACGCGATCGCCATCAACCCTCTTGACTTCATTCACCTTATCCACAATGGGAGCGACAAGGGCCTTGAGCGCTTCCAGATCAGCATCTGGAGGCAGCTTCTTGAGGACGTTGGTGAAGTTGATGCCTGGGTTGCGGAAGGCCACCTTCACCAACACCTTTTGCAGAACTCTCGCGCAGATCGTGCGCGACTCGTCGGCCAGCTGATTTGGGATCCTTTCTCGGAGTCGCTGGAGGGCCGTCGCCACGCCCTTGAAGAACAAGGTGAGCTTGGCGCTGGGTTGGAGGTTCTCGTCGAAGGAGTACCCGAAATCCTCCATCCCCAGCTGCACCAGCTCCCCGTCGATGACTGCGGCGATGTTCACGAGACCCTCCGTCCAGAGCTCCATAGTCTCCCTAAAGGTATTCTGGGTGACAAGAAGACTGCCGCCAGCCTCGCTGGCCTTGATCTCCTCCTTCAAGGCCACCTCCCGCTCCTTGGCGCCGTCCAGCGTCTTGGTCAAAGTGGTCAGCTTCAACTCAAGACCTGCATTGGAGTCCTTGGCGGCGCTAAGCTCCTTGCCCTTCTCGATTAGACGACCTTGCAGCTCGCCATGGGCGTAGGCGTCCTTCTCGCGCTCACGCTTGAGCGCAAGCTCTTTCACCGCTGCCTTGAGGTCGGCCTCCAGCCGCGCCACCTTCGCCTCCAGCTCCTTCTTGGCAGCCTCGGCAGCTGCGCCGCTGCCTTTGCTTCCTTGAGAGCCCGCCCAAGGTTTGCTCGCGCAGCAAGCTCCTCCTCATGGCTGTCAAGGTTGACCTTCCGCTGCGCCAACTCGCCCTTCCGCGCAAACAGCTCCTCGGCGACAAGCCGCTGTTGCTCTTCGCTTCGGCCTTCTCGAGGAGGAAGGCCTTCCGCCGGGCGAAGTTGCTCCCGCCTCCTCGCCAAAGACCGGAGAGCCTCCTGGTTGCGACTCCGGAACTCCTCCGCACGCTTCTCGATGTCCGCTCCCGCCTGTGCGACAAGTGCTTCCCGGGATTCCACCTTGGCTTGTCGGGCGTGGTAGAGCGACACCACTTGCTCCTCCTCAGACTCGCCGCTTCTGTTGCTCGGCGCGTCAACCAACGTCAGCCCGGCGGAGGCGAGCACTTCTCCATCAAAAGTTTTTCCCTCGACCGTCGCCCTGGAGCTTGACGCCCAGGGGAGCTTGATGAAGATGCCATCGCCGGCCTTCAAATAGGCGTCGAGCTGGGGCTCTTCGGAGCCTGACGCTGCGGCAGCGGCAGAGGGATCGGCGGTTGGCGTAGCGCCTTGCGCTCCTGCGGCCTCGGGTCGCCGGTCGATCGCTGACCTCGCCACCTCTGCGGGTGGCTTTGGCGGCCTCTTCGCCGGCAGGATCATCGGCGCCGGCTTCCTCCTCGATGGCGCGGCGTCGCTATCGGTGTTGCCGCTGTTCTTCTCGCCCGGTGGCCTCGGTCTCCATCGGCTCCGTAGAAGATGGATCTGATGGCCGGGAAAAGAGAGAAAAAGTCAAGCAAATATCCCAAAAGAAGATCAAGAAGAAGAACACAAGGGAAGTTTTCAAGCAAGAAGGGTTACTCAGATCGAGCTGCAAATATGGGCTCCACCACCAGGGGGTCACTGTGCTGTCCCTTGCCGGAGAACCGCCCCTTGCCGGAGAATCGCCCTTGCCGGAGACTTCTCCTTGACGGAGAACGCCCCTTGTCGGGAATCCTCCTTGGCGGCGAGTCGGCGCAGATAGCATCTCGGGGCGGCTTCCGGTGCTCCCGTGAGGCTGCTCGCTTCCTACAAAAACCAACAAATGATGTCAAGAAGAAAGAACCCCATGCGCCATAACAGCGGGAAGTAAACCATATACTTACGCTGGGGGCTGCGCTGGGGGCTGCTTTGGGGAATGATTGCCGGGTCCGGCAAGGTGGTCTCGGGCGCGCCCCCTGCTGTCACGGTGGGCTCGTCCTCGATGATAATCACCGGAGCCTTGTCTCTCTTCGCCGCTCTCTGGCCAGGGTCCTGAAAAGGAATAAGTTCAGAGTAAAGCAAATCAGATACAAGACAAAACAGCAAGAATTGAAGAACTACAAGTACAACAGAGATTCTTACTCTTCTTCTTCCTCGTCGGAGCTGAGCGCGAAGAGGTCGAAGTCCGGCCCACCTTCGGCGCGACGAGCCGGAGGAGTAGGTTCCCTTGACCGCTTGGCGGGGGCAGTGTCGGTGGTCCGGGAAGACCCCGCTCTAGTTGCCGCAGCGACGTGAGGCGCTCCCGCGGCAACGTCGCTTGTCGCGGTGGAGCGTGTCACGCGCGACGGTTGCTGACTCGCTCGCCGCTTCGCTACGCCCCCGCCTTGCGGAGACACCTTCTTGGTGGAGCTGGGGCTGCACTGGGGCTCGCTGGCGGCAAGTCGCTTGAAGATAACGAGCCGCCGCACCCTCGGCGGGCTCGCTGACTCGGCCGAGCTCGCAAGCTCTCCCCGCCGACGAAGCCTCTCACTCAGCAAGGCTTGCCGCCTCGCTGCCTCTGCCTCCTCCACGGTGAATGCAACTTCGCCACAGCAGCCTGCTGCCGCCGCCTCTTCCGCTTCGTGGCGATCGCCGCATCTCCGCGATCGGTGGTGTCGCGGTGAGGCTTCTCTTCGCTTTCGTCGGAGCGGACCGCCACCTCCACCAAGCCATCAAGAACTGCCAGACGACGCCATCCGCAGTTCTTGCCAAGTTGGGACAAGTCCATGAGTCGCACAACAAGCATCATTGCACGGATAGCCGCCGAGCAAGGAATTGTTGCACAGCGGAACGACACCTGTCGGCAACCTCAACCATTCGGGATGTTGAGGGTCGTGCTTGAACAATTCCTTGAGCATCGCGTCCAGCTCCAAGACAGTGAAGTTGAAATTGAGGCCCGGGCGTAGCCTCATGATGTCCGCCGGACCCCCGAATTCCCAGGCGGGTCTCCTCCTCTCTTGCAGGGGGGCGATGCGGCGGCGAAGAAAATCCGCACCAACGACGCCTAGAGTGAGCCCGGCAAGCCTGAGGTGCAAGATCCGGGTGATGGCAATCTTCAGCCTACCGTCTTCCGCGGCCAGGGCGCTCCAATCGTTGCCGCGCACTACTGGGGCTTGGCGCTGGGCGGTGAATGGCTGCGGGTTCTCCTAAACAATCCAGCACCATTCTGCTCTCCACTCCCCCCACTTGCTGCGGAGCTCTCCTTCCAGATACGCTTCCTTCTTGCCGGCTCTCGAGATCCAGGCGATTCCGCCGGATAGGGGCTCCCCTCTCTCAACTCGGGGCATAAAGAAGTGGCAGAAAAGGGCTACATTTGGATGGACTCCGACAAAGTTTTCGCAGAGATGTGCGAAAAATGCCATGGTCAGAACAGCATTGGGGGTGAAATCAAGGAGGTGGACCCGTAGGTGTTCATGATATCGCAGAAGAACTCAGAGAAAGGCGGGCAGAGCCCGCAGTAGAAGAACAGTGCGAAGAATGGATATCCATTCGGAGCCCGTTCCGAAGCAGAGGCAGAGAGTACCTTCGTGCGCGGATGCGCTCGCGTCTCCGTCGACCAGAAGAGGTAGTACCACCTCACGGCCCTTCAAGGCAGCTCGGGGAAGGTTGCCCGCCTTTCGCAGCGCTTGAGCCGCAAAGACTCGGCCGACTTCACAGCCTTCCCGGCTTTCGGAGCCATGGCGGAGGTAGTGGGGGAGATCGAAGGTGTTGGTGGCGCCGGCGGCGATGGGGGGCGGAGCGCTGCTCTCTTTCGACTTTGGAAGAAGGGGGGAGCGGCGGAGATTTCTGCGATTGGGACAGCAACTGGCGAGATGGGCGAACTACCCCTGTTTCCCCTGCTTATAAAGAGGGAGGGGGCGGACGTTCCGCTTTTCCGAATAAAGAACCACCCACGATCTCTCCCCACGAAGCCGCATTCAACGCGTGCCGTTAGGGGAGGGCGCGGTGGATACGGAGTAAGATACGGCGTAATCCCAGCCGCTGCCCTGTTCTGCTTTGGGCCTCGCCCAACAAATACCAAGACTGTGTGTGGCCCAGTGCTCGGGGCTCTATCGGTGTACTAAAGTAGGGGTACCTTAGTATCCCGAACTTGTGCATGGGCGATCATAGCTACCATGTGGCAGGGCTTGCGGGTGACCGCCAAGGTCCTCCGTGGTTCCTTTGGAGCCATTCAAGAACAAAGTGTTCAAGGCGAGGAGACAGACCCAAGAGGAGCTTGCCGAAGGCCAACCAAGGCATCTCAAGGAACTTGCCGTGATGCGCCATGCGTCCCAAAGACCCGTGAGCGACAATCTTCCGCATCCGACAAGACAACGATCATGGGTAAGGCGCTTGTCAGCAAGTTACCACTTTGTACTCAAGACTCCAAAGACATCCACCAACGTGTCGCCTCGACCTTCCCAGCGCTGTGGCAAGAGGTCTGTGCAGCTAGCGGTGCGAGGTGGCAAGCAGAGATGACAAGATGGCCATCGTGGCAGCGGTGGCGCCCGACGGTCCTTTTCTTGCACCGCTTGGGTGACACAGACGGCATTTAATGCTTTTGTCCCTCGCCGTCGGTCGTCGTATGATACACTATACAAGTAATTGTACCAACCACATTCCTTTTCCATTTTTTCCCTTGTCTACGTTGCCACCTATCGGTGACCCCTTGAGCATATAAAAGGAGGCCCATGCGCAATGTAGAGGGGGGTTGGAAACCAGAAAGCACTCACGCTCGGTCTCGTTAGCAGCTGAGGTGTATCAGAGCACTCCGCTCCCGAGCAAGAACGCAATACAAATCGCATAAGCAGCAGAGAGAGTATTATCTCTAGAGAGCTCCGGCCGGGTAAATCTCTCGTGGTGCTTCGCCGATCGCTCTTCAGGCGATCTCCGCCTCGAACCGAAGGGGCCCGTCCGCCGCCCCATAGGTGTTCGTTCCCACGACACGGCGCCCAATCGGATTCGATTGGTAGGGGCGCAGGAGGTTCGGAGTCCGGCGAGGAGTCCGACACCTCCGAGTCATGGGCTTTACAAGGGACAGGGTCAGATTCGCCCATCGCCAGAGAGGTTGCAGCCCCGAGGCGTGTCTAACCACCCGTCCTCGATCTGCGCGGTCGGCTCCGAATTAAGGGTCGGAGCGGACTCTTGTGCGGCCTCCAGGGCACTATCCGGCAACAGGGCCAAATCATGCCCATCGTGATGCTGGTAAATAAGCGCTTTCGGTGGGCTCAATCCATCAAGATCAAGTCTCCGCGATGTCGACCCATGAAGTTTAGGCTTCCAAATCTAACTCGATGGCTGGGGCATAGCTTTCGATCTGCTCCAGATGGCCAAGGGAATTGCCCGCAGCGCAAAGCCGCCAACACGAAGATCTGTCCGGGAGAAAAGTCTCACCGACTGCGTTGTTGTTGATGATTGAAGGAGCCATCAAGCCTATCGGTGACGGCTACAGAGGAACTCTCAATGAAAGCACCAATGTCGTGTCAAACCGGCGGATCTCGGGTAGGGGGTCCCGAACTCGTGCGCCTAGGCGGATGGTAACAGAGACAAGGGACACGATGTTTTTACCTGTGTTCGCCCATTCGATGGAGGTAAAACCCTACCCCGCTTTATTGATATTGATGATATGGGTAGTACAAGAGTGGATCTACCATGAGATCAAGGAGGCTAAACCCTAGAAGCTAGCCTATGGTATGATTGTTGTAATGGTTGTTCGCCCCACGGACTAAAACCCTCCGGTTTATATAGACACCGGAGAGGGCTAGGGTTACACAGAGTCGGTTACAATGGTAGGAGATCTACATATCCGTATTGCCAAGCTTGCCTTCCACGCGAAGGAAAGTCCCATCCGAACACGGGACGAAGTCTTCAATCTTTGTATCTTCATAGTCTTGGAGTCCGGCCGATGATGATAGTCCGGCTATCCGGACACCCCCTAGTCCAGGACTCCCTCAGCAGGTATAATTTATCCCATTGCTGATAGTCAGTGGGTGAGTCCTGTCCATTGTGTCCCTAAGAAAGGAGGTGTTACTGTTGTTCCTAATGATAAGAATTGTTACAGGTTATAGGATTTTAATTGATTTCCGCAAATTAAATAAAGATACTAAAAAGGATCATTACCCTTTGCCTTTTATTGATCAAATTCTAGAAAGATTATCCAAACATACACATTTTTGCTTTCTAGATGGTTACTCTGGTTTCTCTCAAATACCTGTGTTAGCGGAGGATCAAGAAATGACCACTTTTACTTGCCCTTTCGGTACTTTTTCTTATAGACGCATGCCTTTTGGTTTATGTAATGCAATTATGGATCTTCTTTTCATGATTGCTTGAGCAACTGTAACATCCCAAATTTCCAATTTGGAATGTTTTACAATTATAGCTAAGCATCTATGCATATTGAGTGGCATTTGAAATATTTCAGAGGTTTTTTGAGTTTGTTTGAATTTGGATTCAAATTGGTAGTTGAATTTATTTCAAAACAATGCCTGACAAATACTTGAGAAAAAGTATGAGAGGAGTAACATGACACTCCAAAAATGTCAAAAGAAAAATATTGCCTAAAAAGTTTGAATTCAAATTTGAATTTTATTTGGGATTTCCAGAAAGTGTTTTTTTAGTTTAAGTTTTGCCCCTGGAAAAATGTCCACGTTGTAGGATAAATTCTCGTGAGAATTTTGATAAATTCCTGCTGCTCCTAATTCAAAAAGCCCCAGCGCGACTCCAGCTAACTGCCCAAATTAACGCCATCGCAGCCCATTGCGGGCCAGCGCAGCCACACCACCGAGCCGGCTTGCCCCAAAGGCTCAGCCCGATTTCCTCTCCGCCTCGATCGCCCGCTCGCCTTCTCCCCCCCCTCTCTCTCTCACTGTCGGGCGGACCCCACCCCATCTCCCTCTTTCCGAAACCACCGCACCCGTATCTCACCAGCGCCCTATGCCCTCGGTGTCCGTGCCCTCCTAAACCCTACCCCGAGCTACCCCTCCTCCACAAAACTGTGCCCTATAAGTACCCTAGCCCCTCCTCTTCTGAACCCCCAAAAAACACTACCCCAATTCCCACCATTGCTCGTGTTGTCGCCGTCCCGATCTAGCTCCTGCCGCCGCCATTCACCATCGCCACCACCGCCGGTGAGCCACCCCCTACCCTTACCTACTACCCCACTCGATCCGCGCCGTCAATACGCACCCCCCTGACACCCTTTTTGTCACCCAGGAGCCCCGACGTCATCGCCCCCGAGCTCATCCGCCGCCCGCTGGAGCTGCAGAGCACCGAGCTCTGCACCGCCTCGTCCCAGCCTCTCCAATCGCCCCCGAGCTCCACCAAGACCACCCCGACCACGCCCTCGCTCTGCCGCACTGCCCCGACCACTCCTCCTTCTTCCCCGACGACTGGAGGCGTTGCACCACCATCGCCCGAGTCGCCGCCGGCGTCTCCGTCCATCACCGCCATCCGCTGTAAGCTCGAGCTCCCTCCACCATTGGATCTCGTTTGTATGGTTTAGATTAGATCTGCGAAGGGGTAGGTTTATTTTTAGATTAGTTCGTTTTTTCTCCGGTTTAGTTGCGGTCTAGATCGAACCGACGGGTTTTCTGTTTAGCCACGGGCGCGTCTTAGTTATATTACGCATGAGCGTTAGATAGGCCCAGTAGCGCTAGTTTTTTTTACTTATTTTCAGTTTCTGTTTTTTGGCAGAATAGTTCTGTTTTTGTTTTTGCCTTTTCTTTTAGCTTGTTTATTTTTTTAGTTGATTCTTTTTTTGTTAGTTTGCAAATTTCTTGTAGTTCTGTAGAAAATATGTTTAGCCATATTTAGATTAATAAAAATAGTTTTATATTAGTTTTAGTCAGATTAGTTTTTCTGCCTTAAATTGAGTTAGTATTATTATTATTTAGTGATTCTTTTTGCTACTGCTTAGTTTAGTCCATGCCTAGGAACTTGTTTGGGTATTTTAGATTTAATTAAAAATTATTTTTAGTTGAAATCAAGTTTTTCTAGTTTATTTAGCTAGCTACTGTTTTCCTACTGTTCTAGTTAGTAAATAATTTTATTTTTACTATGTTATAGTTTATTTTAGATTAGTTTCTGTAGCTACAGAGGATGAACTTTCATTTACAATAGAATAAATTTTTTATTTTAATTCCTTTGCTAGAATTGTTTTGGGCATAATAGGATTTCTATAGTAGCTTTTGATGTGATTCTTTTTTCCTCTAGTTTGTATGTTGTTTTTCTTCCTGTTAGTTAGCAAAACCCATGCTTAGGTTCTATTAAGAAAAGTTTAGTTGTATAAAACTATTTCTTAGTTGTTGCTTGATGTAGTGAAAACCTTGATTTGCTTTCTTCGAGTTTTTCTTTGGTTTTGGTTTGAGTGCTTGGGTGTTTTACTTCAACTTGCTGTTATGTTATGTTGTGCTATACTCATTTATGCTATTGTTTGACTCGGTAAAATTCCCGGAGTGCGAAGCCTGCTACTACGAGTCGCTAGCCTTCAAAGACCGTCAGCCAGGCAAGTCATTTGATCATGATTTTACAATATCTATGATTTTATTGCATTAGAAGTATACCCCCCCCCCCATGCATGCAGTAGGAGAATTTTGTTAAGTTATGTCTTGAGTAGTATCATGAGGTAGGATGAACCCTTTTCCCTTGTTACCGATGCACGGGACGATGTAGTTGATTGCTATGCTTTAGTAGACGTGGTTGGTTGAGTGATTCATAAGGGAGATGCGAGAGTCAAGATGATGACAAGATGGACTTCAAAATTCACTACTGGGTGGAGGACGGTTGACGGGCACCATGGAGAAACCAGCGGATGGCCGGGATGCATGGAGAAGTGCCATGACATCTTGCGGAAAGCCTCACCCTGCCACAAAGAGATGGATGGATAACCCATTGACCAGAAGCTTACCTGTGCAGCCGCAAGCCATTATGGGCTCTGGCTTGGTCGAACCTAGGCGTGACTCTGGCCGGACGGTGCTACAAGATGTAGAAGAACGGTAGGATTGGATGGGCACCGACAGTGGCCTAGAGGAACTCTTTAGAAGACCCTGTTTCATTCGTCCCGTCTTCAAACACCAGGCAATGCGAAGACTTAAAGGAGGTAACGATTCTTGCGGGGAAAGTGTACAAACCTCTACAGAGTGAAGACCCAATCGATTAGCCGTGTCCCCGGTTACGGACAATTTGAGCCTCTGGAACTTGGAGTATTTCGGATATTTCAACACTGAACTTAATAAATTAATTGAGGGGGTTATTTTATAATTGGGAATGAGACATTGGTTGGCTGAACCATCTCAATAACTACCAAAATTTTGGTAATTGCAAACAAGTCCTTGTTGTAGGAAAAAACTAGCTTTTTCGCAAAACAATGAAACTTAGAGCCCCACAGCCAAATTGCATATAGTATTAGTAATTTTATTGTTGTTCTCTCTTTATGACTTGCCGGCATATTCAAAAATGCTGACCTACACGGCTGCAACGTCTTATGTTGCAGAGGAGTTTTCCAATCAGGAGTGAGGCTATGATCCACGCTTGGCGATTGCCCTATGGAGTCGGATGGACTTGCTACTCGTTTACGCTTCCGCAGCTTTATTTAGTTTATTTCTCATGAGTTGGCCTTTGGCCAAATTTATTATCTTGTAATAAAGACTCGATATGAGAATCGTGTAATAAATTCAGGTGTGATTGAACTTTGAATCTTTCCATCAATGTACTGTGTGTGCCAGTATGATCTTGGGATGGTACGACTACACAGAGACTTGACTGATTTCGGGTCGAGTCGCTACAGAGATGGTATTCAGAGCACACGTTGACCGTAGGACGTAACCCCTAGGATCGGAAAGCCATAGGAAGAGACCAGTTTACTTATGTCTTTACTTTTTCGTATTTTTCTTCCCTGGTCATTTCTGACTCTTCTCCGATTTCAACAATTCTAGATGGCCGTTAAGTTCATCCTAGTTCTGCTCCCGGAGTTTTGCCAGTACGACGAGACTATGCTTTTCGGCAAGAGGATGGTCCAGATCACCAAGGAATTGAAGATTGCTCTGCCTTCAATCACCGGGACCCCTACCATGGCATTTCCAGATGACCGTCCCTTCAGGATTAAGGTGCACATACCAGGGAGGACGTTCGGAAATATCTCAGCGCCCATTGACTTCAAGTTCATTGCACCCGATTGGATCATCGGGAGAGACTTAGCAGTTCATAGTGCACTTGGACGCATACAGGAGGAATACAGGGCCGAGCTTGTTGGATCAGACCACACCATATTTTCTCGTAGGACTGCAGAGGGAGAGATCATCCGCACCAGAAATGACGACTCCGTTCACGCATTTGCCCAAGACTTGCAGGTTCTCATCAGTGATCTAGAGATTCAGATGCGCAGTAGCATGAAGACGACCCAGAAGTTGCACCATCATGAACTTGATCTGGAGGCTGCAGCACGTGAAGCCCACTATGAGCATGAGGATGAAGTCAAGGATTTCATGGAGAGAGTCGGCAAGCTGAAGCTGGATGTGGCCGCATTAGAGGAGAAGCTAGATCAGGGAGAAGACCTTTTTCCGGGTGGAGATGATGGACCTCTCGTAAACAATGACCGGGATTATGAGAGCTCCACCGAAGGAAGCCGCAAGAAGAGGTGCCACAGCAGGGGACGCCGCACCAGAGGACGCCGTACCGGAGGATGCAAGGATGATTGATGAAGACATTTAGTCGACTACCATGTTTATTTTTATTTTTCCGTCGATCAGTTAGGCCATTATTTCCGAATAGTCATGAGATTTTGTAATCCGAGATTGAACCATGTTTGAGATGATTGAATAAAGGATTGGTGTGATTATGATTGTGCATTCATATGGGTAGTGCTATTTTCTCATTAGACCCTTGTTCTATTCTAATTTTCTCATCCACTCCAAAACACCAGATGCCTCCGAGACATGACCCTGGTTTCAACTTTCCGCCGGAGCTCACCCAGCTGATCCAGCAGCAGAATGCCCTCATGCAGATGCTCATCTAGAACCAGAACAACAACAACAACAATCCACCGCCGCCACCCCCTATTGATAACTTGACCCGCTTCCTAAGGCTGAATCTACCAGTGTTCTCTAGCACCACTGAGCCGATTGTGGCCAATGATTGGCTCTGCAAGGTCGGAAGGGAGTTAGCCACTGCTGGATGCACAAATGTAGAGAAACTGCACTTTGCCACACATCAGCTTGATGGACCTGCAACTTCTCGGTGGGAGAACTACACCGCCACTTATTCGGCTGCCACCGTGACATGGGCTGAGTTCCAGCAGGCCTTCTGCACCGCTCATGTCTTAGCTAGAGCCATGAGTCTGAAGAAGCGTGAGTTCCGCAACTTACGCAGGGGAATCGTACTATGGGGTAGTATGTGGATGAGTTCAGCAAGTTAGCTCGCTATGCCCCGGATGATGTGGCCACAGATGCCGCAAAGCAGGAAAAGTTTCTTGAAGGACTCAATGATGAGCTGGGAATGCAACTAATGGTGGCTACCTTCAATAACTACCAGGAGCTGGTAGATAAGGCCACCACACTTGAAGGCAAACAACAGCAGATTGATAGCCGCAAGCGGAAGTATGGCCAGGGGAAGTACAACTCCGGAGCTCAGCAGAAGCCCCGTTATGCCCCATAATCGGGAGGGCATACCCATCACACTCATGGAGGACATAGTCATGGAGGACATAACCATGGAGGTAATAGGAACAACCGCAACCACGACAATAAGTCAGGCAATGGAAACGGCAATGGCAACCAGCATCGTCCTGCCCCGGCTCAGAAGGATCTGAGTCACATCACCTGTTTCGAGTTCCAGAAGATAGGGCACTATGCTACCGATTGCCCGGAGGCCAAGCAGAGGAATGGAAACGGCAATGGCAATGGAAGCTCAGCAAAGAAGCCCAACCCTTTTCCTCGTGCGCAGGTGAATCACATTGACGTGGAGGACGTCTATGACCGGCCAGAAACTGTGGTTGGTAAGTTTTTATTAAATTCACATCCAGTATTGGCACTCTTTGATTCTAGCGCAACACATCCATTTATATCAAGGGTAGTTGTGGAAAAGTACGGGTTGCCCACTAGAACCCTTAGAAGCCCTCTTCAGGTCAGTTCCCTGGAGTAGAAATGATGGCGGTCTTAGGCTATCGTGCAACCCTCAGCATCGGACACCATAATTTTCCCACAGAACTCATAGTATTGGAAACCCAGTCCTTGGATGTAATCCTAGGCATGGATTGGTTGACGAAGTTTGAAGGAAACATCGACTGTGCCCGCAAGACAATTCTGCTCACCACCATGGAGCAGAAGAGGATCAAGTATGTATGCAGATGCACCCTGATGAAGAATCAGGTGAATTCCCTCATGGGAGTTGTTCAGGAGGAAGTGCCGGTAGTGCAAGATTTTCCTGATGTGTTTCCGGAGGAATTTCCAAGAATGCCACCGGACAGAGACATTGAATTTTTTATTGAGTTATTACCCGGCACAACCCCAATATCCAAGAGACCTTATCGGATGCCACCGAACGATTTGGAAGAGATCAAGAAGCAAATTAATGAGCTGTTGGAGAAGGGATATATTCGGCCAAGCTCGTCACCTTGGGGAGCCCCAGTTCTTTTGGTAGAGAAGAAGGATGTAACCCTGAGAATGGTTGTGGATTATCGTTCGTTGAACGACGTGACCATCAAGAACAAGTACCCTTTGCCGATGATTAATGATTTATTTGATCAGCTAGTTGGGGCCAAGGTATTCTCCAAGATTGATCTTCGATCAGGGTATCATCAGTTGAAGATCCGTGAAAAGGATATACCCAAAACAGCATTCACCACCAGGTATGGTTTATATGAGTATATCATCATGTCATTCGGATTGACTAATGCCCCTGCATACTTCATGAATTTGATGAACAAGGTATTTATGGAATATCCGGACAAGTTTGTCGTGGTGTTCATCGATGATATATTGATTTTCTCCAAGAGCGAGGAAGAGCATAAGGAACATTTGTGTCTAGTTCTGGAGAAACTCCGAGAACATCAGTTGTATGCCAATTTCAGCAAATGTGAATTTTGGTTGAAGGAAGTCGGATTCCTCGGACATGTTATTTCAGGAGAAGGAATAGCAGTCGACCCCACCAAGGTTGTATCAGTCACCAACTGGCAGTCACCCACCTCAGTCAAGGAGATCCGCAACTTTCTTGGACTCGCAGGATATTATCGGAGGTTTATTGAGAATTTCTCCAAGATTGCCAAGCCCATGACTGAGCTACTGAAGAAGGACACCAAGTACATTTGGACCGAGGATTGTGAAGCTAGTTTCCAGGAATTGAAGAAACGTTTGGTTACAGCCCCAGTGCTAATTTTGCTGGACATACACAAGGATTACCGGGTATATTGTGACACTTCTCGTCAGGGACTCAGAGGAGTACTCATGCAGGAAGGAAAAGTTGTAGCTTATACCTCCAGACAGCTACGACCTCACAAGATGAATTACGCCACACATGATTTGGAGTTGGCAGCCGTAGTGCATGCACTCAAGACCTGGAGACATTTCCTTATCGAAAACAGCTGTGATGTTTACACGGATCATAAGAAAGTATATTTTCACGCAGAAAGAGTTGAACCTCGGGAAGAGGAGATGGCTGGACTTAATCAAGGACTATGACATGAGATTGCATTACCACCCAGGAAAGGCTAATGTTGTAGCAGATGCCTTGAGCCGTAAGAGTTATGTGAATACTCTTATAGCGGGAGGATTACCCCAGGAGTTAGTCGATGACCTCAGAGATCCTCGACTGGAGATAGTTCCAAGAGGATATGTTGCAGCTCTGGAAGTTCAGTCCACTTTGGCCGAAAGAATTCGTGAAGCCCAGAAGTCGGATAAGGAAATTGATGAGATAAAGAAAAGGATGAATGAAGGAAAAGCTAAAGGGTTCCGTAAGGATGAGTATGGGGCTACATGGTTCGAGGATCGTATTTATGTACCCAATGATCCCGAACTCAGGAAGCTAATTCTTTAGGAGGCTCATGATTCACTGTACTCGATTCACCTCGGTAACTCCAAGATGTATCTGGATTTGAAGGGAAGTTTTTGGTGGACAGGTATGAAGAAGGATATTGCTAAGCACGTAGCAGTATGCGATGTATGACAGGGAGTAAAGGCGGAACATCAGAAACCAGTAGGGTTACTTCAACCTTTTCTGATTCCCGAGTGGAAATGGGAGAAACTTGGGATGGATTTTATCACAGGATTACGGAGGACCCGTTCAGGTTATGATTCCATCTGGGTAGTGGTTGATCGCCTGACCAAGGTAGCTCATTTCATTCCCGTGAAGACTACCTATACCAGCGCTAAGTTAGCCAAGATATACATGACCAGGGTCGTATGTCTGCATGGAGTTCCGAGGAGTATCGTGTCAGATAGAGGAACACAATTTACCTCAAAGTTTTGGAATCAGTTGCATGAAAGTTTGGGTACGAGGCCGGAGTTCAGGTACAACTTTTCATCCGCAGATAGATGGACAGACCGAGAGAGTCAACCAGATTCTGGAGGACATGTTGAGAGCTTGTGCGCTAGACTACGGGTCTAGCTGGGATGGTAATTTTCCATACGCAGAGTTCTCGTACAATAACAGCTATCAGACCAGTCTGAAGATGGCCCCTTTCGAAGCTCTATACAGAAGGAGGTGCAGAACACCATTGTTGTGGGATGGTGTTGGAGATCGAAAACTTTCCGGTCCTGATCTTATCATAGACTCCGAAGAGAAGGTCAAGCTGATTCGGGATAGACTCAAGGTAGCTCAGTCGAGGTAGAAGAGTTATGCCGACAGTAAACGCAAGGAAGTAACATACGAAGCGGGAGATCGAGCATACCTTCGTGTGTCCCCACTTCGTGGAATCAAGAGATTTGGTGTTAAAGGAAAGTTGGCACCTAGGTTCATTGGCCCCTACAAAATCCTCGAACATCAGGGAGAAGTTGCTTACAAGCTGGAATAGCCGGAAGGATTGTCCAGAGTTCACGATGTCTTCCATGTTTCCCAGCTGAAGAAATGCCATGCCGAGATGGCCGATATTCCGTTGAGAGACACGGAGCCCCTAGAGGCCATACAACTCGACAGTGATCTGACTTATGAGGAGAAACCCGTCAGAATTCTCGAGACTGCGAACAGAGTCACCCGCAGCAAGATCATCAAGTTTTCCAACGTTCTGTGGAGCCATCATTCCGAGGAGGAAGCCACCTGGGAGCGAGAAGAAGATCTCCGCCGAGACCACCTGCACCTATTTGCTAGCCAACCTGAATCTCGAAGGAGAGATTCATATTAAGGTGGGTAGGTTTGTAACATCCCAAATTTCCCATTTGGAATGTTTTACAATTATAGCTAAGCATCTATGCACATTGTTTGAATTGAGTGGCATTTGAAATATTTCAGAGGTTTTTGAGTTTGTTTGAATTTGGATTCAAATTGGCAGTTGAATTTATTTCAAAACAATGCCTGGGAAATACTTGAGCAAAAGTATGAGAGGAGTAAACATGACACTCCAAAAATGTCAGAAGAAAAATATTGCCAAAAAAGTTTGAATTCAAATTTGAATTTTATTTGGGATTTCCAGAAAGTGTTTTTTTAGTTTAAGTTTGGCCCCTGGAAAAATGTCCACGTTGTAGAATAAATTCCCCTGGGAATTTTGATATATATATGTCCTATATAAAAATAATATATATTTTTCTATATTTTATCTTCTGTCTAATTAAAAAAAAGCCCCAGGCGCCAGCCAGGCCAACCGGCCCAGCCAGCGCCATCGCAGCCCACCAGCGGGCCAGGCGCAACCCACCAGCGCCCCGCGCCCGATTTCCTCTTCGCCTCGGTCGCCCGCTCGCCTTCTCCCCCCTCTCTCTCTCCTTTGCATGACCCCACCCCATCTCCTCTTCCAAACACATGCCACCAGATCTCGCTTGTACCGACGCCTTGGCGTCCATGCCCTCCTAAACCCTACCCGAGCTACCCCTCCTCCATGAAACCGTGCCCTATAAGTACCCTAGCCCCTCCTATTTCAAACCCCCAAAAAACCCTACCCCAACTCCCAACATAGCTCGCGCCGTCGTCGTCCCGATCTAGCTCCTGCCGCCGCCGTTCACCATCGCCACCACTGCTGGTGAGCCACCCCCTGCCCTTACCTACGACCCCACTCGATCTGCGCCGTCAATACGCACCCTGCTGACACCCTTTTTGTCACCCAGGAGCCCCGGCGCCATCGCCCCCGAGCACATCCGCCGCCCGCCGGAGCTGCAGAGCACCGGGCTCTGCACCGCCTCGCCCCCGCCTCTCCAGTCGCCCCCAAGCTCCACCAAGACCTCCGCGACGACGCCCTCGCTCCTCTGCACCGCCCCGACCACTCCTTCTTCCCCGATGACCGGAGCCGCTGCACCACCATCGCCCGAGTCACCGCCGGCGTCTCCATCCGTCACTATCGTCCGCTGTAAGCTCGAGCTCCTCTCCATCGTTGTATCTCGCTTGTACAGTTTAGATTAGATCTGCGAAGGGGTAGGTTTATTTTTAGATTAGTTCTGTTTTTTATCCAGTTCAGTTGCGGTCTAGATCAAACAGGCGGGTTTTTCAGTTTAGCCGCGGGCGCATCTTAGTTATATTAGGCCTGAGCGTAAGATAGGCCCAGTAGCGCTAGTTTTTCTTTCATTTTTACTTATTTTTAGTTTCTGTTTTTAGCAGAATAGTTCTGTTTTTGTTTTTGCTTTTTATTTTAGCTTGTTTATTGTTTTTAGTTGATTCTTTTTTTTAGTTTGCAAATTTCTTGTAGTTTCTGTAGAAAATATGTTTAGCCATATTTGGATTAATAAAAATAGTTTTATATTAGTTTTAGTCAGATTAGATTCTCTGCCATAAATTGAGTAAGGATTATTATTTTTTAGTGATTCTTTTTGCTACTTCTTAGTTTAGTCCATGCCTAGCAGTAGGAACTTGTTTGGGTATTTTAGATTCAATTAAAAATTATTTTTAGTCAAAATCAAGTTTTTCTAGTTTATTTAGCTAGCTACAGTTTTCCTACTGTTCTAGTTAGTAAATAATTTTATTTTTACTATGTTATAGTTTATTTTAGATTATTTTCTGTAGCTACAGAGGCTGAACTTTTATTTACAATAGAATAATTTTTTTATTTTAATTCCTTTGCTAGAATTGTTTTGGGCATAATCGGAGTTCTATAATGGCTTTTGATGTGATTCTTTTTGCCTCTAGTTTGTATGATGTTTTTCTTTCTGTTAGTTAGCAAAACCCATGCTTAGGTTCTATTAATAAAAGTTTTAGTTGTATAAAACTATTTCTTAGTTGTTGCTTGATGCGGTGAAACCCTTGATTTGCTTTCTCCAAGTTTTTCTTTGGTTTTGGTTTGAGTGCTTGGGTGTTTTACTTCAACTTGCTGTTATGTTATGTTGTGCTATACTCACTTATTCTATTGTTTGACTCGGTAGAATTCCCGGAGTGCGAAGCTTGCTATTATCAGTCGCTAGCCTTCGAAGACCGTCAGCCAGGCAAGTCATTTGATCATATTTTTACAATACCTATGATTTTATTGCATTAGAAGTATACCCCCCACCGTGCATGCAGTAGGAGAATTTTTTTTAAGTTATGTCTTGAGTAGTATCATGAGGTAGGATGAACCCTTCTCCCTTGTTACCAATACCCGGGACGATGTAGTTGATTGCTATGATTTAGTAGATGTGGTTGGTTGAGTGATTCATAAGGGAGATGCAAGAGTCAAGTGATGACAACCCCATGACTTCAAGCTCAAGATGGACTTCAAAATTCACTACTAGGTGGAGGACGGTTGACGGGCACCCTGGAGAAACCAGCGGATGGCTAGGATGCATGGAGAAGCGCCATGACATCTTGCGGAAAGCTTCACCCAACCATGAAGAGACGGATGGATACCCCATTGACCGGAAGCTTACCTGTGCAGCCACAAGCCATTATGGGCTCTGGCTTGGTCGACCCTAGGTGTGACTCTGGCCGAACGGTGCTACGAGATGTAGAAGAACGGTAGGATTGGATGGGCACCGGCAGTGGCCTAGAGGAACTCTTCGGAAGACCCTGTTTTGTTCGTCCCGTTTTCAAACACCAGGCGGTGCGAAGATTTAAAGTAGGGAACGATTCTTGCAGGTAAAGTGAACAAACCTCTGCAGAGTGAAGACCTAATCGATTACTCGTGTCCTCGGTTACAGACAATTTGAGCCTCTGGAACTTGGAGTATTTCGGATATCTCAACACTGAACTTAATAAATTAATTGAGGGGGTTATTTAATAATTGGGAATGAGGCATTGGTTGGCGGAACCATCTCAATAACTACAAACATTTTGTACTAATTGCAAACAAGTCCTTGTTGTAGGGAAAAAACTGGCTTTTTCGCAAACCAATGAAACTTAGAGCCCCACAACCAAATTGCATATAGTATTAGTAATTTTATTGTTGTTCCGCTTTATGACTTGCGGGCATATTCAAAAATGCTGACCTACACGGCTGCAGAGGAGTTTTCCGATTAGGAGTGAGGCTACGATCCATGCTTGGCGATTGCCCTATGGAGTCGGATGGACTCGCTACTCGTCTACGCTTCCACAACTTTATTTAGTTTATTTCTCATGAGTTGGCCTTCGGCCAATTTATTATCTTGTAATAAAGACTCGATATGAGAATCGTGTAATAAATTCAGTTGTGATTGAACTTTGAATCATTGCATCAATGTACTGTGTGTGCCAGCATGATCTTGGGATGGTACAGCTACACAAAGACTTGACCGATTTCGGGCCGGGTCGCTACAGCAACCTTGATAGAGTTTTGCAGAGATGCGAAGATACTACTCTTGTATTGAATTGGGAGAAGTGCCACTTTATGGTTAATGAAGGTATTGTCTTGGGGCATAAAATTTCTGAAAGAGGTATTGAAGTTGATAAAGCTAAAGTTGATGCTATTGAAAAGATGTCGTGTCCCAAGGACATTAAAGGTATAAGAAGTTTCCTTGGTCATGCCGGTTTTTGTAGGAGGTTCATTAAGGAGTTCTCTAAAATTTCTAGGCCTCTGAGTAATCTATTACAAAAAGATATTCCTTTTGTCATTGATGATGATTGTGTAGAAGCATTTGAAATACTTAAGAAAGCTTTGATTTCTGCACCTATTGTTCAGCCACCTGATTGGAATTTACCCTTTGAAATTATGTGTGATGCTAGTGATTATGCTGTAGGTGCTATTCTAGGACAAAGAGTTGATAAAAAACTAAATGTTATTTAATATGCTAGTGAAACTCTAGACAGTGCCCAGAGAAATTATGCTACTACTGAAAAAGTATCCTTAGCAGTTGTATTTGCTTATGATAAGTTCAGACCTTATATTGTTGATTCTAAAGTAACTCTTCACACTGATCATGCTGCTATTAAATATCTTATGTAAAAGAAAGATGCTAAACCTAGACTTATTAGAGTGGGTTCTCCTACTAGAAGAATTTGATTTGCATATTATTGATAGAAAGGGAGCTGAGAACCCCGTTGCAGACAACTTGTCTAGGTTAGAGAATGTTCTTGATGACCCACTACCTATTGATGATAGCTTTCTTGATGAACAATTAGCTGTCATAAATACTTCTCGTACTGCTCCATGGTATGCTAATTATGCTAATTACATTCATGCTAAATTCATACCACCTAGTTTCACATACCAGCAAAAGAAAAAGTTTTTCTATGATTTAATACATTACTTCTGGGATGACCCAAACCTTTATAAAGGAGTAGATGGTGTTATTATACATTGTGTACCTGAGCATGAACAGGAACAAATCCTATGCAAGTGTCACTCCGAAGCCTATGGAGGACACCATGCTGGAGATCGAACTGTGCATAAGGTATTGCAATCCGGTTTTTATTGGCCTACTCTCTTCAAAGATGCCCGTAAGTTTGTCTTGTCTTGTGATGAATGGCAAAGAATTGGTAATACTAGTAGACATCAAGAAATGCCATTAATTATTCTCTTGTTATTGAACCATTTGATGTTTGGGGGTTTGATTATATGGGACCATTCTCTTCCTCTAATGGGTATACACATATTTTAGTTGTTGTTGATTACGTTACTAAGTGGGTAGAAGCTATTCCAACTAGTAGTGTTGATAATAACACCTCTATTAAGATGCTTAAAGAAGTTGTTTTTCCGAGGTTTGGAGTCCTTAGATATTTAATGACTGATGGTGATTCACATTTTATTCATGGTACTTTTTGTAATTGCTAAGTATGATGTTAATCATAGAATTGCATCTCCGTATCACCCTCAGTCTAGTGGTAAGTAGAATTGAGTAATAGATAGCTTAAATTAATTTTGCAAAAGACTGTTAACAGATCTAGAAAGAATTGGTCCAAGAAACTTGATGGTGCATTATGGGCTTATAGAACTGCATATAAAAATCCTATGGGTATGTCTCCATATAAAATGGTTTATGGAAAATCATGTCACTTACCTCTCGAACTAGAACATAAGGCATATTGGGCCATTAAAGAGCTCAATTATTATTTCAATCTTGCCAGTGAGAAGAGGTTATTTGACATTAGCTCACTTGATGAATGGAGAACCCAAGCCTATGAGAATGCCAAACTGCTTAAAGAGAAAGTTAAAAGATGCCATGACAAAAGGATACAAAAGCGTGAGTTTAATGTAGGTGATTACGTTTTGCTATACAACTCTCGTTTAAGATTTTTTGCAGGAAAACTCCTCTCTAAGTGGGAAGGTCCTTACGTTATCGAGGAGGTCTATCGTTCCGGTGCCATAAAAATCAACAACTTCAAAGGCACAAGTCCAAAGGCGGTGAACGGTCAAAGGATCAAACATTATATCTCAGGTAATCCCATAAATGTTGAAACTAATGTTATTGAAACCATAACCCCGGAGGAATACATAAGGGACACTTTCCAGAATGTTTCAGACTCCGAAAAGGAATAGGTATGTGGTACGGTAAGTAAACTGACTCCAAAATAGTTCTAATAGCAAATTTTCTCCATTTTGGAATATTTATGGAAATAGGAAAAATAAGAAGTAGTCTCGGAAGGACACAAGGCATCAACGAGGGTGGAGGGCGCGCCCTACCCCCCTGGGCGCGCCCCCCTGCCTCGTGGGCACCTCGTGTGCTCTTCGGACTCCGTTTTCGTGCACGATACTTCTTTTGGTCGGTAAAAATGCATTATATAATCTCCCAAAGGTTTTGACCACCGTATCACGCAAATATCTTCTGTCTTTGTTTCGAGATGTTTGCAGCAGATTTAGAGCAAGATGTCTTCTCAAGAGTCACTCGGGGAGAGTCTGGTGTCTCATCCGACACCAGGTCCAGGAGTAAACATCGATTCCTACCACTTTGGGCCATCAAAGGAGGAGGAGATGGAAGCCGACTTGAAAAGGATAGATGACATGGAGGAGGATCAAGAAGTTACCTCTCGTTTCCGAGCCGGATTCACGATGGGGGAACTACAGAGCTCAACTATTCCAAACTTTGTTATCCCCTCCAATGTTAGATTTCTTTCTTATGAAAATATGAAAAAGAGTGTCACTTGTTCACCAGCAGCTCTGCAACATCCATGGGTGAAAGGAGCTCTAGCCGTCACGGGTAAGCTCCGTAAGGAAATAATGGACCTCAAGCAGCAAGTTGATACGTCTCCAATGTATCTATAATTTTTGATTGTTCCATGCTATTATATTACCCGTTTTGGATGTTTATGGGCTTTACTTTACACTTTTTTATGATTTTTGGGACTAACCTACTAACCGGAGGCCCAGCCCGAATTGATGTTGCCTATTTTAGTGTTTTGAAGAAAAGGAATATCAAACGGAGTCCAAATGGAATGAAACCTTCGAGAGCGATCTTTTTGGAACAAACGCAATCCAGGAGACTTGGAGTGGACGTCAAGAAGCAGCCGAGGCGGCCACGAGGCAGGAGGGCGCGCCCTAGGGGGGTGGGTGTGCCCCCACCACCGTGGGCCCCTCGTGGCTCCCCTGACCTACCTCCTTCGCCTATATATATCTACGTACCCCGAAAACATCCGGGAGCACCACAAAAAACTATTTCAACCGCCGCAACCTTCTGTATCCGCGAGATCCCATCTTGGAGCCTTCGTCGGTGCTCCGCCGGACGGGGAATCGACCACGGAGGGCCTCTACATCATCTCCAAGGGCTCTCCGATGAGTTGTGAGTAGTTTACCACATACCTTCGGGTCCATAGTTATTAGCTAGATGGCTTCTTCTCTCTCTTTGAATCTCAATACAAAGTTCTCCTTGATCTTCTTGGAGATCTATTCGAGAAGAAGACTCAGCGGTGTGAAAAAGCTGTTGGCAGAGATACATGGAGGCATATGTGGTCACCACATTGGTGCAAGAGCACTTGCCGGCAAAGCGTTTCGGCAAGGTTTCTTTTGGCCAACAGCCCTCCAGGATGCAACTGCACAAGTAACCAAGTGTGAAGCATGCCAGTTCCATTCCAAGCAGATACACCAGCCAGCTCAAGCTCTCCAGACGATCCCTTTATCTCGCCATTTTCGTGCGGGGCTCGACATCCTCGGCCCTTTCCCGAGTTGTCGGGGCTTTGAGTACTTGTACGCTGTAATCGACAAGTTCACAAAGTGGCCGAAGTGGAAGCGAGGAGGAAGGTGACAAGACAACAAGCGATCAAGTTCTTCAGTCGATTGTGTGCCGCCGGGATCCCTAACAGATCATCACCGACAACGGCACGCAATTCACGAGCCGCACCTTCATGCAAGACGTCCAAGATCTTGGAGCCAAGGTCTGCATTTCGCTTCGCTGCTCACCCAAGAAGCAACGGTCAGCGGAGAGGGCAATCTTTGAAGTCTGCTGGGGCTCAAGACCAGATTTCGACGAGCTACGCAAGTGTGGAAAGAAGCTGGATTGAGGAGCTGCCGGTGGTTCTTTGGTCGATCAGGACGACGCTAAATCGAGCCACTGGCCAGACACCTTTCGCTCTAGTCTATAGAGCAGAGGCAGTTCTCCCCACGGAACTCACATACGGGTCACCTCGAGTGCTCGCTTATGATGAGCTTGAGCAAGAGCAACTACGACAAGATGACGCACTGCTCCTTGAGGAGGACTGTCTTCAGGCCACTGTACGAGCTGCTCGATACCAGCAAGCTTTGCAACGCTACCATAGCCGCAAAGTTAACGCCAGAAGTCTCGAGGAAGGCGACCTTGTTCTTCGGCGCGTTCAGTCCGCCAAGAATTCCAACAAGTTGACGCCGAAGTGGGAAGGCCCTTACCGGGTGAAACGAGTCACTAGGCCTGGCGTTGTCTGCCTTGAGACCGAAGATGGCATTCCGATGAGCAACTCCTGGAACATTGAGCATCTTCGTAAGTTTTACCCGTAGGGCGCGGTTGCCGGAACCTGTTCCGGCAACCACCTTTTGTACAAGTCTTGCCGATGTTGCATGTAATCATTTGTACAAAGTCGGGCGCAGATCCCGTGCATAAGTAAAGCTCATGTGCTCCGCACATCTTGTCAATTTCATGCTTTCTTTTGCACATGTTATCTGACACTTTGTGCAGCGCCTACCCCCGGTAAGCAATAATGAGCCGTAAGGCTCCATATCTTTATTTTCTCTTCTTTCTTTTTTTCAAAGAAAGGAAGGTTCCCTCGCCCACAAGTTTGCTGGGGGGAAAGGAGAAGATAATGGTGTGGACCAGGTGTCGTTCAAGAAAGTTTCGCCTTACCAGGGAGCAAACGACAGAAAAGCTAAGCTGCCAAAGTTTGAGCAATCAGTTTTAAAAAATTTAAGTTATCTTCCTCGAACGACCGTGCTTTGTATGGAAAACCTGTGCGCGGAGGAACCAACTCGTAACTAGTTGCACCCTTACTTTGTTTCGAGTCCGCTCAACAACTTAAGTGAGCTGCGACTAGTTGCGATAAGGTTTCTTGTCGATGGCGCGCTGCCGGCAGGTCTTGACGTCCACGTTTCCCGCACTCAACATGGCTAAGGTGCTCGCCGGCAGTTCCCTAAAAGCGTGGGGCGAAACATACAAAGGAAGGAATCAAGCAAAGGAAATAACATAGCAATCGCTACCCAAAATAGAGTTATATTACAAGATAGCTTGTCGCAGCTCTATGATTGTTCTCATAACATGACCAACAAATGACAAGAAAAGGAGAAAACAGGCGGCCTAGTCTACGCGATCGCCCTCAACCCTCTTGATCCCGCTCACCTTGTCCACAATGGGTGCGACAAGGGTCTTGAGCGCTTCCAGATCAGCATCCGGTGGCAGGGTCTTGAGGATGTTGGTGAGGTTGAGGCCCAGATTGCGGAAGGCCACCTTCACCAACACCTTTTGAAGAGCTCCCGCGCAGATCTTGCGTGACTCGTCGGCCAGCTGCTTTGGGATCTTCTCCCGGAGTCGCTGGAGGGCCATCACCACGCCTTTGAAGAACAAGGTGAGCTTGATGCTGGGTTGGAGGTTCTCATCGGAGGGATACCCGAGATCCTCCATCCCCAGCTGCGCCAGCTCCCTGTCAATGGCTGCGGCAACATCCACGAGACCCTCCGTCCAGTGCTCCACATTCTCCCTAAAAGTGTTCTGGGCGGCAGCGGCCCTTGCTAGCAGCGCCTCGTCGGCCTTGATCTTCTCCTTCAAGGCCACCTCCTGCTCCCTGGCACCGTCCAGCGTCTTGGTCAAAGTAGTCAGCTTCAACTCAAGATCTGCGTTGGAGTCCTTGGCGGCGCTAAGCTCCTTGCCCCTCTCGGCGAGACGACCCTGCAGCTCGCCAAAGCTGTAGGTGTCCTTCTCGCGCTCACGCTTGAGCGCAGCAAGCTCTTCACCGCTCGCCTTGAGATCGGCCTCCAGCTGCGCCACCTTCGTCTCCAGCTCCTTCTTGGCGACCTCGGCAGCTGCGGCAGTATCCTCTGCTTGCTTGAGAGCCCCGCCGAATGTTTGCTCGCGCGCAGCAAGATCCTCCTCGTGGCTGTCAAGGCTGACCTTCCGCTGCGCCAACTCGCCCTCCCACGCAGACAGCTTCTCGGTGACATGCCGCTGTTGCTCTTCAACTTCAGCCCTCTCGAGGAAGAAGGCTTTCTGCTCCTCGGCGAGTTCCTCCCACTCCTCTGCCAGGGACCGGAGAGTTTCCTGGTTAAGACCCCGGAGCTCCTCCGCGCGCTTTTCGATGTCCACTCCCGCCTTCGCGACAAGCGCTTCTCGGGATTCCAGCTTGGCCTGTCGAGCGCGGTAGAGCGAGAACAGCTTCCGCAGCAGCCGCTCCTCCTCAGGCTCGCTGCTGCTGCTACTCGGCGCGTCAACCAGCATCAGCCCAGCGGAGGCGAGCACCTCTCCATCAAAGATTTCTCCTTCGATCGGCGCCCTGGAGCTTGACGCCCAGGGGAGCTTGATGAAGACGCCATCGCCGCCTTCAAATAGGCGCTGGCTGGGGCTCTTGAACTGACGCTGCGGCAGCGGCGGAGGGATCGGCGGTCGGCGTAGCGCCTGGCGCTCCTACGGCCTCAGGGCCGTCAGTGCGATCGCCAGACCCCTCGCCGGCTTTTGCGGCAATAGCTTTGGCGGCCTCTTTGCCGGCGGGATCATCAGCGCCGGCTGCTTCTTCCGCAGCAGCAACGTCGTCGGTATTGCCGCGCGCGTTCTCCTCGCCGGCAACCTCGGTCTCCATCGGCTCCGCAGCAGATGGATCTGACGGCCGGAAAAGGGAGAAAAGTCAAGCAAATATCCAAACAGAAAATCAGAAGAAGAACCCGAGGGAAGTTTTCAAGCAAGAGGAATACCTGCACTGGGTTCTACAGTCATGGTCTCCGCCACCGGGGGGTCGCTGGTGTTGTCCCTTGCCGGAGAACTCTCCCTTGCCGGAGACTTCTCTCTTACCGGAAAATTCTCCCTTGCCGGAGGACGCTCCCTTGCCGGGGAACCCTCCCTTGGCGGTGTAGTCGAAGCAGATGGCATGTCGGGGGCGGCTTCCGGGCGCTCCTGGTGAGGCTGCTCTGCTCCTACACAAACCAATAGTCAGATGTCAGCAAAGAAAGAGCACCCATGCGCGCCTAACAGCGGAAGTAAACCATATACTTACTGGGGGCTGCGCTGGGCTGCTGCTGAGAATCGTTGCGGGTCCGCAAGGTGGTCTCGGACACACCCCTGCACAAGGTGGGTTCGTCCTCGATGACAATCACCGGACCTTGGCTCTCTTCGCGCTCTCCGGGCGTGGTCCTGAAAAGGAATGAGTTCAGTAGTAAAGCAAATCAGATACAAGACAAAACAACAAGAATTGAAGAACTACAAGTACAGCAGAGAATCTTACTCTTGTCCTTCCTCGCCGGAGCCGAGCGGAGAGGTCGGTCCGGCTCACCTCCGCGCGACGAGGCAGAGGAGTAGGTTCCCTTAGCCGCTTGGCGGGGTAGTGGCGGTGATGCAGACGGCCTAGCTCCGCCGCGCCTTGCATGAGAAGCGGCAGGAGCGAAGCGGTGGTCCGGGAGGACCCCGCTCCAGTTGCCGCAGCGGCGTGAGGTGCTCCCGCGGCAACAGTGCTTGCCACGGTGGAGCGTGTCGCGCGGCGCCGCGACTGTTGACTCGTCTGCCACCCCGCTATGTCCCCGTCCTTGCGGAGACGCCTTCTTGGTGGAGCTGGGGGCTCTGCTTGCGGCGAGCTATCTGAAGATGAGGAGCAAGAGGAGTTGATCTTCAATGAACCGCTCGCACCCTCGGCGGGCTCGCTCGACTCGACTTCAGGCCCGGCAAGCTCTCCCTCGCCGGCAAGCCCCTCTCGCTCGGCAAGGCTTGCCGCCTCTGCTGCCTCTGCCTCCTCCACGGTGAATCCAAACTCGCCCGTGGCAGCGGCTGCCGCCGCCTCTTCCAGCCTAGTGGCGATGCGCTGCATCTCCGCATCGGTGGTGTCGCGAGTAAGGCTTTTCTGTTCATTGGAGCGGACCGGCACTTCTAGCAAGCCGTCAAAGAACTCCTGCACGACGTCGTCTGCGGGCTCTTGCCAAGTTGGGACAATTCCATGCGAATCGCACAGCGGCATCATTGCACGGATGCGGTCGAGCGAGGAGTTGTTGCACAGCGGAACGACACCCCTCGGCAACCTGAACACTTTGGGATGTTGAGGGTCGTGCTTGAACAGTTCCTGGAGCATCGCATCCAGTTCCAGGACAGTGAAGTTGAAGTTGAGGCCCGGGCGCAGCCTCATGATATCCGCCGCATTCTAGAACTCCCAGGCAGGTCTCCTCCTCTCCTGCAGGGGGGCGATGCGGCGGCAAAGAAAATCTGCGCCAACGGCGCCTACAGTGAGCCCGGCAAGCCTGAGGCGTTGGACCTAGGTGACGGCAATCTTCAGCCTATCGTCTTCCGGGGCCACGTTGCTCCAATCGTTGCCGCGCGCTACTGGGGCTTGGCGCTGGGCGGTAAATGGCTGCGGGTTCTCCTCGACAATCCAACACCAGTCTGCTCTCCATTCCTCCCACTTGCTGCGGAGCTCTCCCTCCAGATAGGCTTCCTTCTTGCCAGCTCTCGAGATCCAGGCGATTCGCCGGATAAAGGCTCCCCTCTCTCAACTCGGGGCATAAAGAAGTGGCGAAAAAGAGCTACATTTGGATAGACTCCGACAAAGTTTTCGCAGAGATGAGCGAAAACTGCCATGGTCAGAACGGCATTGGGGGTGAAGTCAAGGAGGCGGAACCCGTAGGTGTTCATAATGTCGCAAAAAACTTCGAGAAAGGCGGGCGAGCCCGCAGAGAAGAACAACGCGAAGAAGGGATATCCATTCGGAACCAGTTTCAAAGCGACGGCTGAGAGTACCTTCGTGCGCGGATGCGCTCGCGTCTCCGTCGACCAGAAGAGGTAGTAATACTCCCTCAACTCCTTCGCGGCGAGCTTGGGGGGGGGGAGGTTGCCCGCTCCTTTTGCAGCGCCGCGAGCCGCTGCGCCTCGGTCGACTTCACGACCTTCCCGGCTTTCGGAGCCATGGCAGAGGTGGTGAGGGAGATTGACGGCGTTGGTGGTGCCGGTGGCGATGGGGGCGGAGCGCTGTTCTCTTTCAGCTTTGGGAAGAAGGGGGGAGCGGCGGAGGTTTTTTTGAGATTGGAATAGCAATCGGCGAGATGGGCGAACTGCCCCTATTTCCCCTGCTTATAAAGAGGGAGGGGGCGGACGTTCCATCTTTCCGAATAAAGAAACCACCCACGATCTCTCCCACGACGCCGCATTCAACGCGTGTCGTTCGGGGAGGGCGCGTGAATCTGAGTGAGATCTGGCGTAACCCAGGCAGCGTGCTGCGTGCCTATTTTGGGCTGGCCCAACAATGCTCGGCACTGTGTGTGCCCAGCCGAGGCTCTGTCCGGTGTACTAGAGTAGGGTACCCTAGTATCCCGAACTTGTGCACGGGCAACATAACACCCCATGGCAAGGCTTGCCGGGTGACCGCCAAGGTCCTCCGTGGTTCCTTTGGAGCCATTCAAGAACAAAGTATTCAAGCCAAGGAGACAATGCCCCGGCAAGAGGAGCTTACCGGGAAGGTCAACCAAGGCATCTCAAGGAACTTGCCGCGACGCGCCACGTGTCCCGGTGAGGCCTGATGAGCGACAAGATTCCGGATGCGACAAGACAACGACCGCGGCAAGGCGCTTCGCGGCAAAGCGCTTCGCCGCGACAGCTACCACTCAGACACCGCTCCAAAGACATCCACCCACGTGTCGCCTCAGGACCTTTCGGTAGCAGCGTGGCAAGAGGTGTGCAGCCAGCGGTCTTGTGAAGCGGCGCCGACAAGATTGCCATCGTGGCAGCGATGGCGTCCCCGACGGTCCCTTTTTGCACTATTTGGGCGACACAGACGGGCATTTAATGCCTTTGTCCCTGCCGCCAGGGTTAGGTATGATACATCGCATGCAGTAGTTGTACCAACCGCAACACCTTTCTATTTTTACCCTTGTTCTGCGTTGCCACTGCCGGTGACCCCTTGAGCATATAAAAGGAGGCCCATGCGCAACGTGGGGGGTTTCGAGGCAAAAAACACTCACGCCGGTCTCGTTAGCAGCTAGTGTGTCTTTGTAGCACTCAGCGCTCCCGAGCAAGAACTCAATACACCTTCGGACATGCAGCAGTAGGAGTATTATCTCTCAAGAGCTCCGAAGCTGGGTAAACTGCTCGTGTGTTAACCGCCTCGATCCGCTCTTCGCGCAATCTCCGCTCCCCGCCGAACCGAAAGGGGCTCGGTCCGCCGGTCCCATAGGTGTTCGTGGATCAGTTTCCCCGACAGGTTTATGCTTCTATCACTCAAGCAACCCACTATAAGCGAATCATGAACGTATCGCAACACCCTACAGCGGGAATCCCTCATGCTTGCGCGACACGGAGGGCACAATAGGACAGCAACATAACCACAAGCAAATTAAACCAATCATAGCAATTCACCAATCACTGATAGGACAACGAAAATCTAGTCAGCCATCATAGGATGGCAACACATCATTAGATAATAATATGAAGCATAAAGCACCATGTTCAGGTAGAGGGTACAACGGGTTGCGAGAGAGTGGACCACTGAATATAGATGGGGGAAGGTGATGGAGATGTTGGTGAAGATGATGAAGGTGTTTGTGTAGATCGCGGTGATGATGATGGCCCCCGGCGGTGTTCCGGCGCCACCGGAAGCGAGGGGGAGAGAGCCCCCCTTCTTCTTCTTCTTCCTTGACCTTCTCCCTAGATGGGAGAAGGGTTTCCCCTCTGGTCCATGGTCTCCATGGTGTGGGAGGGGCAAGAGCCCCTCCGAGATTGGATATGTCTCTCTATTTCTGTGTTCCCAGATTCTGCCCTTTCACCGTTTCTTATATATCCGGAGAGATCCGTAACTCCGATTGGATTGAAACCTTCGCCAAGATTTTTCTCCAAAAATTAGCTTTCTTGCGGCCAAAGAAGAGCATCAACTGCCTTACGGGGTGCCCACGAGGGTCAGGGGCGCGCCCCGAGCCTCGTGGCCCGCTCGGGCACCGTCTCGTGTTGATTTTTCTTCCCAAAAATCACAAATATTCCAAAAATATTCTCCGTCCGTTGTTATCCCGTTTGGACTCCATTTGATATGGGGTTTCTGCAAAACATAAAACATGCAACAAACAAGCACTGGCACTGGGCTCTGGATCAATATGTTAGTCCCAAAAATAGTATAAAAAGTTGCCAAAAGTATATGAAAGTTGAATAATATTGGCATGGAACAATCAAACATTATAGATACGATGGAGACGTATCAGCATCCCCAAGCTTAATTCATGCTCGTCCTCGAGTAGGTAAATGATAAAAAAGATAATTTTTGATGTGGAATGCTACCTAGCATAATCTTGATCATGTAATCAATCATGGCATGAATATTAAGACACGGGTGATTCAAGGCAATAGTCTATCATTTGACATAAAAACGATAATACTTCAAGCATGCTAATAAAGCAACCATGTCTTTTCAAAACAACATGGCCAAAGAAAGTTATCCCTACAAAATCATATAGCCTGGCTATGCTCCATCTTCACCACAAAAAGTATTTAAATCATGCACAACCCCGGTTTTAGCCAAGCAATTGTTTCATACTTTAGTATTCTCAAGCTTTTTCAGGTGGAATAGAATATGATGGTGGGGGTTATGTGGAGAAGACAAAAAAGGAGAAAGTCTCACATCGACGCGGCTAATCAACGGGCTATGGAGATGCCCATCAATTGATGTCAATGTGAGGAGTAGGGATTGCCATGCAACGGATGCCTAGAGCTATAAGTGTATGAAAGCTCAAACTAAAACTAAGTGGGTGTGCATCCAACTTTCTTGCTCATGAAGACCTAGGGCATTTGAGGAAGCCCATCATCAGAATATACAAGCCAAGTTCTATAATGAAAAAAATTCCCTCTAGTATATGAAAGTGAAAGCATAGGAGACTCTCTCTATGGAGAACGTTGTGCTACTCTGAAGCACGAGTGTGGTAAAAGGATAGTAACGTTGCCCCTTCTCTCTTTTTCTCTCATTTTTTTGTTTTCTCTCTTTTTTTAGATAGGCTTATTTGGCCTCCTTTTTTTATCTAGGCTTCTTTGGCCTCTCCTTTTTTAGAGTCCGGAAACTCATCCCGACTTGTGGAGGAATCATAGTCTCCATCATCCTTTCCTCACTGGGGCAATCTTCTAAAAATGATGATCATCACACTTTTATTTACTTACAACTCAATATCTAGAACAAAGATATGACTCTATATGAATGCCTCCGGCGGTGTACCGGGATGTGCAATGATCTAGCGTAGCAATGACATCAAAAAACAGGCAAGCCATGAAAATATCATGCTAGCTATCTTACGATCATGCAAAGCAATATGACAATGAATGCTCAAGTCATGTATATGATGATGATGGAAGTTGCATGGCAATATATCTCGGAATGGCTATGGAAGTGCCATGATAGGTAGGTATGGTGGCTGTTTGGAGGAAGATATAAGGAGGCTTATGTGTGACAGAGCGCATCATATCACGGGGTTTGGATGCACCGGCAAAGTTTGCACCAACTCTCGAGGTGAGAAAGGGCAATGCACGGTACTGATTAGGCTAGCAATGATGGAAGGGTTAGAGTGCGCATAATCCATGGACTCAACATTAGTCATAAAGAACTCACATACTTATTACAAAAATTTATTAGCCATCAAAACAAAGTACTACACGCATGCTCCTAGGGGAAGGGTTGGTAGGAGTTAACCATCGCGCGATCCCGACCTCCACACAAAGGATGACAATCAAAAAATAAATCATGCTCCGACTTCATCACATAACGGTTCACCATACGTGCATGCTTAGGGAATCACAAACCTCAACACAAGTATTTCTACTAATCCACAATCACTCACTAGCATGACTCTAATATCACCACCTTTATCTCGCAAAACTATTGCAAGGAATCAAACATATCATATTTAGCGATCTACAAGTTTATGTAGGATTTTATGACTAACCATGTGAATGACCAATTCCTGTCATCTCTCTAAATAGATATAAGTGAAGCAAGAGAGTTTAATTCTTTCTACAAAAGATATTCCCACGCTCTAACAAATATAAGTGAAGCAAAAGAGCATTCTACAAATGGCGGTTTTCTATGTGAAGAGAAACAGGCAATCCAAACTTCAAATGATATAAGTGAAGCACATGAAGCATTCTATAAAGCCATACTCAAAAGATTTAAGTGAAGTGCAATGAGCATTCTATAAATCAACCATGTACTATCTCATACCAGCATGGTGCATAAAAGAAAAGTGAAAACTAAATGCAAAAGACGCTCCAAGACTTGAACATATCGCATGAACGAAACGAATCCGAAAACATACCGATACTTGTTGAAGAAAGAGGGGATGCCTTCCGGGGCATCCCCAAGCTTAGATGCTTGAGTCTCCTTGAATATTTACTTGGTGTGCCTTTGGCATCCCCAAGCTTGAGCTCTTGCCTTTCCTCCTTTTCCTCATATCGAGACCTTCTCGATCAAACACTTCATCCACACAAAACTTCAACAGAAAACTCGGTAAGATCCATTAGTATAATAAAGCAAATCACTACTCTAGGTACTGTTGCAAACCAATTCATATTTTGTTTTTGCATTATAGCTACTTTAATATAACTTTTCCATGGCTTAATCCACTGATATAAATTGATAGATTCATCAAAACAAGCAAACTATGCATCAAAATCAGAATCTGTCAAAAACAGAACAGTCTGTAGCAATCTGAACATTCACCATACTTCTGGTACCCCCAAAATTCTACCAAAATTAGAAACAATAAACAATTTTTATAGCAAGACAGTTCAAAAAGAATCAGAACCGTTTGACGTTCTAGTAAAAAATATAAAATCACGCACTACAGCCAAAGTTCCTGTCCTGCACCTGTACAAACCAACAAGCATTGTAAACATCCTAAAGGCAAACCTTGGCACATTATTTTTATAATACAATGGAATTGTACAAGGGGATAATTATTTTTGATGAAAAGTTTCGGTAATTAAGATTCACAAAGTTTCTGTGAGCATGAACAAAGTTCAAGGAGCTCTCCCACTTCAACAATGCTTGTCTCTCTCACTTTCACTTTCCTTTTTGAAAAGTTTTGGGTTCTCCACTTTATTTTTTTGTTTTTAGACTATATAAAATCACACAACAGAAATAAATGACTCTCTAAAACTTCCGGGTTGTCTCCCTGGCAGCGCTTTCTTTAAAGCCATGAAGCTAGGCATAAACTGCTCAAGTGATGGATCCACCCGGATCCCAAGGTATATCAAAGCCAATTTTAATTAAAATGATTTGTAATTTAGTAGTGAGCACAAAGTAACATATATCAAGCAACCACGAAGTCTAACTCTCTTCCTATGCATTGGCATGTCATAAAAGAACAATTCATGCACACCAAGTAAAGGCCAATGCATAGTATAAGCAGTTTCTTGCAATTTTATCATATTGGAAACATAGAGAGGTGGAGATATAGTTCCTCTGTCATAATAATTGCAAGTAGGAGCAGCAAGCACATGCATATTATATCTATCAAAATCATCATGTGTAGTAGTAAAACGCAACCCATCAATATAATCCTTAATAAGGGCAAACTTCTCCGATATAGTGTAGTCGGGAGAATTCAAAAAGATAATAGGACTATCTTGCGTGGGTGCAATAGCAACAATTTCATGTTTAACATAAGGAACTATAGCAAGTTCATCTCCATAAGCATAATTCATATTGGCATCTTGGCCACAAGCATAGCAAGCATCATCAAAGGGGTATTTCAAGAGAATCAACGGGATCATAACAATCATCATAGCAATCATCCTTCGGTAAGCATGAAAGGAAATTAAACAATGTATGAGTTGAAGAGTTACTCTCATTAGAAGGTGGGCACGGGTAGCTAATCCGCTCTTTCTCCTTTTGTTCTTCACTCTCCTCATCATCTTTTTCATCCAATGAGCTCACAGTTTCATCAATTTCTTCTTCCATAGACTCCTGCAAAATATTAGTCTCTTATTGGACAGCGGAGACTTTCTCAATAAATGCATCAATATTGGAATTGTATTCATAATTCTCATAACAATATTTAAGTATAGCAAAATTTTCAGGTCTATAAACAACATCATCAAGATTTTCACACTCTTTAAACAAAGATTCAATTTCATAAGCACCCATAAAAGCAATGAATTCTTCTATTTTTTCACATCATAGTAATCATATATACCATTAGCATAAGAAGCCAAGGTTTTATCATCATTAAATTTGCATGAAAAGGGAAGGTGTGGAGCCTTGATCCTAGAGCAACAAGTATAATCATATCTCAAGGATAGTTCCCGAGCATACCTATGCAACATATGAATTTGATCCCATAATAATTTCCCTTTTCGAGTCAAGCAATAATCCCTAAAGTATTCACGTTGATCCAACGTGTCTCCCATAACATAATTGAATGGGGTTTTCTCAGGATTATGAAAGTAGTACATAATATTTTTCACATAACAAGCATCGAGGGTTTTGGGAGGTTCCCCATCTCCATGAGTAGCAAGTACACCTAATTTTTTTGGTATTTCGTGTTCCATATCGCTAACTAAAGATAGAGAACAACTTAGAATAGCAAATAAAAATTACTTAGTGATAAAGCAAACAAGCACACACGAGAATATTCACCCCACGCTATGACTCCCCGACAACGGCGCCAGAAAAAGGTCTTGATAACCCACAAGTGTAGGGGATCAATTGTAGCCTCTTTCGATAAGTAAGAGTGTCGAACCCAACAAGGAGCCAAAGGAAGAACAAATATTGCCTCAAGTTCTATCGACCACTGATACAACTCTATGCACGCTTAACATTCACTTTACCTAAGACAAGTATGAAACTAGAAGGACTTTGTAGGTGTTGTTGGATAGAATTGCAAGACAATAAAGGGCACGTAAATAAAAAGTAGGGGCTGTTTAGATAAAGAAGAAATAAAGTAAATATAGCGAGTGTGGAAAAGTGGTGGTAGGAGTTGTGAAATTGTCCCTAAGCAATTGACTACTTTACTAGACCGATAGGAAGTTTTATGTGGGAGAGGCATAAGCTCACATACTTTCTCTTCTTGGATCATATGCACTTATGATTGGAACTCTAGCAAGCATCCGCAACTACTAAAGATCATTAAGGTAAAACCAGACCATAGCATTAAAGCATCAAGTCCCCTTTATCCCATATGCCATAACCCCCTTACTCGGGTTTATGCTTCTGTCACTCAAGCAACCCACTATAAGCGAATCATGAACGTATTGCAACACCCTACAGCGGGAATCCCTCACGCTTGCGCGACACAGAGGGCACAATAGGACAGCAACATAACCACAAACAAATTAAACCAATCATATCAATTCACCAATCACCGATAGGACAACAAAAATCTACTCAGACATCATAGGATGGCAACACATTGGATAATAATATGAATCATAAAGCACCATGTTCAAGTAGATGGTACAGCGGGTTGCGGGAGAATGTACCGCTGAATATAGATGGGTGAAGGTGATGGAGATGTTGGTGAAGGTGATGAAGGTGTTGGTGTAGATCACGGTGATGATGATGGCCCCCGGCGGCGTTCCGGCGCCACCAGAAGCAAGGGGGAGAGAGCCCCCCTTCTTCTTCTTCTTCCTTGACCTTCTCGCTAGATGGGAGAAGGGTTTCCCCTCAGGTCCATGGTCTCCATGGCGTGGGAGGGGCGAGAGCCCCTCCGAGATTGGATATGTCTCTCTGTCTCTCTCTGTTTTTGTGTTCCCAGATTCTGCCCTTTCACTGTTTCTTATATATCCGGAGATCCGTAACTCCGATTGGATTGAAACCTTCGCCAAGATTTTTCTCCAAAAATTAGCTTTGTTGCAGCCAAAGAAGAGCATCAACCACCTTCTGGGGTGCCCAAGAGGGTCAGGGGCGCGCCCCTGCCTCGTGGCCCCCTCGGGCATCGTCTCGCGTTGATTTTTCTTCCCAAAAATCACAAATATTCCAAAAATATTGTCCGTCCATTTTTATCCCGTTTGGACTCCATTTGATATGGGGTTTCTGTGAAACATGCAACAAACAGGAACTGGCACTGGGCACTGGATCAATATGTTAGTCCCAAAAATAGTATAAAAAGTTGCCAAAAGTATATGAAAATTGAATAATATTGGCATGGAACAATCAAAAAATATAGATACGACGGAGACGTATCACTTTGCTATCTTGCTTTGATCTTGAGGGAATAAAATAAAGAATAACAAGAAAGAAGAGATCATATTGATCTTATGGAGAGTAATGACTTCACATAAAGAGTATGATGAATAAAAGTTGTAGAAAGTTGGCAAACATAGTTTTGGTCATCGTTGCAATTAATAGGAAGTAATAAAGAAAGAGAGGTTCTCACATAAAAATATATTGTCTTGGACATCTTTTATGATTGTGAGCACTCATTAAAATATGACATGCTAAAAAGTTGACATTGGACAAGGAAGACAACGTAATGGCTTATGTTTTCTTATATCTGAGATAAAGTATATTGTCATGGATCATCCAACATGTTTAGCTTGCCTTTCCCCCTCATGCTAGCCAAATTCCTTGCACTAAGTAGAGATACTACTTGTGCTTCCAAATATCCTTAAACCCAGTTTTGCCATGAGAGTCCACCATATCTACCTATGGATTGAGTAAGATCCTTCAAGTAAGTTGTCATGTTGCATGCAATAAAAATTGCTCTCTAAATATGTATGACTTATTAGTGTGGAGAAAATAAGCTTTATATGATCTTGTGATGTGGAAGCAATAAAAGTGACGGACTGCATAATAAAGGTCCATATCACAAGTGGCAATATAAAGTGACGTTCTTTTGCATTAAGACTTCGTGCATCCAACCATAAAAGCACATGACAACCTCTGCTTCCCTCTGCGAAGGGCCTATCTTTTACTTTTGTCTTATACCTTTTACAAGAGTCATGGTGATCTTCACCTTTCCATTTTACATTTTATCCTTTGGCAAGCACCTTGTGTTGGAAAGATCCTGATGTATATATCCAATTGGATGTAAGTTAGCATGAACTATTATTGTTGACATTACCCTTGAGGTAAAAGGTTGGGAGGCAACACTATAAGCCCCTATCTTTCTCTGTGTCCGATTAAAACTTCATACCCATAAGAATTGCGTGAGTGTTAGCAATTCTCAAATACTAAATGATAGTTGACTAGGTGGGCTTGTTGAAAAGCTCTTATATTGACTCTTTCCGATGTTATGATAAATTGCAGTTCCTTCAATGACCGAGATTACAGTTTGTTAGTTTTCAATGAAGTTTCTGATTCATACTTGACATTGTGAATAGATTGTTACTTTAGCATAAGGAATCATATGATAATATTTATAAATGTTGCTGTTATAAGAATGATCATAATGCCCTCATGTTCGTATTTTATTTTATCGACACCTCTATCTCTAAACATGTGGACATATGTTTCGATATCGGCTTCCGCTTGAGGACAAGCAAGGTCTAATCTTGGGGGAGTTGATACTTCCACTTTGCATCATGCTTTTATATCGATATTTATTGTATTATGGATTGTTATTACACGTTATGTCACAATACTTATGCATATTCTCTCTTATTTTACAAGGTTTACATAAAGAGGGAGAATGCCGGCAGCTGGAATTCTGGGCTGGAAAGGGAGCAAATATTAGAAGCCTATTCTGCACAACTCCAAATATTACAAGGTTTGATTATGAACATGAATATGCTTTGTGAGTAGTTACGTTTGTTCCTGAGGACATGGGTGAAGTCTTGCTATAAGTAGTCATGTGAAGTTGGTATTCATTCGATATTTTGATGAGATGTATGTTGTCTCTCCTTTAGTGGTGTTATGTGAACGCCGACTACATGACACTTCACCATTGTTTGGGACTAGAGGAAGGCATTGGGAAGTAATAAGTAGATGATGGGTTGCTAGAGTGACAGAAGCTTAAACCCTAGTTTATGCGTTGCTTCGTAAGGGGCTGATTTGGATCCATATGTTTCATGCTATAGTTAGGTTTACCTTAATACTTCTTTTGTAGTTGCGGATGCTTGCAATAGGGCTTAATCATAAGTGGGACGCTTGTCCAAGAAAGGGCAGTACCCAAGCACCGGTCCACCCACATATCAAATTATCAAAGTAACAAACACGAATCATATGAGCGTGATGCAAACTAGCTTGACGATAATTCCCATGTGTCCTCGGGAGCGGTTTCTGATACGTCTCCAACGTATCTACTTTTCCAAACACTTTTGCCCTTGTTTTGGACTCTAACTTGCATGATTTGAATGAAACTAACCCGGACTGACGCTGTTTTCAGCAGAACTACCATGATGTTGTTTTATGTGTAGAAAAGAAAAGTTCTCGAAATGTCCTGGAAATCCACGGAGGCACTTTTTGGATTTAATAAGAATTTTTGGCGAAAGAATTAATGCCAGGGGGCCCAGAGCCTGTCCACGAGACAGGGGGCACGCCCCCCCTAGGGCGCGGCCTCCTATCTCGTGGGCCCCCTGGACCAGAACCGACGTCAACTCCAACTCCATATATTTACGTTCGGGGAGAAAAAATCAGGGAGAAAGTTTCATCGCGTTTTACGACACAGAGCCGCCGCCAAGCCCTAATCTCTCTCAGGAGGGCTGATCTGGAGTCCGTTCGGGGCTCTGGAGAGGGGGATTCGTCGTCGTCGTCATCATCAACCATCCTCCATCACCAATTTCATGATGCTCACTGCCGTGCGTGAGTAATTCCATCGTAGGCTTGGTGGACGGTGATGGGTTGGATGAGATTTACCATGTAATCAAGTTAGTTTTGTTAGGGTTTGATCCCTAGTATCCACTATGTTCTGAGATTGATGTTGCTATGACTTTGCTATGCTTAATGCTTGTCACTAGGGCCCGAGTGCCATGATTTCAGATCTGAACCTATTATGTTTTCATCAATATATGTGTGTTCTTGATCCTATCTTGCAAGTCTATAGTCACCTATTATGTGTTATGATCCAACAACCCCGAAGTGACAATAATCGGGATACTTCTCGGTGATGACCGTAGTTTGAGGAGTTCATGTATTTACTATGTGCTAATGCTTTGTTCTGGTTCTCTATTAAAAGGAGGCCTTAATATCCCTTAGTTTCCGCTAGGACCCCGCTTCCACGGGAGGGTAGGACAAAAGATGTCATGCAAGTTCTTTTCCATAAGCACGTGTGACTATTTACGGAATACATGCCTACATTACATTGATTAATTGGAGCTAGTTCTATATCACCCTATGTTATAACTATTGCATGAGTAATCGCATCCGGCATAATTATCCATCACTGATCCATTGTCTACGAGCTTTTCACATATTGTTCTTCGCTTATTTACTTTTCCGTTGCTAATGTTACAACTACTACAAAAACCCAAAAACATTTACCTTTACTTTTGCTACCGCTACCTTTATTATCATACCACTTTTGCTACAAAACACTTTGCTGCAGATACTAAGTTATCCAGGTGTGGTTAAATTGACAACTCAACTGCTAATACTCAAGAATATTCTTTGGCTCCCCTTGTGTCAAATCAATAAATTTGGGTTGAATACTCTACCCTCGAAACCTGTTGCGATCCCCTGTACTTGTGGGTTATCAAGACTAATTTCTGGCGCCGTTGCTGGGGAGCATAGCTCTATTCTCTGAGTCACTTGGGATTTATATCTATTGATCACTATGAAGAACTTGAAAGACGATCGAACTACTATTTTGCCCTCAACTACGAGGGGAGGTAAGGAACTGCCATCTAGGTCTGCACTAGATTCTCCTTCCGTTATTAGTAGGCTTGTGACACCTAAACCTGCTACTGCTATGAATTCTGATATGTCGCATGTTATTGATGATGCCACTTCTGCTATGCATGATGAAACTACTTCTATGTGTGATACTACTTTGCCATTAGGTGAATTTCTAGATGAACAACTTGCTAGAGTTAGAGGGAATGAAAATACTGAAGAACCTATTATGGATGATAGTGATGATGAAGGTTCCCCCAATGATTATGTATTACCTGTTGTTCCTAAGGGTTATGTTATGAATGAAAAAGCTGCTATGGAAATTCTTGCTTGCAATGATATAAACGATCTTAAGAAATTATTAGCTAAATGGAAGCAGCAGTCTCTTAATGCTAGAATGAAACCCGATCCTATTTTCGCTACTTCACATATCTGTGTTACTGATAAGGATTATGAATTCTCTGTTGATCCTGATATTATTACTTTAGTTGAATCTGATCCTTTTTATGGCCTTGAATCTGAAACTGTTGTGGCACATCTTACCAAGTTGAATGATATAGCCACCCTATTTACTAATGATGAGAAGTCTCGCTATTTATATATCCTTAAGATATTTCCGTTCTCATTAAAGGGTGATGCTAATACCTGGTATAATTCTCTTGCTCCTGGTTGTGTGCGTAGTCCCGAGGATATGATTTATTACTTCTCTGCTAAATATTTCCCTGCGCATAAGAAACAAGCTGCCTTGCGGGAAATATATAATTTTGTGCAAATCAAAGAAGAGAGTCTCCCAGAAGCTTGGGGAGGCTTCTCCGGTTACTGAATGCTTTGCCTGATCATCCTCTTAAGAAAACTGAAATACTTGATATCTTTTATAATGGACTAACCGATGCTTCCAAGGACTACTTGGATAGTTGTGCTAGTTGTGTTTTCAGGGAAAGAACAGTCGACGAAGCTGAAATTCAATTGAATAATATGTTGACTAACGAAAATAATTGGACTCTTCCTGAACCAATTCCTAAAGTAATTCCTGAACCAATTGAGCCAACTCCTGAGCCTATTCCTAAACCCACTCCGAAGAAGAGAGGTGTTTTATTTCTCAGTCCTGAAGATATGCAAGAGGCAAAGAAATCAATGAAAGAAAAAGGTATTAAAGCATAAGATGTTAAGAATTTACCTCCTATTGAAGAAATACATGGTCTTAATTTACCGCCTAAAGAACCACATTGTCTTGATAACCCGACACAGGTAGTAAAGGTAAATTCTCTCTATAGATATGATAAAGTTGAAATACCCTCTACTAAATTTCATAGCCCATGCTTAGATGAATTTGACGACTTTATGGATAGACAAGAAAGTTTTAATTCTTATGTTGGTAGAGAGTTAAAGAATAATGCTTTCGAGATAGGACGCGTAGGTGATAATCTGGCTAGAGTTAAAGATGAACTTCACCGCGTTAGCAAATATGCTTCTATGGTTGCTACTCAAGCTGAGCAAGTACTCAAAGCTCAAAATGATTTGCTTGATGAATTAAATAATAAAAATGACTTTGTTGTTAGAGTGGCTACTAGAACTGGTAGAATGACTCAGGAACCTTTGTATCCTGAAGGCCACCCTAAGAGAATCGAGCAAGATTCTCAGAGAAATAATTTAGAGGCACCTAGTTCTTCTAAATAGAAGAAGAAGAAAAACGATAGAACTTTGCATGCTTCTAGAGAACCTACTGTAGACACACCTTAGAATCCCAATGATATTTCTATTTCTGATGCTGAAACTCAATCAGGTGATGAACATGAACCTAGTGATAATGTTAATGATAATGTTCATGTTGATGCTCAACCTAGCAAAGACAATGATGTAGAGATTGAACCTGCTGTCGATCTTAATAACCCACAATCAAAGAATCACGTTATGATAAGAGAGATTTTGTTGCTAGGAAGCACGGTAAAGAAAGACAACCATGGGTTCAGAAACCCATGCCCTTTCCTCCTAAACCATCCAAGTCAAAGGTTGATGAGGATTTTGAGTGCTTTGCCGAAATGATTAGACCTATTTTCTTACGTATGCGTTTAACTGATATGCTTAAAGTAAATCCATATGCTAAGTATATGAAGGATATCATCACAAATAAAATAAAGATACCGGAAGCTGAAATTTCCACCATGCTTGCTAATTACACTTTTAAGGGTGGAATATCAAAGAAACTTGGAGATCCGGGTGTACCAACTATACCATGCTTTATTAAAAGAAATTATGTTAGAACTGCTTTATGTGATCTTGGAGCCGGTGTTAGTGTTATGCCTCTCTCTTTATATCGTAGACTTGAATTGAATAAGTTGACACCTACTAAAATATCTTTGCAAATGGCTGATAAATCAACTGCTATACCTGTCGGTATTTGTGAGGATGTGCCTGTTGTGGTTGCAAATGTCACTATTTTAACGAACTTTGTTATTCTTGATATTCCTGAGGACGATAGTATGTCTATTATCCTTGGTAGACCTTTTCTTAATACTGCAGGGGCTGTTATTGATTGTAACAAAGGCAATGTCACTTTTCATGTTAATGGTAATGAGCATACGATACACTTTCCGAGGAAACAATCTCAAGTTCATAGCATCAATTCTATTGAAAAAGTTCCAACTATCATTTTTGGAGGTTTTGAATTCCCTCTCCCTACTATCAAGAAAAAGTATGATATTCTTATTGTTGGGGATTTTCATATCCCCATTGAGGTAACTTAGTGTTATTCAAAATTTCTTCGGTTTCGTGTTATTCGGAATGAGTTTGTTAACAAGACTTGATCAACCTTGTTAGTGGGTTCATTTTGATGATCACGAGATGGATGAAACTAGAAGGCACAACCTTCTGTACCCTCCTTTTACTTTCTGTTTTTAGAATAAATAAAGCAAAAATAGTATTATCCGTCTGTTTTCTGAATTATCCGTGCATTAAAAAATAGTCCAAAAATAAAAGTGCTCCAAATGCCCTGCAAATTTAGTATGATTTTTTCTGGAATATTTGAGGATTTTAGGCACTGAAAACACTACAGGAGGGGCAAGCACCAGGACACGAGAGAGGAGGGCGCCCCCCTATAGGGCGCACCCCCCAGTCTCGTGGGCCCCTGGTGGCTCCCCTCCACTTATGCCAGCACCCATACACTTCATCTTCTACCCAAAAAATCCCCATCCAGCTCAAGCACGAGTTCTAGCTCGTTTTGCTGCAATTTTTGATCTCTTAGCTCAAAGCTCCATTCGCAAAACTGCTTTGGGAGATTGTTGCTTGGTATGTGACTCCTCCATTGGTCCAATTAGTTTTTGTTCTAGTGCTTTATTCATTGCAAATTTTTGCTGCATATGTGACCATGTTCTTGATCTTGCATGTTAAATTTTTGAGGTCCCAAGCAATTCCAATGCATGATATAGGCTCTAGGCACTTGTAGGAGTAGTTGCTATCAATCTTGTTTAGTTTTATTCACTTTTATTTGAAGTTACTAAAATTTCAGAAATTTTCAGAAAAAGAAATATGCTTAGAAGAATGTACCAAGGAGGTTCCTCAGCAAAGAAAGGGCCAAGGAATGCTATACGTGAACAAGATGTTAATTTGCCAAGGGACGCAAATGTACGGGCTTTTGAGTGGCCATCCAATGATTTTATGGTCGAAGCAGGCTTCAAGGAGGGATTTGACGCGTATGTGCGTAATGCCGAGCTGGAGGACTTCTTACAAGATAAGTGTCCTCATTATTATCAATTGACTGATTCCTTTGTGCGGAGGTTCGAATATATTTCTGCGCGTAATTCTCCTAGTGTCATGTTTGATATTTATGATACATCTTATACCATGGATTTAGAGGATTTCACAACTGCTTGCAAACTCCCGTAGTGGGGTAATCTTAATGATCCTCCCAAATCTGAATTTAGAGATTTTCTTGCTAGTATTACTATGGGAGAATCTAGGGACGTAGCACACGCTACCATAGGGAGCATTCATTTTCCTGCTATACATTACTTTGCTCTCTTTATTGGTAGATGCATTAACGGTAAGGACGAGGTATGTCACATGTGTGCCCCTGATCTTTGTGTCCTCAAGAGTGTTGTGTCAGGTTATAAAGGTTATAACTTGGGGGCAATAGTTGCACGTAGGTTGCAGAATAATAGTAGGAGGGGAGATTTCTTTGGAGGAATTTATGCAACCCGTGTGGCTAATTTTCTTAATATAGCTCCACGAGAGGGGGATATGATTGTACCTCCTGTTTATTTGGATAAAGAAGCTATGTTTGACCATCATTTTCTTGAGAGGAATGAACAATTCCTCCATTATCGACTAATCTATGATGAGACATTAGCGTCGTCCTGTTACTCTTCCTGCTCCCTACCTTTTTGATTATCAGGCAAAAGGAGGATATGTTGTCACCAGGGAAGAAGCAACTGAATACGAGAGGGGAATGGAGGCAGCTCGCCAACACGCCGCTGCTCAGGAGGCGGTCACCTCTGCATCTCAGTACTACCCCAGTTTCACTTATGGATATCAGCCAGGCGGTCATTGGTATTAAACCAACTTAGGCCAAAAGCATAAGCTTGGGGGAGTACGTATTTCTCACCGACTTTACATTCATGTTCACACACTAGTCATCGGCGCTCATACTCTTTCATTGTATTATCCATGCTAGTTTAAATTTCTTTTTCCAGTTTTCTTCTTGTGTGTTTGATAAACCTTAAGAAAAACAAAAAAAATAGTTAGTTTAATTTCCATGCTTGTAGTAGAAATTAAAATGAAAACCCAAAAAGATTTCTCGTTCTTCTTTTTACTTGTTGGGAGCTTTCCCGTGTAAATAGTTTTATTTTCTTTTCTTTCTTTTGGGGGTGGAGAAGACCATATTGAAAATGCTTAGTGGCTCTTATATGCATGATTGTTTATTTAACTTAGAGCCCATATTACTTGTCTTCTCTCTTGAGTTGAATGCTTGCAGATTCCAACTTAGTCCAATGCACGTGCACTGTTATTATTATACACATCGTTCGGTCGTGCGAGTGAAAGGCAATAATGACAATATATGATGGACTTATTGGGATGAGAAAAGCTGGTATGAACTTGACCTCTCTTGTTTTTGTAAATATGATGATTCATCATTCCTGAATCAGCTATTATGAAGTAAACATATTTGCAATGACATTTAGAGATTATAGTTACTTGTGCCATGCTTGATTAGCTATGAGTTATAATGGTTCACCTTGCGTTCCAACATGCTATTAGAATGATTATGATGTGATATGATGGGATGGTATCCTCCTTTGAATGATTTGAGTGACTCGACTTGGCACACGTTCACACATGTAGTTGAATCAAATCAACATAGCCTTCATGATATTTATGTTCATGGTGGATTATATCCTACTCATGCTTGTACTCGGTGTGAATTAATTTTAATGCATGTTTACGACTGTTGTCGCTCTCTCAGTTGGTCGCTTCCCAGTCTTTTGCCAGCCTTCACCTGTACTAAGCGGGAATACTGCTTGTGCATCCAAACTCCTTAAACCCCAAAGTTGTTCCATATAAGTCCACTATACCTTCCTATATGCGGTATTTATCTGCCATTCCAAGTAAATTTGTATGTGCCAAACTCCAAACCTTCAAATGAAATTCTGTTTTGTATGCTCGAGCAGCTCATGTTACAACTAGGGCCGCCTATATCTTCCATGCTAGGTGGGTTATTCTCACGAGTGGACTCCGCTCCTCATTCAAGAGAAAGGGCCGGTAACCGGGGTGCCCAGTCCCATGATCCAAAAAGATAAAAGCAAATCAAAATAATTAAACAAAACTCCCCCAGGGCTGTTGTATGTTTGAGGCACTCGTTGTTTCGAGCAAGCCATGGATTGATACTTGTTGGTGGTTGGGGGAGTATAAACCTTTACCATTCTGTTTGGGAACTGCCTATAATGCATGTAGTATGGAAGATACAACCATCTCATAGTTGTTGCGTTGACAGCAAAAGTATGCCACTCAAAATGTTATTCAATCTCTATTTTAAAATCAAGCTGTGGCACCTCTACAAATCCCTGCTTACCTCTGCGAAGGGCCTATCTATTTACTTTTATGTTGAGTCATCACCCTTCTTATTAAAAGCAGTCGCGAGAGAGCACACTGTCATTTGCATTCATTATTATTGGTTTATATTGGGTATGACTTGACTGGATCTCTTTTACCATGAATTACAATGTTTAGTCAGTCCTTGATCATTAAAGGTGCTCTGCATTTATGTTTTGCAGTCTCATAAAGGGCTAGCGAGATACCATTTTGTTATATCATGTTATGATTATTTTGAGAAAGTGTTGTCATCCGAGTTTTATTATTATGGCTCGCTAGCTGATTATGCTATTGATATGAGTAATTGTGAGACCTATGTGTTATTGTGAGTATGGTTAGTTCATAATATTTGCTGAAACTTGAATGATGTCTTTTCATGTTGCAACAACAAGAGCAAATAGAGTTTGTAAAAGTTTTTCTTTATCACTTTCAGTTTATCAACTGAATTGCTTGAGGACAAGCAAAGGTTTAAGCTTGGGGGAGTTGATACGTCTCCAACGTAACTACTTTTCCAAACACTTTTGCCCTTGTTTTCTCTAACTTGCATGATTTGAATGAAACTAACCCGGACTGACGCTGTTTTCACCAAAACTACCATGATGTTATTTTATGCGTAGAAAAGAAAAGTTCTCGGAATGTCCTGGAAATCCACGGAGGCACTTTTTGGATTTAATAAGAATTTTTGGCGAAAGAATTAATGCCAGGGGGCCCACAGCCTATCCACGAGACAGGGGGCGCCCTCCCTAGGGCGCGGCCTCCTATCTCGTGGCCCCCCTGGACCTCCACCAACGTCAACTCCAACTCCATATATTCACGTTCGGGGAGAAAAAAATCAAAGAGAAAGTTTCATCGCGTTTTACGACACGGAGCCACCGCCAAGCCCAAATCTCTCTCGAGAGGGCTGATCTGGAGTCCGTTCGGGGCTCCGGAGAGGGGGATTCGTCGCTGTCGTCATCATCAACCATCCTCCATCACCAATTTCATGATGCTCACCGCCGTGCGTGAGTAATTCCATCGTAGGCTTGCTGGACGGTGATGGGTTGGATGAGATTTACCATGTAATCAAGTTAGTTTTGTTAGGGTTTGATCCCTAGTATCCACTATATTCTGAGATTGATGTTGCTATGACTTTGCTATGCTTAATGCTTGTCACTAGGGCCCGAGTGCCATGATTTCAGATCTGAACCTATTATGTTTTCATGAATATATGTGTGTTCTTCATCCTATCTTGCAAGTCTATAGTCACCTATTATGTGTTATGATCCGACAACCCCGAAGTGACAATAATCGGGATACTTCTCGGTGATGACCGTAGTTTGAGGAGTTCATGTATTTACTATGTGCTAATGCTTTGTTCTGGTTCTCTATTAAAAGGAGGCCTTAATATCCCTTAGTTTCTGCTAGGTCCCTGCTTCCACGGGAGGGTAGGACAAAAGACGCCATGCAAGTTCTTTTCCATAAGCACATGTGACTATTTATGGAATACATGCCTACATTACATTGATGAATTGGAGCTAGTTCTATATCACCCTATGTTATAACTATTGCATGAGGAATCACATCCGGCATAATTATCCATCACTCATCCATTGCCTACGAGCTTTTCACATATTGTTCTTTGCTTATTTACTTTTCCGTTGCTACTGTTACAACTACTACAAAAACCCCAAAACATTTATCTTTACTTTTGATACCGCTACCTTTATTATCATGCCACTTTTGCTACTAAACACTTTGCTGCAGATACTAAGTTATCCAGGTGTGGTTGAATTGACAACTCAACTGCTAATACTCAAGAATATTCTTTGGCTCCCCTTGTGTTGAATCAATAAATTTGGGTTGAATACTCTACCCTCGAAAGCTGTTGCGATCGCCTATACTTGTGGGTTATCATTTTCCTTCATATAAGAATTTGTCCAGGCTTGTCCTTTGTTACCAAAAGGATTGGGCCACCTTGCTGCACCTATTTACTTTTGTTACTTGTTACCCGTTATGAATTATCTTATCACAAAATTATCTGTTACCGATAATTTCAGGCTTGCAGAGAATACCTTACTGAAAACCGCTTGTAATTTCCTTCTGCTCCTCGTTGGGTTCGACGCTCTTACTTCTCAAAAGGACTAAGATAGTTCCCCTACACTTGTGGGTCATCAACTAGTCGAAGAAAGGGTTCTTGCGTGTGTTACATGGTGTGAAATTGAGTCAGACTCAAAGCCTGACCAATGCAGAAGATAGAGAGAGAATGAAAGTCATTCCCTATGCCTCAGCCATAGGTTCTATCATGTATGCAATGTTGTGTACCACACCTGATGTGTGCCTTGCTATAAGTTTGGCAGGGAGGTACCAAAGTAACCTAGGAGTGGATCACTGGACAGTGGTCAAGAACATCCTGAATTACATGAAAAGGACCAAGGATATGTTTCTCGTTTATGGAGGTGAGGAAGAGCTCGTCATAAATGGTTACATCAATGCCAGCTTCGACACCGATTCAGATGACTCTAAGTCACAAACCGGATACATGTTTATATTGAATGGTGGATGTCGGTGTCAAAACCGGCGGATCTCGGGTAGGGGGTCCCGAACTGTGCGTCTAGGCGGATGGTAACAAGAGACGAGGGACACAATGTTTTTACCTGTGTTGGGCCCTCTCGATGGAGGTAAAACCCTACATCCTACTTGATTAATATTGATGATATGGGTAGTACAAGAGTAGATCTACCACGAGATCAAGGAGGCTAAACCCTAGAAGCTAGCCTATGGTATGATTGTTGAGATGTATGTTCGTCCTACGGACTAAGGCCCTCCGGTTTATATAGACACCGGAGAGGGCTAGGGTTACACAGAGTCGGTTACAATGGTAGGAGATCTACATATCCGTATTGCCAAGCTTGCCTTCCACGCCAAGGAAAGTACCATCCGGACACGAGCCGGAGTCTTCAATCTTCTATCTTCGTAGTCTGGGAGTCCGGCGGATATTGATAGTCCAGCTATCCGGACACCCCTAGTCCAGACTCCTCGGTAGCCTCTGAACCAGTCTTCAATGAAGATAAGTCCGGCGTGCATAATGTTCACATTGCAAGGCGGGTTCCTCCTTGAATAATCCGGAGAAGATAATGAACACCAGATAGTGTCCGCTCTGCAAAAATAATTTCCACATTCCACCGTAGAGAATAAAATATACACTTAGCTCAATCTGCGACGTATTATGCGGCGTGTCAACACACCGCAACCAAGCCTTTGTTTGAATTACTATACCACCTCGTACGTTTAGCGGCGGTTTCCTTGGCACGTCTGTCAAGCGGATCGTGTTCCCCTATTCAGGATTCTCATCAATACGTGCGTGGGTAACCCAACCGCGCCATTGATGGTGGCGCTTGGGAGATAAGCAAGTTTTACCAGGCCGGTGGGGGACGCATAGTTTTGTTCGCCTATATATAAGGGATAAGGATTTACCTTCTCACCTACGCCTTCTTCCTCCTTTGCTCATCCATCCCTGCGAACTCAAGCTCCAACGCCTAAGCTCGCGCATCTCGCCTCGACCTTCTCCGAATATGTTCGGAGCGGGAGGTAAATGGTTGGCCTCCACCGCTAAGGAGGAGGACATCACCAAGCTGCGCGACGCCGGATACCTTTCCAGGCGATATTGCGCATCGGCTGCCCGACGAGGGCAGCTCATCCCTACCCCGGCCTCATGAGAGGGTCGTCTTCCTCCCACTTCCTCCGCGGATCGGGCTTTCCGCTCCATCCATTTGTCCGGGGCTCATGTTTTACTACGGCCTGGATTTCCACGATCCGGCGCCGAGCTTCATCCTCAACATCTCGGCGTTTATCATCGTGCGAGGCCTTTCTCGCATCAGCCCCACTTCGCTGTGGCTCAAGACCTTCAACGTCAAGCGAAGGTTGTGAAGAACACATAAGCGGAATCGGAGGCGCCATGTTGGGCAATTGCCCAACGTCCCTTAACTAGAAGGGACCTTCGCACTCCGTCAAGGGGTGGCAATCGGGTGGTTCTACATCACCGAGCCGCAAGCCCACATGGGCGGCCGCCCAGTTTAGATCTGGAATCCCCACGCAGCTCACCTCCCGAAAGAGAAGGGTTGCGATGGGGCAATCCGGTGGAGGTGACGGGACTCGAGCCTGCATCAAGAAGATGGTGAGCAATAGGCTCCGCTCGTCGGCGTGGTCCAAGTCATGCTCCTCCGTGGATTCTCCCATGCCAGAACGGGCATCAATTTGTGGGAGTTCAATCCGAACAGCACCAGCGCTAAGCGGGCTCTTCGATCTGGGCGCTGGAGGGTGCTGTTCAAGGGCGCCAAGCCCCCGCATCCGTGACCAAGACCATGATTCAGCTCATTGTCTCCGGCCGACGAGGTAAGTGATTCAACCCCATTATGGGACACTTGTGGTAATTAGATTAACTGTAGTGAGGTTTTAATCGCCTCTTCCTTTGACAGAATGGATGGAGAAGGCCAAGCTGCTCATCAGCCCGGCTGCCATGCCGAAGACCAGTGGGCGCTTTGCTTAGCGGAGCTTGCTGGTTCCGCACCGCACGTGGTGCCGAGAAGAAAACCAAGAAGGTGGCGCGGGGACTCGAAAGAGTTCCAGAATCAAAGTCTGACGACGACGAGGACTCCTCCCCGTGGGCGAGGAGGAGGAGTACTCTCCCGGAGGAGGGAGAGAAGAAGAGGAAGGCTTCCCCAATCGGGGAGGCCGAAGGGTCCAAGAGGGAGAGAACTATCCCCCCGGACAGTTTCGCCAACATCAGCGTTGGCGAGGATGAGTGGCCTCCAAGGGCTAGGCGTCCGGCAGGATCATAAGTATCCGGATCATCTATATGCCGTACGTTTCATGTCACGTAGTATCCCTCTAACACCGCATTTTGTCCGTAGTCCGGCCAGGGATGATCTCCCCGACTCAATGAGCGGGTCGTTGGCCTTGTCGGACGTAAATTCCGTCCCGACCGCCTCTACCCCGTGCGCCGACGAGGACGCCGAGGTGGGATCCCTAGAGGGGACCTGAGGGAGTCCTGGACTAGGGGGTGTCCGGGCAGCCGGACTATCAATATCCGCCGGACTCCAAGACTACGAAGATAGAAGATTGCAGACTCCGGCTCGTGTCCGGATGGTACTTTCCTTGGCGTGGAAGGCAAGCTTGGCAATACGGATATGTAGATCTCCTACCATTGTAACCGACTCTGTGTAACCCTAGCCCTCTCCGTGTCTATATAAAGCGGAGGGCTTTAGTCCGTGGGACAACATACATCTCAACAATCATACCATAGGCTAGCTTCTAGGGTTTAGCCTCCTTGATCTCGTGGTAGATCTACTCTTGTACTACCCATATCATCAATATTAATCAAGCAGGGCGTGGGTTTTACCTCCATCGAGAGGGCCCGAACACTGGTAAAAACATTGTGTCCTCGTCTCTTGTTACCATCTGCCTAGACGCACGATTCGGGACCCCCTACGAGATCCGCCGGTTTGACACCGACATTGGTGCTTTCATTGAGAGTTCCTCCGTCGTCGTCGCCGATAGAGCGGATGCCTCCACCCGTCTTCAAAGATGGTGTTTTTCGCGGAGGGCCTTTGCCGCCGCCAAACTATCCGCTTGGTGGTTTTCTCATGACCGCTTTGTCCGCCACCGCTTCGCAATGACTTCTCAAGTCGTCGGAAGCAATCTTAGCGTCAGCCCTAAAGCTGCCGAACAGTTAGATCCAATAGAGCTCTCGGCTGTTAACGAGCTCTTGGATCGCATCGCCGCCCTGGGAGTCGCTACGGACTACAACCAGATTGGGCCTTAAACCAATCTGAGAGAGATTAACTCTCCCGGGCCACCCTGCGTTGCGGTGGTAGAGAACAATCTGGCAACTCTTTGCGGTGTTGAAGACAATTCATGTCCGATTCCCAAACCCTCCATGCCGGATTCCCGCGGAGGGACGGACTTCGATCGAGCATTGAACTTAAAATCATGCATCGCCCCAGACTCGCTGGATTGCGTCCAGCAAACCAAACTTCCAAATTCGGAAACTCCTTGGCCTTTGATCCTCAAGATGGGCAGGGATCCGGATTTTATTCCACCCACCCACCCAGACATATGCGATCTATCTCTAATATGGCAAGAGCCTACTGAGACAGTACATCACTACTGGGCCAGATTCCTCCTGGTTATGGACAGGATAAAGGACTGCCGAGAGGAAAATGCAATATCAATTTTCTGCAATAACTGCACGGACAAGGGAATACTAAACGCCATTGATCGTCGCAAAATTACGCTTCACCGATCCGCATCCATTGTGCGAAAATCTTGTGCGATGGAGAGTTTCCGGAGGACCGAAAATCAATTTTGGGATAATCCGCCCCAAACCCGATCCATGCAGAAAAAGGCGCCTTATACTCGGGCCCCGGATGCAAAAGCGAAAAACAAAAACCTAATAAGGAAACGGAACCGTCTTTGGAGGGATGGCTCAATGGACCTGTAAACTTCAAAGTCTGAGAGGAGCCGTCCCAACACATAACCTTCGAGCATGTTGGATATTACGGCGGTGGCCAAAAGTGGCGAAGAGCTCCTAGCTCGAAACCACTCCAACAATACCAAGCCGCGGTATCAATAGTCTTGAGACTTTCGCATCAAATAATATGCGCGAACAATCCGCGAACTTCGCCAAGTCTACCAAGTAGCAACAGCAAATCCATGGGCGACACAGCTATTACCTTCAATGCCAGCGACGAGCCCACATTCCGAACAACGAGCCCGGCCAAGACCGGTACTTAGTCCCATAGTGGGCGACTTTCGACGACAAAAGTCTTCATGGATGGCGGCAATAACTAAACCTCATTTATGAGGAAACTCTGTGAAAAATGGAAATCGATTGGAGCCGTATTGAGCGAAGCAGCACAACCTTTAGAGGAATAATCCCTAGCCGGGAAGCGCGCTGCACCGGAAAAATCACACTCGATGTGGTGTTCGGCTCTCCGGACAATTACAGATCCGAAGAAGTCACGTTCCAAGTGGCCCCATTCAGCAGTGGGTATCACGCCATACTAGGACGAGAGGCATTCACAATTTTTCAAGCAATACCTCATTACGGGTACATGAAGCTCAAAATGCATGGGCCCGGCGGAATAATCACTCTCACTAGTGATCCGGACATAGCACTCCGCGCCGAAAATAAGACAGCCGCACTAGCCCTCGAGGCACTATCCGAAGCCCTAGCGGCAGAGGAACTCACCGCGCTGCGCTCTACGGTGAACAGGGACGATGTGATACTCGACAAAAGATCCAAGTCCACCTCCTTCAAACCAGCAGATGAGATAATAAAATTCCAGGTCCATCCAACGGACCCAACAAAGACGGCCTCCATCGGGGCACAGTTGAACCCGAAGTTGGCGCCAAGATTTGCGTCAATTCCTTCGGAAAATTGGGATATCTTCGCTTTGGCATCCTTCGGACATGCCCGAATCCCTCGCGAGTTGGCGAAACACAGCCTAAACATCCTAAAGGATTTAAGCCGATCAAACAGGCTCTTCGACGATTTTCCGAGCCCAAAAGACAGGCAATGGGAGAAGAGCTAGCCAAACTATTGGAAGACGGATTCATTAGAGATATTAAACATCCGGACTGGCTAGCAAATTTGGTGATGGTACCAAAGAAGAATAAATCCTGGCGCCTCTGTGTCGATTTTAAAGACCTCAATAAAGCTTGCCCAAAGGATCCCTTCCCTCTCCCCCGCATCAATCAAATTATCGATGCCACAGCAGGGCACGATTCGTTGTGCTTCCTGGACGCATACTCTAGCTATCATCAAATCAAGATGGCGGAAGCAGACCAAGCCGCAACGGCATTTATCACTCCATATGGACCATTCTGCTTCAACACGATGCCCTTCGGACTCAAAAACGCGCCAAGCGCAACATATCGGCGCATGATTCAAACATGTCTAGCCACCCAGATCGGCAAAACATTGAGGCATACGTGACGGCGTGGTCGTCAAAACAAAACTCGTCGAAACTTTAGTAGGCGATTTGAGGCTCACATTCGACAACCTCGAGCATATGACATCAAGTGAATCCGGAAAAATGCGTTTTGCGTACCAGCGAGAAGCTGCTGGGCTTCATCGTATCCGGTAGAGGAATTGAAGCAAATCCGGCTAAAATCCGAGCTCATCACAGTTGGATATTCCAAAGACCTCAAGCAAATACAAAAATTAACGGGATGCGTGGCAGCCTTAAGCGCTTTATCTCCCGTTTAGGAGAAAAGGCGTTGCCCTCTACCGCCTCCTCGGTATGCCGAACACCGAGTGGGCGGATGCCGCCATTCGCCGGACTCGAAGAAATAAAGGCCATATTGGCAACAAATCCGATCTGGCTGCGCCCACCTTGGGCGAACCAATGTTGTTATACATCGCAACAACGCATCAAGTTGTAAGCGGTCCTCATCGTCGAGCGAGTGATGAAGGGCATAAATTCCCTCTTCAAAAACCGATGTCTTGTGTATCCACCGTGTTAACCCCTGAAATCCGTTACCCGCACTATCGAAAGATAGCATATGCGGTGTTCATGGCGTCTCAGCTCGGCACTACTTTCAAGAGTGCTCGATAACAATGGCCTCTGAAGTACCACTCAATGACATTATAAATAACATGACGCAGCGGGCGGGATAGCAAAATGGGCCATTGAGCTCTTACCATTCGACATCACTTACAAACCTCGACGAGCTATAAAGTCACAAGTTTTGGCTGACTTCGTCGCCGAATGGACCGAAGCCGAACTCCCTAAATAGTACGGCGCATACTCCAATTGGACTATGCATTTCGACGGCTCCAAAATGTTGGCCGGACTGGGGGCTGGCGTCGTCTTGGCGTCCCCACCGGAGACACTGATCGATATGTACTTCAAATAATGTACGGACTCCAACAATGCAGCCGAATCTGAGGCCTGTTACATGGTCTCCGGATGGCGGTCTCCATGGGCATTCAACGCCTAGAGGTGCGCGGGACTCAAACCTTGCAATATCCCAAATAAGCGGAGACTTGATGCCAAGGATCCGAAAATGGCAGCATATCGCAGCGTTGTCCTAAAAATGTCAGCCCGGTTTGAAGGACTTGAATTCCATCACACAGCCCGAGATAATAACCAAGCGGTCGACGTCCTGGCACGCATCGGTGCGAAACGTGATGCTGTCCCTCCAAATATCTTCCTGGAACGGCTCTTCAAGCCATCCGTACTATGGGAAGAGGAGTCCGACATTGACAAACCGGAGAAAACCGCACCAATCGGTGACTCGGCAGATGACATAACACCCTCCGCCCACGTCATAATGGCAGTAATTGCCGCGTGGATGAACCTTTCCTAGCCTACTTACTTAGGCGGAACTTCCGAAGACCAAAACGAGGCCCGCTGCATAGTCCGTGATCGAAGGCCTACAAGGTCCATGAGGAGAACTTTATAAGAAAAGTACTACGGAGTCCTTCAAAGGTGTATCTCCGAAGAAGAAGGGCGAAACCTCTGGCTGAAATTCATGCGGACTAGGCGGACACCACGCAGCAGCCGGGCCCTTGTAGGAAAGGCATTCCGTACCACGATTTTATTGGCCGGCGGCTCGGGCGACGCCGGACTTGGTCCAGCGATCGTTGGTTGTCGACTCTTTGCTAATCGAGCCATATGCCACCCACCGCCTCAAAACCATACCCATTACCCGGCCGTTCGCGATGCAGGGGCTTGACATGGTTGGACCCCTTAAAGGGAACCCACAAGAAAAAGTACCTATTGGTCATGGTGGATAAGTTCACCAAATGGATAGAGGCCAAACCGGTCAAAACGCAGAGTCCGGACCAGTGATAGACTTTATATCGGGGTGGTACACCATTACGAGTCCCCACACAGCATCATCACCGACAACGGCACAAACTTCACGGCCGATGAGGTTAAGTCATGGTGCAAAAATATGGGCATCAAGCTCGACTATCGTCGATCTATCACCCTCAAACCAGCGGTCAAGTGGAAAGAGCAAATGGTCTAATAATGGCGGCATTAAACCCGCACTAGTGAGGCCACTCACTAAATCCGACGCACAATGGGTCGAGGAGCTCGACTCCGTACTCAGGGGCTGCGGACAACGCCTAACCGTACTACGGATTCACACCATTTTTATGGTATCGGCGCAGAGGCAGTCTTGCCTGTGACATTATTCATGACTCACCACGAGTGCGCATGTATGAGGAAAGAGAGGCCGAGCTTGATCGGCGGGACAGCTGGACACATTGGAGGAAGAACGGGATGTCGCGAAGGCTCGTTCCGCATTCTATCGCCAGCAGGCCGAAGATATCAAAGCGAAAAAGTATGGGCCAAGACTTACAACGTTGGTGAACTAGTTCTCGCTGCCGGACAAGAAAAAGGACAAGCTCAAGCCCAGATGGGAGGGCCCCTTCATTATCGATCAAGTACTGACCGGCGGAGGATACCGTCTGCGAAATGCGTCGGATAACTGACTCGAGCCAAACCCATGGAACGCAGCCCGCCTCCGACGATTCTACGCCTAGCGCCGGATTAAGAGTTCGTCCCCTTCCCCAGTCCAAACTTTTATACTTCGGCTGTCTTTTGTTTCTCTTTTTTATCCTTCTCACTTATAAGCCCTTCCGGGCCTATTTTTGCATTCTTTGCATACGCATGATGTGCCATCCGCACTCATTATTCCTGGGGGCTTCTTTTACAGAAGCTCAATTATACGGGTTTCATACCCAACACATGTGTCAAGCTTCCACATGTACCTTTTACTCGCCATTATATGCATCGATATGACTTAAGTTTTGGCCAAGCTGGGTTGCCTGGCTCCTGTGCTTACCCCTACATTCCCGATTGTTCGGCTAGGAGGTAAAGGGAGCACCTCTGCGATTATTCTTGCCGGTCACCGGATGTGTACCTCGACTGGGTGAAGCCGAAAGCTAAGCGTTCTTAAGGGAATATTCGATCGGTGACTTAAAAGATGACTTTTACCTATTTATCTATTTGCCCCGGATGTTTTATTGCTTTATTTGCAGTCGGACATGCACTTTAGGGCATGCCTCCCAAATAAAGGAACCCTTAACGGAACTATTCTCCTGGAAGATGTTTCTTACTAACCATGTAATATAACATAACTAGTTGGGCACTTATGCGATAAAGCACTAATGACCCCTCGCTGGTCTCCATGCATACCCGGTTTTTCATAACCGAGAAGGTATTCGGACACACTCCGGACTCTAGGGTCCCGACGTCGAAGCGAAAAGGTCGGCAAAGACAAACGATGTACAATCCGGCTAGAAGGCATTTCACATGTCACTTTAAAGGATAACATACATTGTCAAGATTATTGATTGTATTCCTCCTCAATCCCGTCTAACAGTGTCTAGTTTGATCCCGTTGGGAAAATTTAGCACCAACTCTACTTGGCTGTACACTAAACTCACAGGGATCTCCTTCCCATCGGGCCCCACTGGTCCGACTTCGGCTATATGGTTGGGGTCCGCCTTCTTGTACCACGTCTTCACCATGGCCCAAGCCTCCCTGGCACCTTGACGGCAAGCCGAAATCTTCCATAAACGGAAGCGCTGCCGCACTCCCTGCAGCTTCTCCATAAGCTCCCGAGGCCCTCGGGTAGGGTGAGGGCTGGCCATAAAGCTGAGCAGCGCGCTCATTGCTGCCGAACTTCGTTCGAGTAGCCTGCAACAGATTCGGGAAGTTGATCACCCATTGATATGGGCATCTCCTCTGCAGGATGGCCCGTGAGTATACCTACAAGACATATCATGTCAAAACACTTCCTCGCCGAACTCTTCTTTTCAAAAGAGTTCGCTCAAGCACTACTATATATGCCGCGACAAGCCGCTGATTCTCCTTAACAGAGCGAACAGCTCGGCTCAGGCGCCTTTCAGCTCTTCTCCGAGCTTGGCGTTGGCATCTTGGAGTTTGTTCCTTTCCTGCTGAACCCTATTCAGCACACTCTCGCCGGCCTTAAGTTTGGCGCAGCAATGCTTACTGTCCGGATCTTGTCCGCGATTACTGCAATGTCATTATCAAACTCACGCGCACGCCGCCTGCAGCTTATATTTATTAATAAAATGTGTTACGGGAGGGGTCTTTCTGTCTCCTCCTCGGCGGCAAAATCTTGACCTCAAGTTGGGCCTTGCAATCTTGCGGCTCCGAGACAGTGGGCGTTCTTCTCGTTAAGTGCCTGAAATTTACAATGATCCTTAAATCAGTTAGCATAACTAATTTAAGTCTCGGGGCTATTGGTATATACAACCAATTAAATTCCCTTACCCGTATGTCTTTAACATCTTTGCTCAAGTAGCTCTGGTAAAACCATTTTGAGCAGCACGAGATGCACGTTCCTGCGTTAAAGGCATCCAATGCCTCGGGGAAAAGCATGCTTCTTGAAATCTTGTCGTGGCGCCTATGGTTCATTGCGCTCTCCACCTCGGACACAGTGGCGGACGATCTGTCGGTATCCTCCGTTGGAGCGAGGATCCGATTCGCGTCTTCGCGCTTGCCTCCCCCCCCGATCCGGCGCGGAGCTGGCGTTGTTGGTCGGATCGGCAATTCCTGCGCTCGCAGCCCGGCGAGCGCTATTCCTCCTACTGAGATCATGAGCACTCAGGCGTTTCCTTAGAATGTTGCTCTGAAAACTTGAATATGAGCTATACCTTTGCGGCGACGTCTCCGTCCGCACTGCGCTCCTTTTCTGCCTGCTGGTTCGGATGGCCTCTGTTGGTCACCGCCCTTGCAGCTCGACTTCTGCCGTAAAGGCGTTTCTGCAAAAGACCATCGTTCGCGAAGGTCGAAATGGGCGAGGAAGAGACACTTGAGTCCGGACTTGATCGCGGTCACTGGGAAGCGGACTTAGTCCGGGTAGTCTGCCGTAATGGCAACGAGCATTGTCTATGCTTTGAGCTGGTGATACACCCGTCGATCAGCTCCACCTCGATGTCCGGTCCTCTTCGGAGGCGGGCCGAGATCCTTCGGATCTTGGGTTGCGAGCAGGACTCACCATGTCCTCCACGGTCCGGCGCAGATCCTGCGTCAAAGACATAATGTGAGAAGCTTAAAACTTCGAAAGCATGGGTTGAGCCCTTCAAGGTGTTCACTTACCCATCCTCTGGGGTTGATCATGGAAAACCCATTCAAAGGGTTTGTCCGAAGGAAATCCTCCTTCTACCCCTTATGCAGGCGGATAGGATCTTCACCAGATCCTCGGTGAATCCGACCCTTCTTGGCGTCCGCGTAAATAGCATCGTCTTCCCGTTGAAATCCCACATGGGGTGGCCTCAGATTGCGTTGGCTGTACCCCTCGCTTGATGCATGTCGCCATGACTCCGATCATGGTCAGGCGGAATGAGCCATTAATCTTATCCGGCCCATCAAGTAGTGGGCGCTCTTGTCTTCCTCAATCGGGGCTCATGGGCGCCACCGAGGCGTTCTTGAGGGAGCAGCACTAAACTCCGGAGGCCGATCCGAGCAGGGTCCGGCGTGGGCGTCTCCTATATAAAACCACTCAGGGCCAGTCTTGGGCGCCTTCTTGGGAGTGCGGATAGGTATCCGTCCCGCGATCGCCATATTTGGCGCCGCCCACTTGATATATGGACCCTGGTGAGAACAGTGCGAGGCAAAACAGCCTCTTCCACAATGCAAAATGGGGCTCGATGCCCAGAATAGCTCGCAAAGAGCTACGTAGCCGCGATATGCAAAGCACAAAGGCGGGCGTGAGGTGGTGGAGCTGGAGTCCGTAGAACTTCAGAGCCAGCGGAGGAACGGATGTATTGAAATCCGAGCCCCTTATCGGATAGGGGACAAAGCACACTCGCTCCCCTTATTGGGGCTTGGAGTGTCCTCCGCCTGCCTCCCACCTTGATAAATAACCAGTCCGGCCCGGACTGGGACCATGAAGGCCGGAGGGAGAAACCCCTCCGTTTGGAGCTTAACTAGCTCGTTGTGCGAAACAGAGCATCTCCTCCAATTCCCCGGCGGTGGGCTGGGAGCGCGTGAAGAAGAGCCGCGTTGACGATCCATGGTGGATTGGATTTCTAGGTCAGAGGCGCTTCGATGGAGTATACGCGGGAGGAAGACGGTGCAGTTTGGATCTGGATTCTTGCCTCTTTTATAGGCGGATGACTCGCACAATTATGGGTGAAATGTAAAAGACACCCTGGCTTTTCGCATTCGTGCGACGCGTGGAAGAAGGCCATTATTTGGCGTAGAAGCCGAGGAATACAGTATTCAAGATGAAGCCGGACACTATTCAGCAGGTACATGGAATTTGAAGGGAGAACCCGCCTTGCAACGCCGAAGACTATAAACACGCTGGACTTATCGTCATTGAAGCCTGGTTCGGGCTCTTGAGGAGTCTGGACTAGGGGTGTCCGGCAGCGGACTATCAATATCCGCCGGACTCTAAGACTACGAAGATAAAAGATTGAAGACTCGGCTCGTGTCCGGATGGTACTTTCCTTGGCGTGGAAGGCAAGCTTGGCAATCTGGATATGTAGATCTCCTACCATTGTAACCGACTCTGTGTAACCCTAGCCCTCTCCGGTGTCTATACAAAGCTGGAGGGCCTTAGTCCGTGGGGCGAACATACATCTCAACAATCATACCATAGGCTAGCTTCTAGGGTTTAGCCTCCTTGATCTCGTGGTAGATCTACTCTTGTACTACCCATATCATCAATATTAATCAAGCGGGGCGTGAGGTTTTACCTCCATCGAGAGGGCCCAACACAGGTAAAACATTGTGTCCTCGTCTCTTGTTACCATCCGCCTAGACGCTTGAGTTCGGGACCCCCTACCGAGATCCGCGGTTTTGACACCGACGGGACCCATCGAGAGGAGGCTCGAGGCGCCCGTCGAGCGACCTCCCAGACTTTGTCTTTGGACTCTACATCGAACCCGTAATGGTTCGAGTCCGTAAGCGGCCCCTTCGAAGAAGGGCAAGACCGTGACGCCGGCGCCTCCGTCCAACCGGGCGCGCGGATAACCTGTTGGGCGCTTAAAGGCGCTTCCATCGAGGAAGAACACCGCACTATCATGAGTGCGGTGATTGAAAAGGTCCAGCTCGCCAAGAGCGGGCTGACCGAGCTTCAGCAGCCTTCTAACAAAGCTTTGAGGTAAGAAGTTAAAATTATGTAATGTAATACCGCATAGACAGTAGCCTGATGCTTAGTTCGGTGGAAGGAAAAGCGGACTAAGGATCTAACAAGATATCTGTGAGGTTGCTAAAATATGTCAATATGGGTTTGCAGGCTGCGCTGCTGACCTCTGCCGCGTGCGGTGGAGGTCGAGGTGCTGAAAAAGGATCTTGGCGGTCGAGCAAGAGCTCGCCATGCAAAGAAGCAGCTCGAGGAGAAAGAAGGTGAGTAACACCTCTTTGAATAAGTACCTTCTGAGAAAAGGATTTTGGTTGCAAATAAAATTAACAAGGATAATATGTGTATTGCAGGGGCCACTAACGGGTGGCAGCCACGAAGGATGCCGTGTCATGACGAGCATAATCTTGACCCGCACAGGCTAAGCGAGAAAAGCAAGAGGCGGCGGTGGCGGAAGTTCGGCAAGAGCTCCGGGCTCTCATGGAAAAGCATGAGGGTTTGGGCGTGACTCTAAGACTCAAGAGTCGAGCTTGCCTCGGCTCTCGAAAGTGCCAAGTCCGCCAAGGCCGAGGCCCGAAAGGCCCTTCGGGAGGTTGAGGAATAAAGAAGATAGCGGCGGGTAAGGCATTTTTCATGCAAAGCGTGCATGTTAGTGTGAACTACGACACTTACCCGAATTCGGAGCTCTCGGGAGCGTTTGCGAGATCTGCCCGCGTGGTCGTCCCGATGCCGCCGCATTCTATCGTGGCGAGGAGGGGAGCTCGGCGGAGAAGGTCTTACGGTCTCGATGCCACAGGCCGGCCATCTGGTGCCCCCAAGCGACCAGCTGAAGCAGCTGGTCGAACTCCACAAGGTAGCTGAGGAGGCCATGAAGGGCTGAAAGTGCAACTAATCCCCGGGTGGTTTTGGTAATTAATAACAACATATATATCATTGAACTAATAGTTTCTTGAGAATCATTTGAGAAAGTTCGATGATATGGGTATGGCAATGACTGAAGATGTGGACCCTCAAAATGCTAAGGAAAGCATTGGCAAAAGCTCAAGACTCTATTTTTGGTTTAGTGATCCAAGATCACATTGAGTCTATAGGAAAGCCAATACTATTAAAGGGGATGAGGTTATGATAATGATCTGGTTGCTCAAAGTGCTTAGTGATCTATCTCCCAAACTATCGCAATCTTTCATTCCAACATATACTCATAAGTAATCTCGGTCCCACCGATTCCATAAACTCAGTCACCGAGATGAACCACCTCGACCACAAAGCCAAACCCTAGTAATTTCGGTTTTCCGATTCCAAACTCGGTCTCACGAAACTAGTGTTGCCAAGCTTCAGAACCTTCATCATCATATCGGTGTCACCGAGATGATAAAGTCGGTCCCACCGAGAATGGCAAACCCTAGTCTTTGGAAGAATCGGACTCACCGAGATCGTATTTTCGGTCCCACCGAAAATCCCAACGTTCACAAGATTTGAACTTTCGGTCTCACCGAGTTGTCAACTTCGGTCTGACCGAGATTGGTCAAATGTGTGTAACTGTTGGATTTTGTGTGGAGGCTATAAATACCCCTCCACCTCCTCTTCATTCATGGAGAGAGCCATCAGAAAGAACTACCACTCCTACCTTACATTTCTGAGAAGAGAACTACCTACCCTTGTGTTGAGATCAAGTTGCTCCACTCCCACCATATGAAACTTGATTTCTAGCCTTCCCAAGTTGCTTTCCACTCAATCCGTTCTTCCACCACATCCAAATCAGTGAGGAGAGTTGAGTGTTGGGGAGATTATCATTTGAAGCACAAGAGCAAGGAGTTCATCATCACCAACACCATCTATTACCTTTTGGAGGGTGGTGCCTCCTAGATTGGTTAGGTGTCGCTTGGGAGCCTCCGTCAAGATGTGGAGTTGAACCAAGAAGTTTGTAAGGGCAAGGAGATCGCCTACTTCGTGAAGATCTACCCCGAGTAAGGCTAGTCCTCCATGGGCGTATGCCATGATGGCATAGACAAGGTTGCTTCTTCGTGGACCCTTCGTGGGTGGAGCCCTCCGTGGACTCTCGCAGCCGTTACCCTCCGTGGGTTGAAGTCTCCATCAACGTGGATTGACGATAGCACCACCTATCGGAACCACAAGAAAAATCTCCGTGTCTCCAAATTGCGTTTGCTCTTCTCCACCTCTATTTACTACATATGCAATTTACTTTCCGCTGCCATTACTCTAGAATTGCATATGTAGGGTGATACTTGACTTCATCATCATTGTGAACTTGCCAAAAACTTGTCTTAATCAAAAGGCTAAACTTTTAAATTGTCAAGTAGTCTAATCACCCCCCCTCTAGACATACTTTCGATCCTACAAGTGGTATCAGAGCTTTGGTCTCCATTGGATTGGTTTCCATTGCATTGGACTCCATAAGCTTGGTTTCACAACCTAGGAGAGTATGGCGTCTAGTGAGGGTAATTTTCGTAGAGGTCCTTACTTTGATGGTTCAAACTTTGCTAGTTGGAAGCATAAAATGAAAATGCATATTCTTGGACATAACCACGCGCATGGGGCATTATTTGTGTTGGCTTGCAAGGTGAGTTCTTGAGGAAGGAAAAGTTCGGATCGTGAAGCTACAGCGGATGAATTGCGGATGTTGCAAAACAATGCTCAAGCTTGTGACATTCTCTTCAATGCTTTGTGTCCCGAGGAGTTCAACAAAATCAGCCGTCTTGAGAATGCAAAAGAGATTTGGGATACTTTGGTGAAATGCACAAAGGTACCGAGTCCGTGAAGGAATCAAAGCTAGATGTTCTTCAAGGTCAACTTGACAAGTTCAAGATGAAGGAAGGTGAAGGAGTCGCTGAAATGTACTCTAGGCTTGCTCTCATCACAAATGAGATTGCCGGCTTAGGAAGCGAAGAAATGACCGACCGATTCATCATCAAGAAGATTCTCAGAGCTTTGGATGGAAAGTATGATACCGTGTGCACTTTGATCCAAATGATGCCAAACTACAAGAATCTCAAGCCTACCGAAGTCATTGGAAGAATTGTTCCTCATGAGATGACACTTAAAGATAAGGAAGAGCTTCACAACAAGTCAAGTGGTGCTTACAAAGCTACATGTGAAGCTCCCACAACCTCAAGTGACAAGCTAGTTTCCAATGAAGAGATAAGCCTAATGGTGAAGAACTTCAACAAATTCTACAAGAGTAGAAGCAAGGAAAGAAGCTCAAAGTCTAGATCATATGATGAAAAGAGATCTTCAAGTCGTGATCGAAATTGCTACAATTGTGGAAGACCCGGACACTACTCAAATGAGTGTTCGACTCCCCACAAGAGAAGAGAAGAATCTCCAAGAAGAAGAAGCTCAAGAGAAGAGTCACCTCGGAAAGAGAGAAGGAGTAGAGATGATCGTTATGAAAGAAGATCCTCTCGGAGAAGCAAGGATTCGGAGAGGAAAGACAAGTCATCAAGGAGCTACACAAGAAGAAAACATCAAGCTCACGTGGGTGAATGGGTCTCCGCTCCGACTCAGACAATCACTCCGAAAGAAGCTATCACTCCAACTCCGAATCTGATCAAGATGAAGGTGTTGCGGTCTTGCTCTCGTATCCTCCAACTTCAACTCCTATGACATATTTGATTCACCAAATGAGGGAATTGGAAGATGCTTCATGGCTAAAGGCCCCAAGGTATCACACCCTGAATTTATTGACTTTGATAGTGATGAGGATGACTTGCTTGGTGAAGATGAGCTTTTACATGATAAATCTAGTGAGCCTAGTAATGATGAACATGCTAGTAGTTTTTATAGTCGAGAAGAGTCGAATGACAATGATATGAAGGAGATGGAGCGTCTAACTAAAGAACTAAACACTCTTAAGTTAGCTCATGAAACAACTCAAGAAGATCATAGAGAGCTCCTAAGATCTCATGAGAAGCTACGCTTCGAGAAGCTCAATCTAGAGCAAGAACATGAGTTCCTAAAAGCAATCAATGACGATCTTCGAAAGAAGAGTTCTTCATATCTTGCCAAACGACTTCTCTTGTCTAATTTCTTGCCACCTATTAAAACTAAGCATGGCAAGCACAAGAAAAATTCTTCATCTAGTAGTAACAATAACCATGCTAAATCCAATATTGTTGCTTCTAGTAGTTCTCTTGATTCCACTAACAATGTTTCAAGCCAAGTTACACTTGAGCAAGAAAATAGTTTATTGAAAGGGATTATAGAGAAAGGTGTCTACAAGAGCCTTGCGGAAGCAAGAACTTTGAGGAAATTGTTACGCAAGCAAGGAAGGCACCGGAAGAATCAAGGAATTGGTTTTGAGCGAAAGTTCAACGCCGAAGGTGTTGAATGGGAAGAAGGTCAATATCCCACTCCAAAGTTTGTTTCTCAAAAGGAGAAGTATGATCCTACTTCTTCCAATGTGGAACAAGCTCAAGATGACCTTCCACCACAAGACCACAAGCTAAAAGGCAAGGACAAGCTTCAAGAGGAGATTGATGCATTTATTGAAGCACCTAAGGCCATGGTCAATTGGGTTCCCAAGGAAACGTCAAGTTCTACTTCGTCAAGCTCAACTACAACCCCAAGGATTCCCATCAAGATGATGTGGATCCCGAAGAAGAAGAACTAGAGAGTTCTTGAGGGTGACTCCGCCAACATACTTCACTCACATTCATTTTGGCAAGAACTTGTGCAATCAACTTCCACATCTTGCACTAGTTCATGGAGTCACAAACCCTCTTGTTGGTAAGTCAAGGGACAAGGTAATCATTGCTTTCATGGACATCATCTATTGTGTACTTCAATCTATGTCCATGGATATCTTTGTTTGTTCCTTGTGGGACTAACCCATGTAGGTATTGAAAGTGCCCGAATCCAAAGGATTGCTCCCAACTCTTGATGATCTTCATCAACATTGAGCATCCACATCTTCAACATCTACATGAAGTCTTCTACGACAACCCAAGGTTAGTTTGACCCTTTAAAAGGGGTTCTCACATCAAGGGGGAGCTTTGCTCTAAAGATTTGAGCTAAAGCATGATGTGAACACATTAATGCTTTATGTAAAAGTGGTAACCCCACTTGTGCTTAAACGATGAGTATGACCTATGATCAAATGTTCTCATTTGACTCCTAAGTCAATATACTCATATATAGATGACCTAGTCATCGACAAATTGTGTGCTAGTTGCTAGTGTTTTGTTTGTGCATGTTTGACACATATTTCATTTGCTATCTTATTGTGTGAGCATGTTGGATGCATAATTTTATCCATTCGAGGACATCCATTTGTTGCTATGGTCTTTTGGATTTTTTCTTTTTGACCAAATGGATGGACAAGAATGCCTAAGTTCCTCCCCTAGCTATCTATGCTTTCTTGTCTCAAACACTATTCATGCTTATATCACAAACTTTGATCAAGTCTTTTTGACACACCGAGTGAGGAGCACTCGAGCCACCGATCCGTCAAAAGCTTAACTTCCAAAACCTTCTAAGTATTTTCGGTCGACCAACCCACTCAAAATCGGACGGACCGAAAGCACTTGGATTGATCTAGGTTTTCACCTCGGTGAAACCGAGTTACAATTTTCGGCGTGACAAGTGAGTAATCGCTTGCGATTAACCATCTCGGTGCCACCGAAGTTTACAACTCGGTCCCACCGACACCGAAGGGTATATATACCGAGGGCAGCGCGTGTTGATTCATTCTTCAAAACGCCTCGCCCCAAACCCTTTGCTTTGCCGCCGTGGTCTCCGGATCGTCTCCGTGTAAATCAGGCGCCCTCGCCGCAGGTCTCCGTCGCCGTCAGCGGACAATCTCTCCGTGTCGTTGCCGCCGAGAGAAACTCCACCAAGTTAGGGTGAGTTTGATCCTCTCGTGTTCAACCTCCGATTCTATGCACGATTGGTTTGCCTAGCTTCTTGCCACGTTTGAGATCTTCCTATCCAGCAGATTAGTTCTTAGAACGAAATTGAGTAAAAGTTTTAGGGTTAGGTTTCCGCGAACACATCTCGGTGAGACCGATTCTACATTCTCGGATGACCGATTTGGCCTCTGGCCATTACTTCGCACTTTTCGGTCCAACCGAGTTGTGCAAATCGGTGCGACGAAATGAGGATATAGTGAAACCCTAGTGCTCTCGGAAGATCGAAACCCATTTCGTCCAACCGAAAGTGGTGTGAATGGTTCTGTTTAGACACTTGGATTCACGAATTTTAGACTCGGTCGACCGAAATGCATTCTGTGAAAACCTAAAACTGAAATTTGAACTTATTCTTTTTGCAAAATCTTCTGCAGTTTGTGATAACTCTTCTATTCTGCCTATACCTAATCTATTCATAGGTTGTCAGCCATGTCAGATGCCAGCGACAGCCAGAACAGATCTGAATCACCAATTGAGATTCCAGAGGCAGGCACTAGTCCTGAGGCCAGCAGCTTTTCTGATGATGGTGAGAGGAGCACACCAAGTGGTTTGCCTCCTGCTGCCACCAGGGCCAGGAAGAAGAGAAATTCTGATGAAGAAGATTCTGATTTCATAGCTGAGGAAGAGATCACATCTAAGCCTAAGAGGAAAGTTGTTGCCAAAGAGCATCAAGGGCAACAAACCAAGAAAGGCACCAGCAAAGTGAAGAAGTCCACTGTTGCCAAGAAGATGAGCATGGAAGAAGAAACCTCGAGCAAGGTGAAGAAAACTTCCAAGAGGAAGAGGATTGTGCATGATGAAGCTAATGATGATTCTGATGAGGAAGCACCCCAGCCTCCTCAGAAGCCTAAGTTGATGGGTGATGCCATCGAGGCAGGAGCACCTACAAAGTCTAAGCCTTCTGCTCCAAAGCAAAGGCAGCTCAAGCCAAGCCTTCTTTGCCAAGCCAAAGAAGACTGTCGAAACATTCCCCTTGAGAGAAGAAGAAAGACAATGTGCCACCAAATGAGTCGGATGATGAGGCACCAGTATTCTTTGAAACTTCGCGAGATTGCTCATCCACAATGATGCTCATCCTCGAGCTGAAAACATGAAGGAAAGGAAAGACAAAGGTCTCGGGCTATGGAGGCAAGCTGATCCATATGCCACCGGAGAAGGACTGCTTTGTAGATCCAAGGTTCCACACCGTAGAGCAAAGAAGATTTCTATGAGATCTGTGCTTATGGACAAGAAGCCCATTGTTGCTGACACTAGATATGTTGACTGGGCATACATTGACAGTGAAGAGCAGGATGACTATGAGCAGCCTGCTCCGGTTCCCACAAGACCCAGATCAGCTGCTATTCCGTGGCAGACACGGGACTCATCAGATCAAGACCTCCCACAGCTCCATCAGTTCCAGCTCCAGCTCCAGTGTCCACTCCTCCAGCTCCACAGACATCAGCTGAAGCCTTTGCAGATGCAGCTATCTCAACTCCATCAACCCAGACAGGAGCCGCCAGCAGAGTCCCTAGTGACGTTTAGCTCTATACCTTTCGAACTTTTTGGTAACTTGTTGCCAAAGGGGGAGAAATTGTATAGATCATAGGACTTCGAGAGAGAGTGCTCGTTTTTGCTCTTTTGTTTCGTTTGTTTCGTTTGCGGTCTTTTTGAGATACTTTTGAGTTTTCCGAGACATTCCGTGTGTTTGATACTACGTTTGCTCTACTTTGATGAGTGCTTGATCATACTATGCCTTAATGTGTGCTTAATGCTTATCATATGCTATTCATATCTTGTATGATCATTTACTCATGTCTTGGTGATTGGGTGCATGTTATTCATTCTTATCATTTTGTGCGCTCCACCAAGATGTATGTGACATGGAAGAGTGACCCATGATCCTAATCGATTGTGCATTTGCATTCAAACGCAAATCTTAAATAATGCACAAATTTAGGGGGAGCTCTTGCTTATCACATACTTCTCAAAGCGACGATATTATTCATTGATTATATCATTTGTCGAAGCTTTGATCTATATGTTGTCATCAATTACCAAAAGGGGAGATTGAAAGGCAACTAATCCCGGGTGGTTTTGGTAATTAATAACAACATATATATCATTGAACTAATAGTTTCTTGAGAATCATTTCGAAAGTTCAAGTGATATGGGTATGGCAATGACCAAGATGTGGACCCTCAAAATGCTAAGGAAAGCATTGGCAAAAGCTCAAGACTCTATTTTTGGTTTAGTGATCCAAGATCACATTGAGTCTATAGGAAAGCCAATACTATTAAAAGGGATGAGGTTATGATAATGATCTGGTTGCTCAAAGTGCTTAGTGATCTATCTCCCAAACTATCGACAATCTTTCATTCCAACATATACTCATAAGTAATCTCGGTCCCACCGATTCCATAAACTCAGTCCACACCGAGATGAACCACCTCACCACAAAGCCAAACCCTAGTAATTTTGGTTTTCCGATTCCAAACTCGGTCTCACGAAACTAGTGTTGCCAAGCTTCAGAATCATACGTCATCATATCGGTGTCACCGAGATGATAAAGTCGGTCCCACCGAGAATGGCAAACCCTAGTCTTTGGAAGAATCGGACTCACCGAGATCGTATTTTCGGTCCCATCGAAAATCCCAACGTTCACAAGATTTGAACTTTCGGTCTCACCGAGTTGTCAACTTCGGTCCGACCGAGATTGGTCAAATGTGTGTAATCATTGGATTTTGTGTGGAGGCTATAAATACCCTCCACCTCCTCTTCATTCGTGGAGAGAGCCATCGAAAGAACTACCACTCCTACCTTACATTTCGAGAAGAGAACTACCTACCCTTGTGTTGAGATCAAGTTGCTCCACTCCCACCATATGAAACTTGATTTCTAGCCTTCCCAAGTTGCTTTCCACTCAATCCTTTCTTCCACCACATCCAAATCGGTGAGGAGAGTTGAGTGTTGGGGAGATTATCATTTGAAGCACAAGAGCAAGGAGTTCATCATCACCAACACCATCTATTACCTTTTGGAGGGTGGTGCCTCCTAGATTGGTTAGGTGTCGCTTGGGAGCCTCCGTCAAGATGTGGAGTTGAACCAAGAAGTTTGTAAGGGCAAGGAGATCGCCTACTTCGTGAAGATCTACCCCGAGTAAGGCTAGTCCTCCGTGGGCGTATGCCATGATGGCATAGACAAGGTTGCTTCTTCGTGGACCCTTCGTGGGTGGAGCCCTCCATGGACTCTCGCAGCCGTTACCCTCCGTGGGTTGAAGTCTCCATCAACGTGGATTGACGATAGCACCACCTATCGGAACCACGAGAAAAATCTCCGTGTCTCCAAATTGCGTTTGCTCTTCTCCACCTCTATTTACTACATGTGCAATTTACTTTCCGCTGCCATTACTCTAGAATTGCATGTGTAGGGTGATACTTGACTTCATCATCATTGTGAACTTGCCAAAAACTTGTCTTAATCAAAAGGCTAAACTTTTAAATTGTCAAGTAGTCTAATCACCCCCCCTCTAGACATACTTTCGATCCTACAAGGGCCTCATAGTCCAGCTATGGCCTAGACAGGCCATGCCTGGGAGCTACTTTGGCCTCGTGCGGCGGCTGGTGGATGCGTGCCCCAGGCTGGATGTAGTCAAGCGCTCCGCCTGCATTGAAGGCGCTCGTCGGGCCCTTGCCCGCATAAAGGTGCAATGGGGCAAACTGGATGCGGAGAAGCTTCTCACGGACCCACCGCCGCCAGGCAAGGAGCATCGCACGCCGGAGCGGTATTATAAGATTGTCCTGAAGGGAGCCTGCGATATTGCAGATGAGTGCTCCCGAAATGTAATTTTTGAGTAAACTCGCTGTATGTTTTATCCTGTGCGCTGAAAACTTCTTTCATATGCGCCATGATCAACGCTTGTTAAATTTAAAATATTACCTTCTGTGCGGCCGTTTATAAAATCTGAGAGATGGCAAGTCGTTGGCTTCAGCCCCCAAGCCACAAGTGCTGGGGTGTTCGGTGATAAACTTGAGCACTCTTGTTCCCATTTTTGGGTCCATCTAGGGAGGCGCTCAACACGACGAACAAGGCAACCGGACTTATAGTGCTTGAACACTCTCACTTAGCCATAGAATTCTATAATTTTAAATTTCGGCGAAGCCCCTGGTATTCGGAAGACCGAATCCGGGGCGCTATCCACGCCTTCGTCGGACATCATCCGGAACTTCGCTCGAAGCGGCATGAGTCTTTAAGGACCCGAAAGAACCTCTCGAACAGCGACCAGTCTCTCGCCTTATCATGCCAGTCAGTTTTAGCTTTCTCCACTGAGGCGTTAACCCGGCTCAACCGGGGCGCAATCGCAGTGGTTCTCCCAGTGCTACCTTAGCCGACGGAACGGAACGTAAGGCACCAAAACATGGGAGCCGGGCAAACCCAACTATTGACCCAAGACATGATTCGGAGCCGATTCATATAATGCTATAAGTTCGGGGTGCCGCACTTGTGAAAGTGTTCGAACTTTATCACACCATAATTTGGGGAACAGAAGCCCCTGGCGTATTCGGCCGTACCAAAATATACGGGTGCAAGATGTCATGTAATGAACATATATAAAAGATAACGCAATTGCAATAAAAAGGTGCTGCATTATTTTAAAAAGAAAGTCTGATAGTAGATCGGACTGATACAAATAGTCTTGATAAGCAAGGGATTTGGACTAAACAAACATGTCCCCCTCCAGGGATGAGCTGCAGACTCGGTGTATATAATTGAATTTAATGCTCGTAATTGAGACCACCTGAATGTTCGTCGCGGCCTTCTTTAGTCCCTGACTGTTGTATCGTGAGTTTGGCAGGTTCACCACCGGACAGGGCTTCTGGTTAACAGAGTCCTGTGTACATAAAAGAAGAAGAAAAAATAAGGAGGAAGGAGGCGCACTTGTGAGCCCCTGGTGTGGTCGAGCCGCACTCTGGGCCCATTGTGATCGTGCCCCTTTCCCTGCACCCATGGTATCTCCAAAGCGTAATGATGTACGCGGAGTGTTATCCTTGCGATTATGCGCGGGTGAGGGTTGGGGCCGCATTGCTACGCACGCTCTGATCGCGCCAGGTGGTCTTGGTTGGTATTGCTCCGGGCGCGCTTTGATGTATCCGGCTTTTTAGCTGCCGGACTTGAGAATTGCCTTAGAAGGCTACTTTGTACTTCGCGCGAGCATTGTATGTTCCTCCGTTCGGAGGGCGTTCCCGTATTCCCATTGACCGTAATGACTCCACGAGGGCCTGGCATCTTGAGCTTTAGGTATGTATGTCGGCACCGCGTTGAATTTTGCGAACGCGTTCGTCCGAGTAGAGCGTGATAGCCGCTGCGAACGGGACTATGTCGAAGATTAACTCTTCGCTCGAAATTATCCGGGATCCAAGACCACTTCGGTGTGGTGAGCTGTGCATGATTGGCTTCCACTCTGGTATGACACCTTTAAAGGTTGTCTTTGTAGGTTTAATCCTTGATGGGTCTATGCCCATTTTGCACTTCGTATCCTCGATAAAGCAGTTCAGTTGCTACCGCCATCCATCAGGACTCTTGTGAGGTGGAACCCATTGACGATTGGATCTAAAACCAATGCGGCGAATCCGCCATGGCGTATGCTGGTCGGATGGTCTCTTCGATCAAAAGTGATCGGGCAAGAGGACCATGGGTTGAACTTTGGGGCGACTGGCTCCATCGCATAGACGTCCCGTAATGCGCGCTTCCTCTCCCTTTTGGGTATATGGGTCGCGTATATCATATTCACCGTCCGCACTTGTGGGGGAAAACCCTTCTGTCCTCAATTGTTCGGCGGCCGGGTCTCTTCCTCGTCGTCGCTATTCAGCCCCTTGTCATTGTTTTCGGCAATTAACTTGCCGGCCTGCTTGAACACCCAACAATCTCTATTGGTGTGGTTAGCTGGCTTTTCAGAGGTGCCATGTATCTGGCATAAGCGGTCGAGTATTCAGTCCAGATTGGACGGACCCAGAGTGGTTCTTTTAAATGGCTTCTTCCGTTGACCGGGTTTAGAGCCTCGGAATCCGGCATTGACTGCCGTATCCTCCTTATCGTCGCCGTTAATGCGGCGCTTATTTTTGATTCGACGTGACCTGCCGTTGTTGTCCTTAGTATCCGGACTGCCAGAATTTTTACGGAGATTGTTGCTGCGGGCTAGCCAGCTGTCCTCTCCCGCACAAAAGCGGGTCATTAACGATGTGAGGGCTGCCATGGATTTCGGCTTTTCCTGCCCCAGGTGCCGGGCTAGCCATTCGTCCCGGATGTTATGTTTGAAGGCTGCAAGGGCCTCTGCATCCGGACAGTCGACGATTTGGTTTTTCTTTGTCAAGAACCGTGTCGAAATTGTCTCGCTGATTAAATCTGCTGCTGAATGATGTGGCTTAGGTCATCGGCGTCTGGTGGTCGCACATATGTGCCTTGGAAGTTATCAAGGAATGCGGCCTCCAGGTCTTCCCAACACCCAATTGACTCTGCGGGCAAGCTGTTAAGCCAATGCCGAGCTGGTCCTTTAAGCTTGAGTGGTAGGTACTTGATGGCGTGGAGATCGTCGCCGCGGGCCATATGGATGTGGAGAAGGTAGTCTTGATCCACACCACGGGTCTGTTGTGCCATCGTAAGATTCGATGTTTACGGTTTAAACCCTTCGGGATCGATGATCCATTACTTCATCGATGAAGCATAACGGGTGTGTGGCGCCCAGATTGAGCGATATCGCGACGCAGCTCGAGAGCGCCGTCTGCTGTGTTCGCCCGCCAGGTTATTGTATCCGCACGACGGTATTAAATGCGTGGGTCGTGGGCGCCCACGTGATCCATAGATGGATCTGGATTGCCTTGCTTTGTCCTCAATATGTCTCGCAAGTGCGGCGTGTTCCCTCTTGGCCGTACTTTTGGAGCGATGCCGGGTAGTGCTGATCTTGGCTGGGGCTGGATGCCTCTGTCACGACCACGGGGTGGTCGATCGGCCATGTCGTCTTGCGCGGTGATGAAGGTATGTATGCTTCCTCCTCTAATCGGGGAGCAGCTTGCGTCTTAGGTAACTTTTGGAGGGGCGTTCGAGTTTATACTCTTGACTGCGAGGACCTCGGTCCATCGATCGGCAGCAGGTCCTGATCAGCTTGAAGCTGCTGCTGCTTTTTCTTTAGGTTGTTTTTTGTGGCGATAAGCCTGCGCTTGAAGCGCTCTTGTTCGACGGGATCCTCAGGTACGACGAATTCGTTACGTTGAGGCTTGCTTCATCTTCGGAGGGAGGCATATAGTTATCATCCTCAACCCCTTCGTCTGCCGCCCTCTCGTGGGGGCTTGCTTCTACATCCTCCTCTACCTGAGTCTTGCTTTGGAGGATTGTCCTCGGCGCTCTCGGAGTGTTATTGTCTCTGTGCGAAATCTCCATTCTTCTTTGTGGCGGGATTTAGAGCGGCGCCACGACGCCGGCGCGTTGGGCTGCTTCTTTAAAGAGTCTCGCCTCCGCTTGCTTCTTCGCCATCCCTTCTTTTGGGGTATCCACCATGTATCGTCATATGACGAGGTGGCCTTCCGGTGCCCTATAGGCGCTGGTTCTGTTAAATCTCGGCATCGTCGTCCATAGCGTCGATGTCTTGAATCGTAGTCTAGCATGTCGGTTAAATCCTTGACAAGTGGCTACAAAGTGGGTGGTGGGTGGGCTCAAATTTCTTCGTCGTCTATACTCCAACCATCCCGCCATAGTCCGCCAGACTCTCCGATAACGAGAGATGCTTTAATGAGTTTAGGATATCGCCGAAAGGCGAGTGTTGGAATATGTCCGCGGCGGTGAATTCCATAACTGGCGCCCAATTCGGATAGATTGGTAGGGCGCGGGAGGTTGAGTCCGGCGAGTCGGTCCGCGCCGGATTCACGAGTTTCGCAAGGGACAAGATTGGTGTTCGGCTCCATCGCCGTGGATGTTAAAGCCCCTAGGGCGGCGTCTATCCGCCGACCCTTGATCTGGGCGATCGGCCCCGGGCTAATGGTCGAAGCTGATCCATGTGCGGCCACCAAGGCCTTTGCTCGTCGGCAGAGCTAGATCATGCCCATCGCCACAAAGGCTTGGCGCGCTCGGTGTGGCTCGAATCCGTCGAAGATCAAGTCTCCGCGGACATCGGCCGTGAAGTTTAAGCTTCAAATCGACTCGACGGCGGGCGTAGCTTCGATCTGCTCGGATGGCCAAGAGAATTGCCCGCAGTGCAAAGCCGCCGAATCTGAAGATCTGTCCGGGAGAAAAGTCTCACCACGACAGCGTTGCTGGTTGAAGATGCCATCAAGCCTATCGGTGGCGACACGGAGGAACTCTCAATGAAAGCACCAATGTCGGTGTCAAAACCGGCGGATCTCGGGTAGGGGTCCCGAATGTGCGTCTAGGCGGATGGTAACAAGAGACGAGGACACAATGTTTTACCCGGTTGGGCCCTCTCGATGGAGGTAAAACCCTCGTCCCGCTTGATTAATATTGATGATATGGGTAGTACAAGAGTAGATCTACCACGAGATCAAGTAGGCTAAACCCTAGAAGCTAGCCTATGGTATGATTGTTGAGATGTATGTTGTCCTACGGACTAAAGCCCTCCGGTTTATATAGACACCGGAGAGGGCTAGGGTTACACAGAGTCGGTTACAATGGTAGGAGATCTACATATCCGTATTGCCAAGCTTGCCTTCCACGCCAAGGAAAGTACAATCCGGACACGAGCCGGAGTCTTCAATCTTCTATCTTCGTACTCTTGGAGTCCGGCGGATATTGATAGTCCGGCTGCCCGGACACCCCCTAGTCCAGGATTCCCTCAGTAGCCCCCGAACCGTTTGCGCCTTTTGACACACGTGTATGATAGTGTCGCTAGCATCCATATGACAAGGAGCTCGGGCTGACATGGCTAGTCGTGAACCCAAAGTGGCACTAACTTACAGGGACAGGCATACATGACCCAGCAACGAACGTGTTGGGCATCAGCGAGTGAATCCGTGCTGTAGCAGCTGGGCTAGCAGAACTCTGGTAAACCGGGCTATAGCAGGCTAACAGGACTCCGGTAGACACCGCGTGACATTTCCTCAAAGGGACGGAACCACGAGAACGAAGAAGGACACATGTCGGCCAGCCTAAGTGTTCGGAGGCGGTAGCAAGCTACCAAGGCTCGATGGAAGCACTAGGAGACATTTCCGGTAAGAGAGGCTACCAAGGATAAACAACTAGATAGTCAGATCCCACACATACCAAGCATTTCAATAACATACACACAATATGCTCGATATGTGCAAATACAACATGGCATCACAACATGACTCTACAACTCAAGTATCTATTCATTAGGCTCCGAGGAGCCAGATATTACAAACATGGTCTCATGACCCAACATTCAGAGCATACAAGTCAAGCACATGCGAAAGCTTAACATGTCTGAGTACAGACATCTACAGATGAAAAAGGCTGATAAGCCTGACTATCTACAAGATCCTGCCGAGGGCACAAGATCGTAGCTGAGGTAACAAGCTAAACGTCGAAGTCCACGCGAGACTAATAGCAAGACTGAAGTGTCTCTGCAAAAAACATAAAATAGGCAAATGTGAGTACAAATGTACCTAGCAAGACTTACATTGGAACTATCTACATATGCATCTGTATCGATAAAGGAGGTGGTGGAGTTTAACTGCAGCAAGCCAACTTTGACTCAGTGGCTAACCGGAACTATGACTGCAGGTAACTCTTTTGAGGTGGCGCACACAAGTCCACATATTCACCAATCAATACACCACTATGGATCCGCTCCCGTCTACCTACGAGAACGCCATCCATAGCACTCACGCTTATCTTGCACATTTTAGAGTATCCACTTTCACTTGTCTATGAACTGTATAGGCGACCCAGAAGTCCTTACCGCGGACACGGCTATTTGAATAGATAATGTTAACCCTGCAGGGGTGTACTTCTTCACACACGCTCTCACCACTTATCGTTGTTTACATGACATGTACTCGGCAACCTTCAAGCGGAAGCCCAGCGAGGGTGTCGGCCATGACCTAACTAACCACACAAGTCTATCGTCCAGGTTTATCGCCTATTCGGGTTCCATCCGCAAGGAGATCCGGCTCACGTCCCCAAATGATGTGTGCAGGGTTCCCAAGCCCACCTCGACGGGTGGATCTACACTTGGTACACTGTGCCATGGTGCCTAGTCTGTCCCAAGCCCACCTGTATCGAGTGCCACTTGGTAGACTACTAACACTACCTACAAACACCAGAAACTAGTTGCAACTCCTGGACAGAGATCATGTTGATTAATAAGTCGAGAGGGGTCGAGCTACCGAAACCCAATGTGTGGTAGTAACTGTTCATGGATCACAAACACATAACTCAGTTCCTAAGGACGCTTTCAATGAGACAACCCACCATGTACTCCTACATGGCTTCTCATCGCTACCTTTACCAAATCGTGTTCACACACTTAGCTCTCAACAGTAGGACATGTTCACCACATTCCAATTCATCCCCGATGAATCAGACCTGACACAACTCTAAGCAATAGCAGGCATGACAACAAGCATGAATGAGTAGGCACATCAGGGCTCAAAAAACTCCTACTCATGCTAGTGGGTTTCATCTATTTACAGTGGCAATGACAGGTCATGCATAGGAAAGGGGTTCAACTACCGCAGCATGTAACAGTTGAATCGTTGTTGTCCTAATGAAGTAAAAGAGAGCAGGAGTGAGAGAGTGGGATTGTGTCGGAATGAACAAGGGGGTTTTGCTTGCCTGATGGGGTGGTAGTAGGATACTGCCCTTCAGTCGGATATTCGTAGGTATCCTCGGAGGCAGAACCTACCACGAAAGACACATCGGAACACAATCATCACATGGCAATATGCAACAATATGATGCATGCTATGACATGGCAATATGGGTGTGTTTTGGCTAATGCATTCTAAAACAGGTTGGTTTGAGTCCATTTCAATCAAAGATTGAAATGAAAGCCCATGATATGAAGTCATATTAATGCATTAGCTTGTTTCACTTAAACAGTAAGGTTAAAGTGTTCTGACGTGCATGAAACCAATATAGATTGATAGATTGGATTTTTCTAATCATTTTTCCTATATAACTTATTTCATTCCGAGTTACGGTTGAATTTATATGAATTTTAGAAGTTTAGGATATTTTCTGGAATGTTCAGATATTTCTAGAATAGAAATAATCCAGAAAAGGGGTTTATTGCGTCAGCACTGCATCATGGTGATGTCAGTAGGTCAACTAGGCGGGTCCAGGTCAAACCTGACCAGTGGGGTCCACTGGTCAGTGACTAAACTAATTAACCTAAGTTAATTAGCTCTAAACTAATACTAAACTAGACTAGTTAGGGGCATGGGCCCACATGTTAGTGTTTAACAGGGCTAATTAAATTAGTAAGTGCTTAACCTAAATTAGCAGGGGCATGGGCCCACTTGTCGGCGACCCTGGGCAGGTCAAACAGGGTCAAACCCCAGGTCAGCACGGTCAAACCCGCCGGCGACTTGACGCCGGCGAGGCCAGCCGTGGCGGCGAGCCTCGGGTTTGCGTCTCCGGCGACCGAACGGACGGCAGAGGGCATCTACGAGCAGTTGGGATCAAGCCGCGTCGATTTTATGGTGGAGGTGGAGCTCGGGGTCGCCGGAAACTACGCCGACGACGACCTTGGCGGACGCCAGAGCTCGGGCGAGCTCGGGCTCGTCGCTAGGGGGCACGACGAGGTGCGTGGAGTGGTGCTACGGGCTCCTGGGGATGCACTGAGCACGGCTGCGTGCTCAGTTGCAGCTCTAGCCAACGGTGGCAACTGCGGCGACATGGCCGGCGGTGATGAGCTCTCGGGCTCGTTGCTACGTCTTGAGCTTGCATTGGTTTTCCTTGAAGAGTAAAGGGTGATGCAGCAATAGTAGCGTAAGTATTTCCCTCGGTTTTTGAGAACCAAGGTATCAATCCAGTAGGAGGCTCCTCAAAAGTCCCACGCACCTACACAAACAAACAAAGAACTCGCAACCAACGTAATAAAGGGGTTGTCAATCCCTTCATGGCCACTTGCGAAAGTGAGATCTGATAGAGATAGCATGATAAGATAAATATTCTTTTGGTATTTTATAATATAGATGCAAAAAGTAAAGATGCAAATAAAAGTAGATTGGAAGCAAGTATGATAAGACATAGACCCCGGGGCCATAGGTTTCACTAGTGGCTTCTCTCAAGATAGCATAAGTATTACGGTGGGTGAACAAATTACTGTCGAGCAATTGATATAATAGCAAATAATTATGAGATTATCTAGGCATGATCATGTATATAGGCATCACATCCGCAACAAGTAGACCGACTCCTGCCTCCATCTACTACTATTACTCCACACATCGACCGACTCCTGCCTGCATCTAGAGTATTAAGTTCATAAAGAACAGAGTAACGCATTAAGCAAGATGACATGATGTAGAGGGATAAACTCAAGCAATATGGTATAAACCCCATCTTTTTATCCTCGATGGCAACAATACACTACGTGCCTTGCTACCCTAACATCCTTTGGGAAAGGACACATAAGATTGAACCCAAAGCTAAGCACTTCTCCCATGGCAAGAAAGATCAATCTAGTAGGCTAAACCAAACTGATAATTCGAAGAGACTTGCAAAGGTAACTCAATCATACATAAAAGAATTCAGAGAAGATTCAAATATTATTCATAGATAAACTTGATCATAAACCCACAATTCATCGGATCTCGACAAACACACCACAAAAATAGTTTACATCGATTAGATCTCCACAAGAGAGGGGGAGAACATTGTATTGAGATCCAAAACGAGATAAGAAGCCATCTAGCTAATAACTATGGACCCGTAGGTCTGTAGTAAACTACTCACAACTCATTGGAGGGGCTATGGTGTTGATGTAGAAGCCCTCCATGGTCGATTGGCCGACGAAGGCTCCAAGATGGGATCTCGCGGATACAGAAGGTTACGGCGGTGGAAATTGTGTTTCGTTGGCTTCCTGGATGTTTTCGGGGTACGTAGGCTTATATAGGAGGAAGAAGTACGTCGGTGAACGCCCGAGGGGCCTACGAGATAGGGGCACGCCCTATAGGGGGGCACCCTCCTATCTCGTGGAGGCCTAGACTGCTTCTTGACTTGCACTCCAAGTCCTCTAGATCACGTTCGTTCCAAAAATCACTATCCCGAAGGTTTCATTCCGTTTGGACTCCGTTTGATATTCCTTTTCTTCGAAATACTGAAATAGGCAAAAAAACAGCAATACAGGCTGGGCCTCCAGTTAGTAAGTTGGTCCCAAAAATGATATAAATGTGTAAAATAAAGCCCATAAACATCCAAAAGGGGTAATATAATAGCATGGAACAATAAAAAATTATAGATACGTTGGAGACGTATCAAGCATCCCCAAGCTTAATTCTTGCTCGTCCTCGAGTAGGTAAATGATAAAAAAGAAATTTTTGATGTGGAATGCTACCTAGCCTAATTCTCAATGTAATTTTCTTTATTGTGGCATGAATGTTCAGATCCAAATGATTCAAAATAAAAGTTCATATTGATAAAAGAAATAGTAACACTTCAAGCATACTAATCAAAGTAATCATGTCTTCTCAAAATAACATGGCAAAAGAAAGTTCATCCCTACAAAATCATATAGTTAGGTTATGCTTCATTTTCGTCACGCAAAGATATTCCCAACTTCTATACCCCCGATGACAAGCCAAGCAATTGTTTCATACTTAAATAATCTCAAACTTTTTCAACCTTCACGCAATACATGAGCGTGAGCCATGGATATAGCACTATGGGTGGAATAGAATATGATGATGGGGATTGTGTGGAGAAGACAAAAAAAGAAAGTCTCACATTGACGAGGATAATCAATGGGCTATGGAGATGCCCATCAATTGATGTCAACATGAGGAGTAGGGATTGCCATGCAACGGATGCACTAGAGCTATAAAAGAATGCTCAACAAAAGAAAACTAGTGGGTGTGCATCCAACTTGCTTGCTCACGAAGACCTATGGCATTTGAGGAAGCCCATCGTACGAATATACAAGCCAAGTTCTATAATGAAAAATTCCACTAGTATGAAAAAGACAACTTATGAGACTCACTATATGAAAAACATGGTGCTACTTTGAAGCACAATATATGAGACTCACTACATGAAGAACAAGGTGCTACTTTGAAGCACAAGTGTGGAAAAGGAGATAGTAACATTGCCCCTTTTTATTTATTTTCTTTTTTCTTTTTTTTCTTTTTTTCTTTTTTTCTTTTGGGTCTTTTTTTGCCTTTCTTCTTTTTTTTTCTTTTTGCGCAATGCTCTAATAATGATGATCATCACACTTTTATTGATTACAACATATGAATTACAACTCAAAACTAGAAAAAGATATGACTCTATATGAATGCCTTCGGCGGTGTGCCGGGATGGTGCTATGAATCAAGAGTGACATGTATGAAAAATAATGCATGGTGGATTTGCCACAAATACGATGTCAACTACATGATCATGCAATGGCAATATGACAAAAGTAAAGTATGTCATGATGATGATAAATGGAACGGTGGAAAGTTGGATGGCAATATATCTCGGAATGGCTATGGAAATGCCATAATAGGTAGGTATGGTGGCTGTTTTGAGGAAGATATAAGGAGGTTTATGTGTGATAGAGCGTATCGTATCACGGGGTTCGGATGCACTGGCGAAGTTTGCACCAACTCTCAAGGTGAGAAAGGGCAATGCACGGTACCGAAGAGGCTAGCAATGGTGGAAAGGTAAAAGTGCGTATAATCCATGGACTCAACATTAGTCAAAAGAACTCATATACTTATTGCAAAAATTTAGAAGTCATCAAAAATCAAGTACTACACGCATGCTCCTAGGGGGATAGATTGGTAGGAAAATACCATCGCTCGTCCCCGACCGCCACTCATAAGGATGCACAAGCCATGTACACTTCATGTTTCAAATTTGTTACACAACTTTAATCATACGTGCATGCTACGGGACTTGCTAACTTCAACACAAGCATTCTTTCAATTCATAATCACCCAACTAGCATGACTTTAATATCACTACCTCCATACCTCCATATCTTAAAACAATTATCAAGTATCAAATTGATCATAGCATCCAATTCACTTCCTATGACAGTTTTTATTATACCCAACTTGGATGCCTACCATTCTAGGACCAATTTTATAACCATAGCAAATACCATGCTGTTCTAAAATACTCTCAAAAAGATATAAGTGAAGCATGAGAGACTAGCAATTTCTACAAAAATAAGCCACCGCCGTGCTCTAAAAGATATAAGTGAAGCACTAGAGCAAAAACTATCAAGCTCAAAAGATATAAGTGAAGCACATAGAGTATTCTAGAAAATTCTAATAAAATAAGCTTCTCCCAAAAGGTGTGTACAGCAAGGATGATTGTGGTAAACTAAAAACCAAAGACTAATATAATACACGGCGCTCCAAGCAAAACACATATCATGTGGCGAATAAAAATATAGCTCCAAGTAAAGTTACCAATGAACAAACACGAAAGAGGGGATGCCTTCCCGGGGCATCCCCAAGCTTAGGCTTTTGGCTATCCTTGAATACCTTAGGGTGTCATGGGCATCCCCAAGCTTAGGATCTTGCCACTCCTTATTCCATAGTCCATAAAAGCTTTACCCAAAACTTGAAAACTTCACAACACAAAACTCAACAGGAAATCTTATAAGCTCCGTTAGTGAAAGAAAACAAAACCACCACATAAGTTACTGCAATGAACTCATTCTTTATTTATTTTGGTGTTACACCTACTGTAATCCAACTTCTCTATGGTTTATAAACTAATTTACTAGCCATAGATGCATCAAAATAAGCAAACAACACACGAAAAACAGAATCTATCAAAAACAGAACAGTCTGTAGCAATCTGTAACTAATGCAAACTTATGGAACTCTAAAAATCCTACCAAAATAGGAAGTCCTGGACAATTTGTCTATTAATCATCAGGAAAACGAATAAACGAAAAAGCACGTTTCTGTGATTTAACAAAACTAAATTCGTGCGTGCAAAGTTTTTGTTTTTCAGCAGAATCAAATCAACTATCATCGTAGGTTATCCTATAGGTTCTACTTGGCACAAACACTAATTAAAAGATAAAAACACATCTAAACAGAAGGTAGATGCAAGATTTATTACTAAACAGGAACAAAACAAAAAACACAAAGAAAATTGGGTTGCCTCCCAACTAGCGCTATCGTTTTAACGCCCCTAGCTAGGCATAACTTCAATGATGCTCATATGAAAGACAAGAATTGAAGCACAAAGAGAGCATAATAAAACACATGACAAAAACATCTAAGTCTAACATACTTCCTATGAATAGGCATCTTATAGGAAAACAAATTATCACAGCAACCAAAAACTAGCATATGCAAGGAAGCGGAAACAAACAATAGCAATCTCAACATGAAGAGAGGTAATTTAGTAACATGAAAATTTCTACGACCATATTTTTCTCTCTCATAATAATTACATGTGGGATCATAAGCAAATTCAACAAAATAGATATCACATAAAATATTTTCAACATGATCCACATGAATGCAAAGTTGACACTCTTCCAAAATAGTGGGATTAACATTAACTAAAGTCATGACCTATCCAAACCCACTTTCAATATTATTGCAAACACTATTACCAATCTCATATTCATCATGAGGCTTAAATAAATTTTCAAAATCATAAGAAGAATCACCCCAATCATGATCATTGCAACAAATAGTAGTCATAGCAAAACTAGCATCCCCAAGCTTGAGGTTTTGCATATCATTAACACAATTGACATTAAGAGAATTTATAATAACATCATTGCAATTATGCTTTTCATCGAAGGAAATATCAAGTATGGGTGCAATAGCAATGATCTCATGTTTAAAATAAGGAACTATAGCAAATTCATCTTCATAAATATTGGCATCATGGCCATAAGAATAGCAAGCATCATGCTCATCAAGGGATATTTCAATCAAATCATCGGAATCATTCTCTATAGATTCATGCATATCATTATTTTCTTCCAAAGCAACGGTCATTCTTTCAATAAATTCTTGGACAACATTATGAGCAAAGTTTTCATTGCAATATTTAAGTATGACAGAATTTCAGATTTGTTGAGAGTAAAATCATACTTTTCAATCAAAGAAGCAACTTCATGAGCACCCTTAAAAACGACAAATTCTTCAATTTTTTCGATTTCATAGTAACTATAAACACCCTTTGCATAAGAAGATAAGATTTCATTATCATTGAACTCACATAGGTAGGGTAGGTGTTTTTTAGGGTTCTTAGAGCAACAAGTAAAATCACAGATTTCACAAAGATTCCAAGCATAGCATAGCAAACTATTTATATGATACCATAAGAGCTTTCCTTTTTCAGACAAATGATGACGCACAAAATGAGCATGCTCATCTAAAGATTTCCCATCAACTAGGCTAGTTGGGGTTTCAGCACGAGCGCATAAGGATCAAAGATGATCCAAGTATAACACTTTAAGTGGATCCATATCAATAGATTTTTAGCAAGCTAAGATGCAAGCAAATAGATGGCACATGGAAACACAAACAAAAAGACATACGGGAAGAAGGCAAAGAAAGGCGAATAAAACGGCAAGCGTGAAGTGGGGGAGATGAAAACGAGAGGCAAATGGCAAATAATGCAAATGCGAGGGAGATGAGTTTGTGATGGGTACTTGGTATGTCTTAACTTGAGCGAAAAGACCTCCCCGGCAACAGCGCCAGAAATCCTTCTTGCTACGTCTTGAGCTTGCATTGGTTTTCCTTGAAGAGTAAAGGGTGATGCAGCAATAGTAGCGTAAGTATTTCCCTCAGTTTTTGAGAACCAAGGTATCAATCCAGTAGGAGGCTCCTCAAAAGTCCCACGCACCTACACAAACAAACAAAGAACTCGCAACCAACGTAATAAAGGGGTTGTCAATCCCTTCACGGCCACTTGCGAAAGTGAGATCTGATAGAGATAGCATGATAAGATAAATATTTTTTTGGTATTTTATAATATAGATGCAAAAAGTAAAGATGCAAATAAAAGTAGATTGGAAGCAAGTATGATAAGAGATAGACCCCGGGGCCATAGGTTTCACTAGTGGCTTCTCTCAAGATAGCATAAGTATTACGGTGGGTGAACAAATTACTGTCGAGCAATTGATAGAATAGCGAATAATTATGAGATTATCTAGGCATGATCATGTATATAGGCATCACATCCGCAACAAGTAGACCGACTCCTGCATGCATCTACTACTATTACTCCACACATCGACCGACTCCTGCCTGCATCTAGAGTATTAAGTTCATAAAAAACAGAGTAACGCATTAAGCAAGATGACATGATGTAGAGGGATAAACTCAAGCAATATGATATAAACCCCATCTTTTTATCCTCGATGGCAACAATACACTACGTGCCTTGCTGCCCCTGCTGTCACTGGGAAAGGACACCGCAAGATTGAATGCAAAGCTAAGCACTTCTCCCATGGCAAGAAAGATCAATCTAGTAGGCCAAACCAAACTGATAATTTGAAGAGACTTGCAAAGGTAACTCAATCATACATAAAAGAATTCAGAGAAGATACAAATATTATTCATAGATAAACTTGATCATAAACCCACAATTCATCGGATCTCGACAAACACACCACAAAAAGAGTTTACATCGATTAGATCTCCACAAGAGAGGGGGAGAACATTGTATTGAGATCCAAAAAGAGAGAAGAAGCCATCTAGCTAATAACTATGGACCCGTAGGTCTGTGGTAAGCTACTCACAACTCATTGGAGGGGCTATGGTGGTGATGTAGAAGCCCTCCGTGGTCGATTCCCCCTCCGACGGAGCACCGACGAAGGCTCCAAGATGGGATCTCGCGGATACAGAAGGTTATGGCGGTGGAAATTGTGTTTCGTTGGCTCCTGGATGTTTTCGAGTGCGTAAGCTTATATAGGAGGAAGAAATACGTCGGTGGGCCTTGGGGGCCCTCGAGGGCAGGCGCCCTATAGGGGGTGGCACGCCCTCCTATCTCATGGAGGCCTCGGTTGCTTCATGACTTGCACTCCAATTCCTCTGGATCACGTTCGTTCCAAAAATCATGCTCCCGAAGGTTTCATTCCGTTTGGACTCCGTTTGATATTCCTTTTCTTCGAAATACTGAAATAGGCAAAAAAACAGCAATACGGGTTGGGTTTCCAGTTAGTAGGTTAGTCCCAAAAATGATATAAATGTGTAAAATAAAGCCCATAAACATCCAAAAGGGGTAATATAATAGCATGGAACAATCAAAAATTATAGATACGTTGGAGACGTATCACTCATTGCGGACGGCGGCTAGGGAGGGAGATGGAGCACGAGGAGAGAGGGGAAAGGGGTAGGGGCTCACGGCGAATCCAGCAGAGGCAACGGCGAGGCCGGGGAGAGGCTGGAGCTCGCGAATCCCCGGTTAGTTCGCCAGCGGTCAGAGGTTGAAGACGAGGTCGGGGACGACGCTGCAGGTCTCACTACAAAAAAAAGACACATCCGTGACATTTTGGGCCGAACGAATCTTTTTCTGTCATACATATGACACTTCTATGACGATAATTGTGACAAAACTCGGAATTATCATAGATGTGGTGGGCTCCTACTTCTATGACAAAAAGTCATGACAGAAAATGGGCTTTTCGTCACAGGCGGACGGAGACGCAGCTGCATGACATTCTTTGGGCCGTCCATGACGGAAAAACCATGGTAGAAGCGAGGCGAGGAAAATTTGGGAGTTCCTCATTACGGTGGGAGGTCGGGGCGAGCGATGCGCGTTCTCTTGTACACATCTGGCGCATGTGTGCGGGCGTTAGCTCTAATCAACCCGAAGCGAGGCGTTGGGCTCTAATCAACCCGGCGATTGACTGCAAGCGACTCTGTGATCTTGAACCGGTCGATCGATCGATGGTGTTAATCGAACCCGATCGGCGATTCTTCACTCTGCTGCTAATCTGAAGCGGTCGATGTTGCCTCAGGGATGAGCAGTGAGCATTGCGGGGGTGGATGAGCGATGAGCGATGGCGTTGCCTCTGGATTAACAGGACCCGTGGTGTGCGAGGCTGGATGAGCGAGAGATGGTGGAGGGTGGTTGAGCGATGGCGGTGGAGTAGCGTGCGATGGAGGCTGGATGAGCAGGAGCCCGTGGAGGCTGGAGGAGGTCGACGGTAGCCCGTGGAGGCCGGAGGAGGTCGACGGTGGAGATGGGCGGTATCCGTGGAGTCCGTTTTGCGGTATGCCACACCCTCCCGATGAACAGGACCTCGAGGGAGTCTGGACTAGGGGTGTCCGGATAGCGGACTATCAATATCCGCCGGACTCCCGGACTACGAAGATAGAAGATTGAAGACTCGGCTCGTGTCCGGATGGTACTTTCCTTGGCGTGGAAGGCAAGCTTGGCAATCTGGATATGTAGATCTCCTACCATTGTAACCGACTCATGTAACCCTAGCCCTCTCCGGTGTCTATACAAACTGGAGGGCCTTAGTCCGTGGGGCGAACATACATCTCAACAATCATACCATAGGCTAGCTTCTAGGTTTAGCCTCCTTGATCTCGTGGTAGATCTACTCTTGTACTACCCATATCATCAATATTAATCAAGAAGGACGTAGGGTTTTACCTCCATCGAGAGGGCCCGAACCTGGGTATAAACATTGTGTCCCTCGTCTCTTGTTACCATCCGCCTAGACGCACAGTTCGGGACCCCCTACCCGAGATCCGCCGGTTTTGACACCGACAACCCCCGTTTCAATCGTAGCACTCCAACACAAGTCCGTTTCGTCTGTTTTGCGGTATGCCACATCCCTCCCGATCAACAGGACCCCCGTTTCGACCATAGGAGGTACATTTCGTATGTTTTGTGGTATGCCACACCCCTCCCGATCAACAGGACCCCCGTTTCGACTGTAGGAGGTCCGTTTCCTCCGTTTTGCGGTACGCCACACCCCTCCCGATCAACATGACCCCCGTTTCGACCGTAGGAGGTCCATTTCCTCCGTTTTGCGGTATGCCAGGCCCCTCCCGATGAACAGGATCCCGTTTCAAACATGGCCGGTCGAACACAAGGCCGTTTCCTCTGTTCTGCGGTACGCCAGGCCTTGTTTCTATCAGCTGTTCCGTCCAAGCCCTCCCGATGAACACGACGACGCATTCCATTCTGACCCAGTCGGTTGGCTCCCCATGAACACGACGACGACACTATTTCTCTGTTCCGACCCAGCTATGTACACGATCCCTGGCCGTACGTATGCGCGAGTAGGCATTCGAGACCCCGCCCGTATGTACACATACGTGGCCGTAATTTTTTTCTTGCACCCTGGCCGTTGTACGTACGTGTACATGCTACGTGCGCGCCTCTACAACGACCAAATGTACGCATACGTTCGCGACGAATGACAACGCTACATACGCTTCGACCGGTGGGTCCCGATCGTCGAGCAATTGCTTACTGCGAAGATGTAGCCGGTGGGTCCCAGCAATGTCGGCGAATCGTTTTGTTTTTGTTTTTGCGGGACGCACTTCCTTGTGTGCGAAGGTGTAGGTAGTGGGTCCCGAAGTCGGGGAACATTTTTCGCGAAATATGGTGGCCCATCCGGTGGGTCCCTCGCTGTCGTGGAGGAATAATTATTTTGCGTGTAATAAGGAGGCACTTCCTTGCGGCGCCGTGGACCCAAATCGACCTCTCCACGCCAAGATACTCTTCCGATGGAAGTCGGTTGTTGACCACATTGACCACGCCCGCCGAGAGCACCACGGTGGTGGGCGGCAATGAGGCCTAGGAAGGGGACGGCGGAGCCGGGAAGATGTAGCGATGGATGCCCACGCCAAGAGGAGTCTGAGGTTCATTGGTTGGCTGCGGTGTGAGGCTGCCGTCACCGAGAATAACGGGGGTGTGGGTGAGTAGAGGATGGCACGGCCGGTGGTGGGAGTAGTGCGGGCGGTGAGGCCTCCGTGGCATCCACCCGCCACGGAGGCGGGAGCATGCGGCACGACCGGCGCTGCTTTGGGCGGCTGGAGCATGAAGACCGGAGGTTGAAGAAGCACTACGGCCGTTGGATGGACATTGTACGGTCACTGGAGCTAGAATCGTTCATATTGACTAAGTTGACAAAGACCTCCGTCCCCTAAACTTAGTAGGCCCACAACTCAGCCTCCCACCAAGGTGAGTCCCTGCTAGCAGGGGGAGTATTCATTTTTTTTGTGCGTAATAAGGAGGCATTTTCGATGGGTCCGAGCTGACAGCGGGGGGAACGTTTTTTTTGCGAAATACAGAGACCCTTCCAGTGGGTCCCAGCTATCAGGTGGAGGAATCATTATTTTGCGCGTAATAAGGAGGCATTTTCCTGTGTGGGCCCCTACTGTCAGCTTCTTCCGATGGCTGTTGTTTGTTGACCATGTTGACCTCACCGCGCCGAGAGCACAAACGCGGTGGACGAGGGTGAGGCCCACGAAGAGAACCACCCGAAGCCGGCGAAGCCATCGCAGCAGATGCCCACGCTGAGGGGAGAACGATGGCCGATCGTCCGGCAAGGGTGAGGCCGACGTCGGAAAATAACAGGATGTGTGGGTGGTTAGAGGATGGCTGGCAGCAACCTGACACCACCACGGAGGAGGGAGAAGGCAGTCCCGTCGGCGCTGGTTTGGGCGGCTGGAGCAGGAAGATCAGAGATTGAAGAAGCACGGCGGCCGTTGGATGGATATCCAACAGTCACTACTATGTGTCGACTAAGTTGACAAAGCCTTGCGTACGCGTCACAAAAAATTAGGACAGCGTCATCGTCAACCTAGTAGGCCCAGAAGTCAGCCTCCAAATCTGTGGAAAACAGCATACAACCCATTAGCCATTATTTTCAATAATTTACAACCCATTTGCTAATTCTTAAGGACATTTGAAGCCCATATTCTTTTTATTAGCATTACAGACCATATATTTTGGGCACTACTAAAAAATTCAACGAAATTTTGCATATTACGGTGGGGTCCAAACTCTTTTAATCATGAAATTTTGAGTCACGCTAAAAATAATTTTCAAAAAATTATATCAAAATAAAATTCAAAAAACAATTCTTCGCAAAAAAAAGAATGAAATTTAGAATCTTAACTAGCAAGATGCCCGTTCGTTGCACGGAACATGAAGATGCATTTGTATGAGTAGTTTATCTTGTGGGAGAAAAGATGATATTTTAATGTAATTGCTTGTTGGCTTTGGTTTTTATAAGAGTAGAGAGTAGAGAAATCCTGAAAAATGATATTTTAATGCAATTGCCGTTAGGCTTTGGTTTAAAAATTTACAGCCCATTTCTTACAACTTATAGCCCGTTTTCTGGGGAAGCCCATTTCTTACTACTTACATCCCTCCTCGTCTTGAAAGATTTGCAGCCAATATTGAGAAAAGCAAGTAGGCCTCGGTTTTGGTATTCTCCAAAAAAAAACTGGCTAGCCAATTTGAGAAAGAAAAATATATCAACTGGGCTCGTCATGTGCTTAATAAAAGCGTAAGCGTGGGCTAGACAGACCACAGCCTTATGACACGCAGTTGAGCTCCATCTCTGGCTGAAAAACAAGCTGGGCGAGCTCTTTGGGTCCACGTGTTATCCGCTCATTGTGTAATTTTCTCGTTTATTGACTACATTGACAATGGCGTGGAACCAAGTTGTCAAACAATTAGGAGGAAGTATTTTTTTGGCTTGTAATAACGAGGCACCTGCTTGTGAAATGCAATGACCCTGGTGGTCCCTACTGTCAGCCTCTCCACGTACAGTCATCTCCTGATTCCTCTTGGTTGTTGACCATGTTGACAACACCAGACAGCGGCGGGCTCAGCGAGCTAACCAAGGTGGAGAACGACGGCAAGGCCTCGGACGGGAATGAACAGCAGCCATGGAAGATGTGGCAGTGTAGTGGCAGGTGGAGGGGAGTATGAGGGCAACAACATGCAAGTCAAGCATACAAATGGTACAAAAAGCCCAAGGATTAATTGTTCATCAAATTTTTAGACAAAACCCAGATTGAATATGACAGTAACATCTAACCCAACCACTCTTTTTTGCAGTCACAAACAAATGGATCAGTCTGATCCATAAAATCAACATCCCGTGCAAAAAAATGTATTTCAGGATGTCTACAACTTATTGTAAATAGAAGCCGAGCACATTTAGAAGCCCATTTGTCCACCTGAACTTCTTTTTTTGCTGTTCAACAAGTTCGTCCGTGAGAAATCTCTTGCTGTAAAAATTAAGCCTCATGGACAATAGTAACCTTGCATTCAACAGGAAGAATGTGACAAAGCTTCTGTTTTCCTGGTTGGATGCATATCGTCCCATCGTTATTGTCCTCAAACGAATGTCATGATAACTGAGAAAATCCTTGTGCTTATTACGCCAACGATTGGTTATATCTTTTCTCCATGTGGTTACGCCTAAGTAGACATGAAGATTGAAAACAGTTAAGGTCTGAAAAAGAGTATGTCGAAAGAGCGAAAGCTAAGCAGTTAATTCTAGTACAATATATCGTGCTTTCAATGTGCATGAAATCATCACCTCTATGTATAAATTCTCCGAGATTGAAAGCATCGCAGCAAGCCAATAATTATGTCGGATCAAAACTATACATTACGATATATATGATCTTGTGAGAATCCAACAGACATTGATAGGCTATCAATGGGCGAACTCTTCATTGAGCATATAACATAATATTAGTACCCAAAGTGTACTCCAAGATGATATAAAACTTATGCGCACAAATGAAAAATGTAGCATATGATTACAAATGTGTAGATGATAATATACGGTACACGAAAAGTGAGGATCAAACACCAACTCCTTGTGATTATTAAGCGGGTCATGAATTACACCCAAGGTCTCCAGTTTGGATCACGAGACAACAGATTATTTCTGAAGGTGTATAACAATTATGAAGGAGCAACCTTTCAAGTGAAGGGGCATCTTTGATGATGAGTTGTTGTCCTTTAAAACAAATTCCAATGCTTTTAAGGTGAGGCGACTTTATTTGGAGACAACTGATACCAATTTCTATTCCCAAAACAATCAGCAAGCGCTCGAGGCGAGGCAACTGGAGTGGATGATCTTGTCTTGATGAGGCCTCCGACAGATAAACCACCACAAGCAAAAGTTTTTTTAGCAGTGGGAGTTGAAGCATTTGTACCATATCATCTGGTAGATGGCACCGGGCGAAGGTGGCGGTGTGGAGAGAGGAGGAAAACTGCGAGATGGACAACGGTGGTGTGGGCACGAATTCTTGGTATGTTCGTGGTATGAAACTTTCGTGGTAATGGTAGAACTCAAATTGCTGGAGTTTTCCGAATTCAGGGAATGTCAGCCAAGCATCCACCTTGCCGGGTATGGATAGCAGCTAGCTTGTCGGGATGCAGAGTCATTGAACAAGGCCCTGTTGGTGAGAAGAGATGATGGCTCTTAGGAGATCAAATTCAGGAAGGGCAGATATCTGACGACAGTCGAGATTGAGGGGCGCGGTGTGCCATAGAGGGCGCCACCGAGTTGAGAGGACTTGTGTGCGACAACAATCCTTGGTGGGGAGAAGCGAGATGATCTCCTCAAGGATGACGCCCGGGAGATCACTGATGCAGTCCACCGAAGATTCTACCAGATCCTCAGATCCGGGTGGGGGGGCTCGCCGCTTCTCCCCGTGCTACCGGGTGCGGGATCTACAACCGGCGTCGCCGCTGGCGGGAGCCTCATCTTCTTGGCGTTGGGGCCAGCCGACTCCATTTTCCTTGTGGGCGTCACGCCGAGCTCACGGGTTTGATCAGAGTAGCCAGAGACGAGCCTAGTGGCAGTGCAAGTGGGGAAGAAGGAGGGCTGGGGATTTCTGTAGGAGTGGAAGAAGAGGAGCAGGCGTTTTCTATACGAGTGAGGAAGAAGGTGAGCAGGGTTTTCTGGACGAGTGAGGAAGATTGGGGAGCGGGGGAATTGGGTGGGGAGACGGAAGCGGGAGAGCGAGCTGTTCGTGTTTATAAGGCCCGCTGCACTAACTACTCGCTTTTTCCCAAGAACCGCTCTCTTCTTTTGCATTGCTGCATTGGAGGTGGCGCATGGGCTTGGCTGACTGGCCATGCATGCAGGATGCATGTGCCCACCGGCCACTGCATGCGCCTGGTTTGTTACTAGGCCTATTTAATAGGGTGGTTATGGAGTAAATTAAGTAGATTTATTTTCTCTATGTGCATCCACCAAATTAGAGGATCTTGATCTTGGATCTGAACACTCACATTAAACTAACATTCAGAAGAACAAAAGTTCAGCATGTCTATGCATCTCAATGATTCACCATACTATAACCAATATACAAAGCTGTGAGAAGGTGTGGAAATAAAGAAAATCGGTCGATGCTTCTCTGAGCAAAGGGCCTCCCTGCGCACGCATTAATTTCCTGGGCATGCTTGTTTCTTCTCAATGTTGCGAGCACTTTGAGCATGTTGGCAACTCCACAGCTAGCTAGCTGCCTCATCTTGCAATTGATGTTGACACATTTGCCGCAAACACATGAGGCAATAGAGATGACTCAACATGGGTCCATATTGTGCAGTGCCCCTAAAATCATATTCATTGTCCTGAATCTGAAAAGATAGGAAAACAGTAGCTATACTTAAATGGTGTTGCAAAACAATAGCACATATCAATAGCTCGGCATGACAAAACACGATCATCATCGGGACGAAGGGATCTTGGCCTGCTGAGGAAGATTATATATAATTTCATAAGTCCTTGGTTGATTTCCACCTTTGGCTGCCTTTGCTTGTTTGCTCCTCCACACATGACAGGATCGTTCCGCCTTGCATTGACAAAGTCAGCGTCTGAATAAGCTAATTTCATCTAGTGGTGGTCATTGTACCTAATTACGAATGTAGGAATACAGGAGCACCATGAGGTTAGGCGATAGCGGTAGATGCAGCCATATAAATTTTGTGTGGTGCTACCAAAATTGAGATTTGTATCCCTTCCGTTATGAGAATTCTTCTTGAAGTTGGTAGAATGTGACGGCTTGTTCTTTGCATCAAACTTGCCTTTCCCCTGAGATTTGTTCTTATTGTTTTGGGGCTGGTTGGGCTGGAAGTTCTTCTCGTGTACCATGTGGGCACTAGAAGCTCCCTCAGCGACCCGAGCACGTGTGTCTTTTGCTCCCGCCTTCTCCTCAAAATCAAGAGTGGTAATGAGATCCAAAACAGAAAACTCATGTCTCTTGTTTTTCAGAGAAGTAGCAAAATTGTTCCAGGAAGGTGGAAGCTTGGCAATGATGGTCCCAGCAACAAATTTGTCCAGCAACACACACTTAAAGTACTCAAGTTCCTTAGAGAGTGATTGTATCTCATGAGTCTGCGGAACAACAGAGCGCTCATCAGTCATCTTGTAGTCACATAATTGCTCCATGACGTACAACTCGTTGGCAGCACCCGAGGGCCCAAACGTGGCCTCGAGCGCAGCCCACATGTCTTTGCTGCCGTCAAACGACATATATGAATCCACAATGGAATCGTCAAGAACACTCAGCAGGGCGGCTTTGAAGAGGGTATCCATGTTCTGAAAAGCTTCCTGCTATGTAGGATTAAGATCGCCCTCAGGCTTACCCTTAGTGGCGTCATAGCAGTACATGATCTGAAACCAATATACTGCTCTTGTGTGCCACCTTTTATATTGCACCCCCTTAAAAGTAGGCGACTTCAAAAGCGCAGCAAAACCACTCGGAGTAAATTGCCTGTAATCAGGTTTTTGGATTGGATTGTTGAATATATGAGCAATTCAGTATGAGGTATAGATCATGACGACAATTGCAAACATCAAAGTAATGATGCGGACTAAACCAGGAGGACAGAATCACATCTTTGTCTGTGAGGCAGCGAACCGATGTGGTTGATGTTGTCACTCATGTCGTTGATGAAGAGGTTACCGAGGTCGGGGAAGAAGGATGTCGTTGAGGAAGTCGTCGCTGGCAGCAGTCACAAGAGTGTGCTCCCCAAAAACCTGATCGCCCCTCTCACGTACAGGATCACGAAAGGCGGGGTTTGGAGGACTATTGTCCCTTCTCGCGGTGCACGCTGGAAGGAGGGCTGGAGAAGAATTGTGTGAAGGCGCTAAGATCTGGAACCGTGCGAAACCATATGTAGAGCGGCGGCTAGGGTAGAGCATGTCAGGTCGGTCATGCGAGTATAATACTAGGCCTTTGGCCCCCAAACCCCACGTCCAAGTCAATAATAGCTCAAAAAAGTCAATAATAGCCCCACCAAGGTTTGTCTCAAAAAAATGGAGTAATTAAGACGTCCGTTAGTCCCTTTAGTATAAATACAATATCATTAATAATGGCCCCACCTTTTGTCTCACAAAGTATGTTGGAGTACAACTGGCTACACGTTTACAATCTGCTTCTCTTCTCTCTCCTCTTCTCTCTCCTTCAACTAAGCAGAAATACTATATTTCAATCCTTATGGCCTGCTTATGTCATCTAATTGTAGTACTTGCTCTAAAGTTACTATCCACTGTGTAGTCTGAAATGCGGGCGTGCGTGGCGGTGCCCTCGATCGTGGCGCCCTTCAACGCGGCGAGCAATGAGAGGTCGTGTCATACGACTTGCCATCAATGTGGGCGGCGGGCTCACCGGCGCCGGGAGGAAGCCTTGAGTGGGGAGGGGTTTTTGTTGGGCCAAGAAGGTGAGAAGCCAACTTGGGATCGGTCCGGACGGGGAAATATCATGTGCTCCCATACTCTGCATATGACACTAGTCTATGTTACTACTCCCTCCTTTCTAGTTTATAGAGATGTTTAGAGTAACATAGTAATATGTTATGATACAAGTTACTCACCACTATGACCAGCCTTGGCCTCTCCCGGTGCTCCACCATGTATAGCTGCTAAGCACGCCACGTAGGCATAAAATATGATGTGGCACCAATAAACTAAGCACCTATGCATTGAAGACTTGAGTTACTAAGCCATTTAATGCACTTAGCACCTCATCTAAAGAGCATTAATAGTATAGCCAGCTGCTGGCTATAAGCCAGTGCCATGTCATCTATAGCCCATCTTATAGTCAACATGTACAATAGTAGATCAAAAGAGTGTACTACTTTTTTATTATGTGGCCCAACTTTCATTCTCACAAAGTGCCTAGGAGCACGTGCTAGAGCTAGCTCTTCACAAAGAGCCCGCTTACCTTCTCTCTTCTCTTCTCTTTCCTCCAACTAAGCAGAAATATACTAGTTTATTCCTTATAGTCCGCTGACTCAGCTCTATTGTACTTGCTCTAAGCACATCTAAGCACTTACTAGCACCCCTTGATGTGGACCTTGGCGGTGTCGTCACCTTGTGTCTCATAATTTTCCTCGTCATCATCTCGGTCCTAGAAGATCTCACCCACATCATCATTAGCATGCAGCCGCCTTGATAGACAACGTCTTGCGAAGGAGTAGAGGCGATCGGGGCCTTCCACCACCACGTCGTGGGCACTCCGTATGTGCTCGTGTGCGTGCAGCGTCGTGTTTTTCATCGGTGCTAGCTCTAAGGCCGAGGCTGCGGTCATCTTCGTCTCCGACTAGTAGTTGAGCAACGACGGCAAAGAGGTCTTTGCAAGAGATCGTATGCCCGTTGCGTCGCGAGCCACCGTAGCACGATGAACCGGGCGTCGCCGCGGATGGCGTACGCCTCCATGCAGCCGAGTGTGTGCGCATGCATGTGTTATTCACGTGCATTCCGCGGCCGGGCGTGTGTGCATGCACGTCTTGTGTACGTGTGTTGTGTGCTCCATGTTGTGCGCGTATATGCATGAGTTGGATCGGATGGAGTTAGTGCGTTGGCTTGTGTACATGCGTGGCTGCATGCGTCCTGTACATGCGTGGCTTGTTGCGTGGTTATCAATAATTCAATATAAACTACTCCCTCCGTTCCTAAATATAAGTCTTTCTAGCCATTTCAAATAGACTACAACATACGGATGTATGTAGACATATTTTAGAGTGTAGATTCACTCATTTTGTTGTCGGGAATCTATGCTCTTCAACTCTTTTCTTTTACGCGAGCTTTGTTCATCCTTTTCCCAACACGCGAGACATCTAGCATCAAGGTGCACGTGTCATGCAAGAAAATGGAGATAATCAGATAAGCAGTGCGTAAGTGAGTCGTGTGGGGGGGAGCGGGGGGAAACCCTTTTTTGTAAGTGAAAGTGAGTCGTGCACTTCGATGGCACCTACGCAATATTTTTTCTCCTCGATGGCACATGAATAGTGCACGTACTCAACGACGGAGCACGGGATGGTAGAAATGACATGGTCAGCCCTTTTTTGGAGAGAGTACATACTACTAGTAAATAACTTTGATGTGTCCCGTCAACTCGCAGAACGACAAGAAGCTTGATTATGCCTTCTCCCTCGCCAACGTGTGCACGGTGGCTCGTGGCACAAGGAGAAACTTTTGCTTACAAGCGGTGGACGTGCAGCAGTTCATTTGGTGTCAGATTGCTAGAAGCACTACTGTAGAACCATCGACTTCCGGAAGAGGTGAAGAGCCAAGCACAAGGTCACCTACTAACCTTAGGCTAGGGGTAGTGGGAGTAACATAAGTAGGGGTACCTCCTTTTTTTATTCTAGAAACAACCACATGCGAATATCAAGGTCTTTGGTTCGTAGAACAAATTTCCTGCGATCCGTGCTCAGCCCTCCTCTATCTCTCTTCTCAGCCAGCCAGTGGACGCTTGGAGCCCATCATCTGTTTGCTCACATGCGGTCCCACATGTCGGTGAAAGCAAGAGGACCCAGTGAACTCGCACATCTTTCACCTCGGCGTCTTTGGTGATGAAAAACAAATCAATAAAGATCTTGGTGGCGCTTTTGGATTTACTCAAGAGTAGTAAGGTTCTATTCTGATTTAACCCAAGATGCACATCTCGTGGCTTCAACTACCACTCTATTTTCTTTCATGACACGACACGGATCTTGGATGTCCCACATGTCGGCAAAAGGAGGAAGAACGACCAAATCTTGGTTGTGCTCTCAGATTAGACTAGTTGTGCTAACTTAAAATTTTTATGTGTACTCCCTCCGTTCCAAAATACTTGACTTCCATTTGTCCAAAATGGATGTACCTATATACTAAAACATGTCTAGATACATATATATTTTGACAAATAGAAGGCATGTATTGTGCAACGGAGGGAGTAGAATGGATGCAAGTCTTGGTATTGGGAAGAAGAGTACATCCATATATTGATAGAGTGTTGGAGTTGGCCTTACAAGTGGGACCGCAGTTGAGGAAACCGACTATCGGCAAACCCCCACCTCACCCGCCGCGCGATGGCTGAGTTAGAGAAACGATGAGATTGCTCTAGCACGGACTCCAAGAAATATGGTGTCAGATGGATGTCATGGTGGTGGCGTGTGCCGTACTCCTGGACGTGAATGCTTGTTCTAGCCCATGCCACCCTACTACTCCTACTACTTACTATATACTACTAGTATCGAGGATTCGAGGTCTTTGATTACGTCTGTGAACACATTAACATATGGCTACAGTAAAAACACCCGCCCGATGCGTGAAGCATGTGAAGCTAGTACAAATAGTGTACTACTATTGTTGATTGGCCTCATCCGATAACCTGTTGTAATGCATGTACAATTTTGTATTCGGAAAATATTTTTTTGCCTCATCGCACCACTCACTCACAGAAGCAACTCGAAAGCCATTCATAAATTTAGTAAGTTTATCACAAGCATATCATTTTATTACATACAACAGGTCATCAACCCACATGGACAACAAGGATACATTATAAATACTAAAGTTTTCACCACACAACAAATAACAAGAAATGAAATGAACTTCAACTCAACCATTCCTCGGCGTTGGAAACGCTTGCTTTGAACCACAAGTGATTCTCTTGGACGGGCCATCCATTGTCGATCTGGAGACCAACGCAGGAATGATCATCCAGGCTGAAGCGGCCTACTATATTAGTACCAGGGTAGGGAACCACCCAAATGTTTGAGGTATAGACACAATTGCTTCTCATAAATGGTAGTAACGTTGTGTCAACAGCAGTTGGATCGCCTTTCACCGTCATTGGATAGTTTTGTCCAAGGAAGAGCGAGTTTTCTCCAAGACTATCAATTCTGTACCAGGGAGAAGGAGTTGGTGCTAGCACACTTGTATCCATCCCGAATACAATGCAACGGGTGTTGGAATAGGTCCGGAGAGTGCGACCATGGGAGACTACACCTGCTTCCTTAGTAGTAACATCATCAGTGGGCTGTATACGCACAAGAAGAGGTGATCCATCGGAATTAGTTGCGAGGCGCCACAGAGTATATGGGCGCTGCTCGTCCTCATGCTCGTGATCATCACCATCGTCATCTCCCCCTTGGTTATAAAATTTTTCAAGTATAGGTGGTGGAATGTTCACAGGACCTTGGAAACACAAGAAGAAGGTTAATTAGTAAAGGGAAACTTGCTAACCTGCATGCATGTGGATGAAACAATTATAATTACGGCGGAAGACAAACGTACCGAAACTACGAGGATCCCATGCAAAAACAGTGCCACGAGTGGTGGCAGCAAACACAAGGCCCTTGTATTGAATTGCATCATAGTACTCATCCGTGTACAGAAACTGATTTTTGAGCAATATCCATCGAGTCAAACCACAAAGGACGGCAACAAGCTTGTCGAAGATAGCAACAACTTCATAGTTGTTGTAATTCCAAGAGCGTTTGGGAACTTGACAAATTGCTATCTTCCGTAGAAGACAGTCACCATGATCGTATTTGAACGTGCGTACAATACCGGTGTGCTCAGCCTCTGGGCAGTCTGCTGAGATTTTTTGGAAGTGGAACCCGGTCACGAGTGTACACATTCACAAGTTCCCACTCGTGATTGGACCCAATGTAAACAACCCAATCTCCATTTGCTTTGCCCAAGCCTTGCCCTCAGCGATGGCATCTTAACATCATACGTATCATTATCAAGCGGCATCAACTTGCATAGGGCGAGGCCTCCGTCCTGCCGGCGCCAGTCATCAGGGTCACGGCAAAGAAGATAGGGGAGATCAGACCGCTCATTGACTCTTGGGTTCCTTGTAAAGATGTTATTAGTTGAGTCGAGAATGGGCTTGAGCAGAACTGCCATGCTAGCCGAGGTGATGGCGTCGCACCGATCAATGAGTTCCTCCACCACGTCATCTTTCGGATCGGGGCAAGAATAACGGGGTCATTTCGGCCTGTTCCTCCATGGAAAACGATCGAACAATGGCGAAAGAAAGGGTGAAGGGCTGGAGGAAAATGGAGGAGGAGAGGAAGAGCGTGCGACAACGGTTCCAAATCGAGAGGAAAGGCGAAGAGTCGGTGGGCGGTTGCGGTTTGCCACAGTTCACGAAGAGGCGCCGCCTACGTCCGTTCGAAATACTACTACTCGTCGTCGTCTCACGATATGTTGGAGCAGGACCACATGTCAATGAAACATGGTGTGTAATTTCTCGTGCAAAATGCGATCTGGCGCGTTGCCCGAGGTGCCGCATTAGTTTTTTAAGTTTGCCGCATTAGTTATCGACCTTTATTTTTTAACATGCAATCTGAATGGATAGCTCTGTGGTCATCACACGTGGCGGATATAGTGATGGTTGATTAGCCGAGCAACTAATTCTTGTGGGAATATGGGAGTACCGGTGGATTCAAGGAGCAGAGAAATGATGGTTGCTTCGTCCAGAGCAACTTCTTGTGGCGAAGGTGGGGCTCGTGATTTGATTGCTCACTAGTCATTACTAATGTGGCGCAACGACCGGGTGAAACTTTCCACGAAGTTGTGTTGTGCACTCAATATTCTTTGCATGGCGGTGGAGCGGATGAAGGATGTCCAACATGTCGGTGAAACGAAGTTGAATTGTTTACGGCATTGCTATCAATCCTTGAGTTTGTTTATATGTCGCATAATTTTGATGAAATTGTCTTGTGATGCTATGAAGGTTTCAACTTTGGTTCCTTGAGGAAAAAAGGTTTCAACTTAGGATTCATGTGTCTTGCCTCGAGATTATCTCGTTACAACATTCCATCAAATACAAATGAAACTACCATGGCTAATGCATCTCAATGGTTCGCAAATCAACACCAATATTCACATCACAACTGAAGACAAAGTTGTGAGAAGGTGTACAAATAAAGAAAAAAATATAATTGATCGATGATGTTCGTAGGCATGGCTCCATTTCCTTGGCACAGTGTTCATTGTTTGGCAGCTAGTTTCACCCAGCTCTGTAGCCAAAAAATAGGTGTATGAAGGACACCACAATCCGATCATTTTGTGTAGCTCCACTAAAATCGAGCAGACCATCCCTGTTTGCGAAGATATCCAGTCAGTGTGATTACAATAATAGTGGAACTAGATGATGAAACATAACACACATAAATAGAAGCCGATCACCTCTACGATCTCTCTTTAGGACTAACTTCTTGTTGGAGAATATTAGGCACGGAGTTGGATGAGGAGGATAGCAAAACCAATCTCCCTTTCCGCAGTCCCATAGAAATGTAAAAACGTTGCCCGTGTGACATTTTGGCGGAACTGCACAAAACATTCTTCAGAAAAGTGATTTTGCAGTTCACCAAAAGGTCGCAATAGCAACGAGGTTAAAATGGATAGCCTTGTTTGCAAAAGGAGGTCAAAAGGAAACAATTACTACCCAATAACACGAGTTGAAGACACATACACCGACAAAAAAGAAGCATGTTCCATGTAAAAAGGGAAAGATAGCACATGGTGGTTTATCAAAAATGGTTTGAGGGCGAGATTGCAAGATGGAAAATCGCCCGCGAGATACGATTTAAGCAAACAACTAAAGAAGATCCACATGCAGCAACACAGGAAGATGGGAAGTGGAGCAAGGCGGAGAAGCTGTACACGAGGGTCGTCGGGATGTTACTAGGAGGCGCCCGTGGCGGGATCTGCCCATCTGCGCGGTGGCGAGCAAGTGGCGAAGACCCTACCATGCGGAGCTTGGTCAGAGAGAACGGCGGGTACCATAGATCGGGACGAGCTGCCTCAACGCCGTCGAACGGAGAGACGATGCACATCCTCCCTTTCCGTCGATGGACGGGATGCGGCCGGATCACTGACCAACGCTGAGAGAGAGAGAGGCCACGGCGGCCTTGTGTGAGATGGTGTGACGAGAGACAAACCCATTTTTCCATTTTCCCCACGGCAATCATTTTATGTTCTAGACGTGGTACCCGACCCTCCTTCAAGTAAACAAACGCTACACACGTCAAATTATCACGTGGGCTGCCTTTTCGTACAGAAATGAACTCCACCGTGTACCAGCGGGTGTGGCCAGGGAGCGAGGCAGCGAGTGCGTCGTCCTGCGTGCACTTCTTCTTTAGGTGCAGGTACGTACGTGGGTGGGTGTGAGAGAGATGGTTTGTGCGAAACAGAGGCAATGTGTTGATGATATCTCAATCAGAAAAACATACTCCCTCTGTCCAGAACTACTTGTCTCAGAAATGAATGTATGTAGACGTATTTTAGTTCTAGATACATCCATTTTTATCCATTTCTTCGACAAGTATTTCCGGACGGAGGGAGTAACATATGCAATGTGTGTGAAATGGAGTCATGGACGTGAGATATCGATAGAATTGAAAACAGGGATGAAGTGTGTTGCTATCAATAGAGAGTGCTATCGAATTTGTGTTTGCCCACGTCAAAGATACACAGCGGCTGGCCTACTGGAATTTGAGAGGGCAGAGGTGCAGTTCTTCTCCATGGCATGGATACCTACCTACAACATTCGACTATCGGTGTGTGTGTGTGTGTGTGGGTTGGTGGTGGAGTGGCGTCTCACAAATGGTGGGAGAGGCCTGCTAGACAAACGGAGGGTATGAGTGCAATATCAATACGAGAGGGCGGGGATGTCTGTCTGTGTATGCACATGCGTGTGAGAGACGGGTCAGGAGGTATTCGAGGATGATGAGGGGAGAAGATATGGTTGTGGTAAGCATATGTAACCACATAGGAAGATCAACCGTCGTGTGTCCGAGAAAAGGAGAGACATAACTAGCGAGGTAAGTGTATCAGTGCTTGGTGAAAATGAATTATAGTCGACACGGCTATATGTAGGGAGATCAGTTCATATACTGCCTTTGCATGTGTTAGAAGCAAATAAGGTCGGGAGGCGGGGCGGGGGAGAGGTGTGGCTAGGAGGTGGTGCAAGAGGCCTACCATGTCGAGGGGAGGAGGTGTGCGAGTATGTGATAAATGAAAAGAGGGGCGGGAGTGTGCACCTGCGTGGAATCGTATTGGACATATGGGGGCATGGACGGTGAGAAGAGAAGAGGGGAAGTATATATGTGTTTGTTGTAGGCACACTTGGCTAGAGAGGTATATCGACAGTGTGTGCGAGAAAAGAAGGAGCCGGGCCTACACACACGGGTGGGCGACCTAAAGAGAAATAATGAACGTGCGCGATGGAGGGGACGCTAAGGGTGTGTGAGAGGGGGCGGGCGTGTGCATGCACGATAGAAAGTTAGCACTAGCTAGCTACAAATAGAAGAGGATCGTGAAGGTGTAAAAGACGGACAAAGATCACAATTCATTATAAAAAAGTGGATACAAATACTTGAAGAATATATCATAATGTAGAACATTGATTATAATTTGGGCTAATGTGTGGCATTTGCAACTCAGGTCTAAATACTTGTCATAATGTAGGGGGTGGGGCACTATACTTTGTGTGATAAACACGGTGTACGTATGGAACATGGTTTAGATTATGAATATATAGTTAGTAAATCAAATGTACTATTATTTGGAATCAACATCAAGTGTATTCAAAAAATAGAATTCGAGTTCATGTAGTACACATAGTTCATATCTATCTCTATAGTAGTCATGTGGTGTGTTATTAAGGTAATACACAAATGATGGTTGAAGTTGGCAACAATCATGATTGTAGATTCTTATTGAAATAGAGAAACGAATTCAAATTTAGTTCGAATTGTAGCGGTAGTATAGACATTTGGAATGCACTAAAATGTTGGTATGAGTAGGTTACATGCATTATACGGCAATCGAAAAAATTTAATCGTACATAACATGGATTCATACTCCCTCCTTCCATCTATAAGGGCATAATGAGTTTTTTAAGACCGCCTTTGACTATTGACAAGATTAATAGTACATGACATGCACAGTGTGAAAATTATATCATTGAAAGAACCTTTCACAGACAAATTTAATGGTGTGCTTTGTGCAAGTTGCATGTCATATATCATTGCTCTAATATTTGGTCAAAGTTAGCATCAAAAAACGCATTAGGCCCTATATAGATGGAAGGAGGGAGTAGCTTTGAATAGCATTTGTATAGTAAAACGGGGCAAGACTCTCTCTTTGTGTGGTGTGAATAGTTTTATTTTTTTCGTTTTCTTTTTGTTGAGGAAGTGCGAATTGATTTGGTGCATTACAAGTACAATATTACTACGTTAGGCTTGTCCTAAAATTCAACCAGCGTCTTGTTATATCCCGAAATTCAGATATCGTGCTCCCAAAACTGGCGCCTTCACAACCCGCCTTGCTATCCCGAAATTACAATGCGCGAAAACTCCCTCCACCTGCCAAATCCCGACCGCAAAATCCCCTTCTAACCACAGAAATGAAGGGCCGCTAGTTCAAATCGGTGGGGAGTACTTTTGTAACACACCCTACATTTTGGACCAGCGCGTCCCTAAGTCATGCTTCACCCCCTCCCATTGCCCCCTTTTCGCCATTCAAAATCCCAGGCTGCAAAACGCCACCCTCCTCCGTCCGCCACGTCACCGCTGCCCAATCGGAGCCTCTTCCCCGACGACATCGTCCATCGCAACAGCTCGACGTGCCTCGTCCACCTCCCCGGACGAGGATCCGTCGTCCATCTCGCTGTCCCGCCGGTTCAGCCGCCCCGTCCTCCACCTCCAAGGAGCTGCTCCGACGATCGCCTCATCTATCGCGGCTGCTCCATCCCCACAGGGTCGCCTTAACCTGCTCCACCGGAACCGCAACATCCTCACCGACTCCTCGGATGAAGCCGAGGCCTACTCGGCGCCACCAAAGAGGTTGTACACTCATCACATCGCACCTTCTCCTTAACTCGACCTCCCGCCGACGGTGCTCCATCCCACACTCGCCTTAACCTACCTCCACGGCAACTCTCCCCCAGTGCGAGGCCCCTTCGGTGGCGGCGTCCATACCAGCCGGATCTGCAGCTGCTGCTTTGGCTCTCGCTCGCTCGCGCTGCTACTGCTGCTCCGGCTCTCGCTCGCTCGCTCACCCAGTTGTTGCTGCTGCTCTCCCCCTCGCTTCGTCTTCTTTGCTCTGCTCGATTAAGACACACTTGATCGTTGAATCGACTTTTGGGTCGATCGATTTTCAGGGGTTGAGGGCTCGCGGAGTTAAGGAAGAACCACCCTTGCATGGGGACGGGGGCTCATGGGAGAGGTACCCCACTATCTATCTTAGGGTTGAGGGTGGGGCGGGGGGCCTAAAGGGCTGGTGAGGCGGCGGTGGCGAGTTGTTTGAGGCGGCGGCGGCGGCCTGGGGCAGCCGGTTCGGTGGTGGTGGTGGCGGCTCAAGGGGTGTAGGTTGAAGATGAGCTGCAGGCCCTCCTAAACTACATGTCAAGTGCCTCTCTACTACCATTGTGTTCGGTTTCAAGTAGCATTGATTCCACATAAATTTCAGTTTGACGATTAAGTTCGAGTCAACAATTTTTACCTCATCTGTTGTAGTCGGTGGTTTTTGGTGATGTTAATTTTACATCCATTTTACATCTTCTATTGGAGATGCTATTAGAATCCACTTGAGATTGGCGATGTACATCTTGTCTTTGCTTGACCTTGGCGTCTTCTGACTCACCGAAGCTGCTCCAATGACGAACAATCCATCTGTGAGCGCATGCCACAGGCGCCGTCTCTGATTCCTCGAGATCTTCCTCCAAACCTCAAGACAGCCACCTCTGCCTCAAGCTGCAACGACCAACCCAATGATGTTGAGGTCGACACGGCTCTGCAAAGAGGTTGTACACTTGTTGCATCGATTGTTACTATACATTCACGTCGATCCATTAGGGCTATTTTGGTTCAGCGGAAAAACATAGCAATAGGGAATTTTCAATGGCACTCTACTACTCAATTATTCATGCATTTTGTTGAAAGGAATGAAGCAAAACATCCACACGGACCTACTTTTCAAAATCCTATGCATGAAAACAAGACCAAGTGCATTAGTGCGAATAACATTCTAACTGTACTGCGCTTTCATATGGTTTCACTTTATTTTGGCCATGTTTCTTTGCATTCCTCTGCTCTTCCAATTCCTATAAACCAAACACCCAAGTTGGCAGAAATCCTGTGTTTACAAATGCTCTGTTTACCATGTGCATTTTCCTATCCTATTCGGTGTTTTCCTATCCTGCGTTTTAAGAATCATGCAAGCCCAATGAGCCCTTACAGAAATTACTTGATTCACAGTGCGTGTCGAAGGAACTTTACGTGGTTTGTCCTGCTCTGCCGCGATGTCGTCCACCTCTCCATAGACGAAGCATCCACCAAACCAGACATCACGACTCCTGACCGTCTTTCGCCGCGTCAGATCTCCTTCCCTGCCGCCGGCACCCACCGCAACGGCATCACCATCATCGACTCAACAGATGAACCTGAGGAGTACACGAGTCCACAAGAGAGGTCACACTCTTTTGTTTCTGCTTATGTTATGCATTCCTTAAACTTACCTGCTACTTTATCGTCCTGTTCAGCTCTTAGACTCCCAAGTCAGGTCCAAATTAATGTTCAAACTTGAGTTCTAAATTAGTTGTGGGGCACATATCGAGGCAGCAATGAATAGTATGTATGTCTAATATCTGGTTCACCTAGGGTATGCCTATGTTGTTCATCTTGGGTGGGAAACAAATAGTAAAGCAATCATAATCTGTCTTTTTATTAATTTCAAGCAATCATTAGCCTGCTATCATTATTTTTGGATCCATCCACTGGTTGTTACCATCACTCTAAATTTTTGCATGCTCTCCTTACATAATCTCACCATATTTTTTCGTATGCATGTCAGATATTGTACACAGTCATGCTGAACATGTAGAGAAAAAAAGAAGAGTTTTTCGTGGCAATACAATGTCATCGAACATCGCTCCATGGTGGGTTCAATGACAAACCCTCCCCACCCCTCTCCAGTTTCTAATCCAGAGGAAGATATACATTACGAGGAGGATTCGGCGCGTGACCCACTCCTATTTACCCCCCAAGGTGTTTGCTCTACCTTGGCATGATGATGCTAGTCGTATCATGCATATGTTGCCTTGAAGTGCCTACTTTTGACATCATATATGTCATCTGCTTAGTTTAAACATGTTCTGTAATGCCACCTGTTTAGTTTCTATATCATATATGGGAATTATGCAGTCTCATGTCTTTTAGCCAGCCATAATATATGTGAAATGTGCAATGCCATCCTGTTTAACCAGGCATCATATATTTGAATGATATCTTGCCCATCCTTTTCTTCATTACATTCCATTTGTCGAAAATGTTTGTACATTAAACTACTCTTCCTGTGAATCAGCCATTTGGGTGGGAGATGGAAAAATCTGGAGTGAAAACAAGGCCTTGAGAGCGAGCAGTGCTACACGTCGAGCAGATCTCTTGTTGGGTCGATAGCTCCTCGAGATGGATTGAGAGACAGATGACTAGTCCTATTCCCCCACTAAGGTGTATGCTCTAACTTGGCACGGTTATACTGCTCATATCATGCATACGGTGTCTTGCATTGCATAGTTTAGACATCATATACACAATATTCAACAACATGTTCTTAGTTCAGACATCATATCGAATGCCCTCTGTTTAGCATATAAATAACATATGTGAATTAAATGATGCGATCCTGATTACTTAGATAACATGTAGGTGAATTATGTCATGCGATCCTGTTTAGTTATTCATCATATCTTTGAATTATGTTATGCTATGTTATCCAGTTTAGATAGACATCATATATGTGAAATTATGTCATGCTATCCGTTTTAGTTAAATAATATACATGTCAACTATTTCATGCCCTCTTTTTTCCACACTATCTATTGCATCTGTCTCTCATACAATGTCTGTACATTCAACTATGTTTCCTGTTTATCAGCCATTTGAATTGGAGCGGGTGATGCCAGTATCTAGCGGACTAAAAACACGGTCTTTAAATAAAATAGTGCTACCTCTTGGTGGAGATAGCACCCCGGTTGTACATGCACAAGAACCAGCCCTACCACACATAACCAAACTCTCGCAGATTGTACCCCTACTGCGATGGACAGAGAACCAGCTTCACCCAATCTAACCCCAACCCCAGCCGATAGTAACCCAGTTCCTGTTAACACAGCACCATCTCCACCACAGAGCTTCCAAACAAGAACAATTAGTAAGGCAGCTCTAGTGCCCAAAGGACCAGTACTATCACGGCGAACCCCAACTCCACCAGTTAGTACGCCTATTCCTGTGGAGGAAGCACAACCAGCTAGTCGTAGTTTAGCATCTATCGCATTTGATGTTGTTAAATCGTATGTGTGTATCTTCCCATCTTGGAAATATTATACTGAAGATGAAGGAAAATGCCAGTTGCAGGTATTTGTCCAGGAGTTATATGTAAGTAATGTTATTCATGGAAATTACTTTGCTTCGTCCAATACATCCTACCTCCATGATGGTTATAATACAGCAAATTTTCCCAATTTTCTCTATAGAGAAGGACCGATTTGGAAACTCAGGATGAGGTAACCTGTGCTAATACCTCCGCTATCTTCAAGAATGCTTGGTGGCAGTATCGGAATTACTTGAAGAAAACATACTTCACCGGCAAAGAAACTCATCAAATTCCCTTACGTTCTCCCGAGACACATTCTTTGGGCGATGGTAGGGCAGCCTTGTTACTGTCTTGGTCACGAACCAAGAATGTGGTAAGGTCTATGAGCTCATTTTCTATTTTTAAGTATTATATTCTTGCGTCTTCTTGTACTCTGTTCATGTAGAACAAGTGCCTAAACACGAAGAACAAGCATTTCTAATTTAATATTCCATTGCTATCATAGTTCAAAAAGCGCTAGGCGTTAATTGTGCATTTGCCACCGCCTTGTGCTTTCTTGACCAAAGCGCATGCTTATCTTGTGATTATGCCTGATTAAGCATAGTTATGCGCGATGCGTTTTATAGCGCCTAGAGCCTAAGCGGCTTAAGCGCTTCGCTTAAACACGCGCCTTTTTAACTATGATTGCTTTGCTCTTGTATCCTTGTATTTACTCATACAAACTTATTTTTAAATTGAAGGATCAATCGAAACTCCAATGGCACAGCGGGTAAGTTCACGCATGTTTCTTTAACATGTTTGCTCTTATCAATAGCTCTTTTGATTTCAATTTCAATCGTGTATCTGATTAACTTTCATATCATGCACATTACTAGCATCTGTGAGCCAATAGTGTTGTTGTACATGTAGACCCGTGGTACCCATCTGAAATCTTGTTGTCTTTGTGTAGTTTCCCACGCTTTATATTCTTTCCTTTCTTTGCTTTGTCTTGAACTGATATGATTTGAACCGTGTCTTTATTTTGATTTGGCAAGACAATGCAGTGACCATAGGACATAGATATATGTTTGTTTGATGCTTTTATTATGTACTAGTACTTGGCAATAGAAGACTTGGTAGTTTAATCCTGTCCACCTTACTAATGAACTGGTTCACCGAAATGAGTTTCATATACTAGTACATGCTAAACTTGTTATGTGTCTGCTTGTTTCTTCTTTTAGAATGCTAAAAGAATATTGGGGAAGAGTGTCTTATTAAGCAATGGTAAAGGAAGTAATGCATATAAGGTTTAGGATAGTGACACATCCTTGTTGGTCTCCAACAAAGCTGATAAAACAGCTAAGGAAGACTATCTTGAAGACAGCAAGACAACCCCAAAGTCCTATCTTGGTTTAGTGTTCGAGTTACTGGCCACTACCGCTTGCACAAGCTATTCAAACTCCTTTATGCGAATCAGTTCGGTTTCTTGAGTCTCAACTACAAGTGAAAGACATCGATCAGTGTCTTTGCGACATGAAGCGGAAGGATCGCGGAAGTCCTGGAGCATTGGATGCATACTTTACGGTGCAACGACAAGCATTGAAGGATTTTAGCGCCAAGCAGGACAAAGCTAATAAGCTTGCTAAGCTTATTGCCGGCATGGTGGATACCGGGATAACGTTTCTTGAGCTCTTGATGTTGTTTCAGATTATGCTCTTGTTTTGCAGCAGCGTTTATTTGCCTTTGGTGGCCAATTTTGACGGCGATGTATGTAATATCTTTGCTTTGTTCCCTATATTTGCCTTGGTGGCGAACTTTGATGCCCAGTGGATGTAATATGTGTAATAGCGGTAATAGGCTAGCGTTAATTGCTTGCATATTTATTTCCTTATTGTCTTTTTTAGTTGTTTGCTTGTAGTCACTGCAGTGGTTTTTCTGTGTTTTTCTAGTGGCCACAATAGCCTATTTTTGGTAACTAGGCCAAAATAATCATGGCAACACATGGACTGTTGTAACCATGGGCCTCCTGCAGGCCATATGATCCATGGGCCTTCTTCCGGCCGTAGGATCCATTGGCCTTCTATACGGGCCTTAGGATTCATGGGCCTTCTACGGGCCATAGGGTCCATGGGCCTTCTATGGGCCGCATGATCCATGGGCCTTCTACGGGCCGTACTATCCATGGGCCTCATACGGGCCGTAGATCCATGGGCCTTCTACGGGGCGTATCATCATTTCGCCAATCATGGGTCGTACTATTCATGGACCATAACGGGCCATTAATAGATCGTATTTGATAACTCTATGAAAACAGCCCAATGGGTTTTTTTACATGAAAATGGCCCAACATATTAACGGGCCGACTGTAACGATGGACTGAATTTGGCCCTAAGCGAAAATAGCGATGTGGAGTATGTAACGAATCTTGCAAATGAGCCCAAGAATCAATGGGCCCTAAGAAGGCCGAAAGATAACTTGGGCTGGAAACGGCCCAATAGAATAACAGGTCGTTAATGTGTATAAAGTGATACACTGTTCATTATGGGTCATTTTCACCACGGGCCATTAATGGGCCAAGAGTTACAAAGGGCCTCATATGGGCCGAAAGAAGTCATGGGCCACACATGGGCCGGAAGTTAAAACGGCTGGAATCATATTGGACGGCCCAGATGACGCTACTAGGCCTAATTCGCATAGGGCATAACGGGCCCTGGGTTAGCAGCCTATAAATGGGCTATATGTGAACAGGCCGTTAACAGGCTTTCCGTGGGCCGGCCCGCCACCTTCTGACCAAGTCAAACGGGCCGGCCTTTTTACAAGAATGGGCCTCTGTTGGGCCGTGCAACGTATCGCCGTATCATAGGCGCCTTCAGTCCAATGAGCGGATGACATCTGTCCCAACGGTGAGCCGACACGTGTTTCCTCCAGCCAATGAGGATTTTACACGTGGAAAATCCCAATTGGTCGGGGCTGTTAACGGGTTATCGGATCCAAAACCCGACCCGATAGCTTAACGGGGTTCCGTAACGGTGGATGCCACATGTCGGTCACCCTTGGCGAAAGCACTTACGTGATCGCGATTTATCGTCATGGAAGTGGACACTTCGTGATGATAATTTTGGTAATGTCATGGAACACTTCTACGACAGCACAGGCATGACTATCTTGATTCTGTCATAAAATCGTCATGGATGTACATGCATGACAAAAAATCGCGACGTACTGTGACAAACATGTATCATCACGGAAGTGTATTTTTTTTGTAGTGTCTTCCGGCGAGGCGTGCCTCTGTGGGGAGGAAGAGGGAGTCGAGGCAGAGCTTCTAAGCGCTTCGGTGAGGCGAGGCAGTGGTTGTGGCCACAGTGGTGCTCGTTGTTGGTGACGGCTGCGCTCGGCGCGGGTGAGAGAGAGGGGGCAGAGGGGAGAGGGCCACGGAGAAGAGTGAGAGGGTCAGGGGGTGCGTGGCGTCTCTGTGGCATCATCTAGGCGCACCGGGGAGGAGCCAGGCAGGCAGGGAGGGAGGAGGTGGCCGACGCAGGGCGAGCACGAGCCTCCGTACTTCTGGCGGGGGAGGAAGACGACAGGGAGGAGGCGGTGGTGGGCTGGGCCAGCTCGTGGGCCGGCCAGGTGGGCTGCACAGGTGAGACTGATACGTCTCCAACGTATCTATAATTTTTGATTGCTCCATGCTACTTTATCTACTATTTTAGGCAATATTGGGCTTTATTATCCACTTTTATATTATTTTTGGGACTAACCTATTAACCGGAGGCCCAGCCCAGATTTGTTGTTTTAGGCCTATTTCAGTGTTTCGAGGAAAAGGAATATCAGACAGAGTCAAAACGGAACGAAATCAACTAGAGAAGTGAATTTTGGAAGGAAACCAAATTGATGGGCTTGGAGTGCACGTCAGGGGAGTCCCGGGCTGCCCACGAGGGTGGGGGCGCCCCCCTGGGCGCGCTTCCCTACCTCATGAGCACCCCGGAGGTCCACCGACGTACCCCCTGCACCCATATATACCTACGTACCCTAAAACTTCCAGAACAGAAGATAGATCGGGAGTTCCGCCGCCGCAACCCTCTGTAGCCACCAAAACCAATCGGGACCTGTTTGGCACCTGCGGAGGGGATCCCATCACCGTGGCCATCTTCATCATCCGGCGCTATCCATGACGAGGAGGAGTAGTTCACCCTCGGGGTGAGGGTATGTACCGATAGCTATGTGTTTGATCTCTCTCTCGTGTTCTCTCTCGTGTTCCATCTATGGCACGATCTTGATGTATCCCGAGCTTTGCTATTGTAGTTGGATCTTATGATGTTTCTCCCCCTCTACTCTCTTGTGATGAATTGAGTTTCCCCTTTGAAGTTATCTTATCGGATTGAGTCTTTTATGAGAACACTTGATGTATGTCTTGTCGTGATTATTTGTGGTGACAATGGGATATCATGTGCCACTTGATGTATGTTTTGGTGATCAACTTGCGGGTTTCGTGACATTGGGAACCTATGCATAGGGGTTGGCACACGTTCTTGACTCTCCGGTAGAAACTTTGGGGCACTCTTTGAAGTACTTTTATGTTGGTTGGATGAATCTGAGATTGTGTGATGCATATCGTATAATCATGCCCACGGATACTTGAGGTAACAATGGAGTATCTAGGTGACATTAGGGTTTTGGTTGATTTGTATCTTAAGGTGATATTCTAGTACGAACTCTTTTATAGATTGATCCGAAAGAATAGCTTTGAGGTGGTTTTGTACCCTACCATAATCTCTACGTTTGTTCTCCGCTATTAGTGGCTTTGGAGTGACTCTTTGTCGCATGTTGAGGGCTTGTTATATTATCTATCTATGTTATTATTGTTGAGAGAAATTGCACTAGTGAAAGTATGAACCCTAGGCCTTGTTTCCTATCATTGCAATACCGTTTACGCTCACTTTTACCACTTGTTACCTTGCTGTTTTTATATTTTCAGATTACAAAAACCTATATCTACTATGTATTTTGCACTTGTATCACCATCTCTTCGCCGAACTAGTGCACCTATACAATTTACCATTGTATTGGGTGTGTTGGGGACACAAGAGACTCTTTGTTATTTGGTTGTAGGGTTGTTTGAGAGAGACCATCTTCATCCTCGCCTCCTACGGATTGATAAAGCTTAGGTCATCCACTTGAGGAAATTTGCTCTTGTCCTACAAACTGTGCACTTTCGGGCCCAACAACGTCTACAAGAAGAAGGTTGTGTAGTAGACATCAAGCTCTTTTCTGGCGCCGTTGCCGGGGAGGCAAAGGTAAAGGCCACTCACTCACACCCCGTCAACTAAGCTTTTTTCTGGCGCCGTTGCCGAGGAGGTGAGTGCTTGAAGGTATATCTTTAGATCTTGCAATCAAATCTTCTTGTTTCTTGTTTTAGCACTAGTCAGTTTATAAAAGAAAACTACAAAAAAATGGAATTGAGTTTGTCTCATATGCTTCGTCTTTTTAATATCTTTTGTGAGAATGATGGAAAGGAAAATTGTGCTCAGGTGCTAGAAGAAGAATTACATAGAATGCTTGGCATGAAATATGTGAATGATGAGCATGATTGCAATGTTGTTAGTATGAATTCCTTGAATAACCATCATGCTAATGATATGCAAAGCCACAAGCTTGGGGAAGCTATGTTTGATGAAGATGATATTTTTTGTCCCCCAAGCTTTGATGAGCAAATTTACTATGATGAAAGCATGCCTCCTATTTATGATGATTATTGTGATGACACGTATGCTATAAAGAATAATGATAACCGTGAAACTTGTCATCTTGATCTTAATTTTCAATCATATGATAGTTATTTTGTTGAGTTTGCTCCCACTACTATTCATGAGAAGAATTTTGCTTATGTGGAGAGTAGTAAATTTTCTATGCTTGTAGATCATGAAAAGAATGCTTTAGGTGCTGGTTATATTGTTGAATTCATTTATGATGCTACTGAAAATTATTATGAGGGAGGAACATATGCTTGTAGGAATTGCAATAATGTCAAGTTTCCTCCCTGTGTGCTTAAATTCTTGAAGCTATGCTTGTGTTACCTTCCTATGCTTGTTGATTATTGTTCCCATAAGTTGTCTGCTCACAAAATCCCTATGCATAGGAAGTGGGTTAGACTTAAAAGTGCTAGTCATATGCTTCATGATGCTCCCGTTATGTTTCAATTCTTATCTTTTATGTGAGCATCATTGTCATCATCATGCCTAGCTAGAAAGGCATTAAAGAAAAGCGCTTGTTGGGAGACAACCCAATACTTATCCTTACTGTTTTTGTGTGTTCACATGATTATGCTACTGTAGTAATCATGTTTTATAGCTTTTATTTCAATAAAGTGCCAAGTAAGAACTTTAGGATGGCTTACGGTGATAGTTGTGTTGATCCTGCTGAAAATCAGAAACTTTTGCACCCAGTAAATTAGTTTTGTTAATTCACATAAACGATATTCTGATCTGATTCTTCTTGCTATGGATTGGTACACGAATGTATTAGGACTTCCTAATTTGGTACGGTTTTTGGAGTTCCATAAGTATACGTTTGATACAGATTACAACAGACTGTTCTGTTTTTGACAGATTCTGTTTTCTATGTGTTGTTTGCTTATTCTGATGAATCTATGAGTAGTATCAGAGGGTATGAACCATAGATAAGTTGAATTACAGTAGATATTACACCAATATGAATTTAGAATGAGTTCATTACAGTACCTAAGTGGTGGTTTTATTTTCTTATACTAACGGAGCTTACGAGTTTTCTGTTGAGTTTTGTGTTGTGAAGTTTTCAAGTTTTGGGTAAAGATTCGATGGACTATGGAATAAGGATTGGCAAGAACCTAAGCTTGGGTATGCCCAAGGCACCCCAAGGTAATATTCAAGGACAACCAAGAGCCTAAGCTTGGGGATGCCCCGGATGGCATCCCCTCTTTCGTCTTCGTTCATCGGTAACTTTACTTGGAGCTATATTTTAATTCACCACATGATATGTGTTTTGCTTGGCGCGTCATTTTCTCTTGTTAGTATTTGCTTTATGTTAGTTAGATGAATGTTTTGCATCTTTAGTTTCAATAAAAAAGTCAAGGATGGCCTTTGCCATGCTTATTTTGCTAGTATACATGTTGCTGTTTAAAAACAGAAAGTTTACCGTTGTTGCAAAAATTCCCTAGAAAATTCACAGAGAGGTATAATGTTGAAACTTTTTGCATGATGAGCTCTGATAAATTTATTACAGTGGGAATTTTAGTTCATAATTTTTGGAGATATGGAAGTATTGATACTCTTGCATTCTTTACAGACTGTACTGTTCTGGCAGATTGCTGTTATGTTTGCATTGTTTGCATATGTTTGTTTGTTTAATGATTCTATTTGAGGATAGGAGTATTAAATATGCAGAGGCATTTAGTATTCAATGGTGAATAATAATTTTAGTGATTTGTTACAGTAGAAAATGATAAGGTTTTGCATTGGTTTATACTAACCTATCTCACGAGTTCTTGTTGAGTTTGTTGTGAATGAAGCTTTTGATAAAAAGAGAAACCATGATATGAGAGGAATCAAGGAGACACAAAAGCTCAAGCTTGGGGATGCCCAAGGCACCCCAAGATAATATTTCAAGAAGTCTCAAGCATCTAAGCTTGGGGATGCCCCGGTAGGCATCCCATCTTTCTTCTTCAACAACTATCGGTTAGTATCGGTTGAGCCTAAGTTTTTGCTTCTTCACATGAGTTCTGCTATCCTTGCAATGTAGTTTTCTTTAGCTTTGCTTGCTGTTTGAATAAAGTATCAAGATCTGAAATTCTTTAATGTTAGAGAGTCTTCACATAGTTGCACAATTATTCGACTACTCATTGATCTTCACTTACATCTTTTCGGAGTAGTTTATCATTTGCTCTAGTGCATCACTTATATCTTTTAGAGCATGGTGGTAGTTTTATTTTTAAGGAATAGTTGATCTCTCATGCTTCACTTAGATTATTTTGAGAGTCTTACATAGCATGGTAATTTTCTTAACATTAATATACTTGGTATTCAAGATATGTGAAACTTTCTTATGAGTGTGTTGAATACTAAGAAAAGTTTGATGCTTGATAATTGTTTGAGATATGGAGGTGATAATATCAAAGTCGTGCTAGTTGGGTGATTATGAATTCAAAGAATGCTTGTGTTTAAGTTTGCAAGACCCGTAGCATGCACGTATGGTTAAAGTTGTGTAACAAATTTGAAACATGAAGTGTACCTGGCTTGTGCATCCTTATGAGTGGCGGTCGGGGACGAGCGATGGTCTTTTCCTACCAATCTATCCCCCTAGGAGCATGCGCGTAGTACTTGATTTTTGATGACTTCTAAATTTTTGCAATAAGTATATGAGTTCTTTTGACTAATGTTGAGTACATGGATTATACGCACTCTCACCTTTCCGCCTTTGCTAGCCTCTTCGGTACTGTGCATTTCCCTTTCTCACCTTGAGAGTTGGTGCAAACTTCGTCGGTGCATCCAAACCCCGTGATACGATATGCTCTATCACACATAAACCTCCTTATATCTTCCTCAAAACAGCCACCATACCTACCTATCATGGCATTTCCATAGCCATTCCGAGATATATTGTCATGCAACTTCCATCATCATCATCATGACATACATTACTTTTGTCATATTGCCATTGCATGATCATGTAGTTGACATCGTATTTGTGGCAAAGCCACCATGCATTATTTTTCATACATGTCACTCTTGATTCATTGCACCATCCCAGTACACCGCCGGAGGCATTCATATAGAGTCATATCTTGTTCTAAGTTTCGAGTTGTAATCCTTATGTTGTAATCAATAGAAGTGTGATGATCATCATTATTAGAGCATTGCCCAAATAAAAAAAGTGAAAGGCCAAAAAAGAAGAAAAAAAGAAAGGCCCCAAAAAAAAGAAAAAAAAGAAAAAAAAAGGGGCAATGCTACTATCTCTTTTTCCACACTTGTGCTTCAAAGTAGCACCTTGTTCTTCATGTAGTGAGTCTCATATATTGTGCTTCAAAGTAGCACCTTGTTCCTCATGTAGTGAGTCTCATAAGTTGTCTTTTTATACTAGTGGGAATTTTTCATTATAGAACTTGGCTTGTATATTCCTACGACGGGCTTCCTCAAATTGCCCTAGGTCTTCATGAGCAAGTGAGTTGGATGCACACCCACTAGTTTTCTTTTGCTGAGCATTCATAGCTCTAGTGCATCCGTTGCATGCATGGAAATCCCTAATCCTCATGTTGACATCAATTGATGGGCATCTCCATAGCCCGTTGATTAGCCTCGTCAATGTGAGACTTTCTCCTTTTTTGTCTTCTCCACACAATCCTTATCATCATATTCTATTCCACCCATAGTGCTATATCCATGGCTCACGCTCATGTATTGCGTGAAGGTTGAAAAAGTTTGAGATTATTTAAGTATGAAACAATTGCTTGGCTTGTCATCGGGGGTATAGAAGTTGGGAACATCTTTGTGTGACGAAAATGAAGCATAGCCTAACTATATGATTTTGTAGGGATGGACTTTCTTTTACCATGTTATTTTGAGAAGACATGATTGCTTTGATTAGTATGCTTGAAGTATTATTATTTTTGTGTCAATATGAACTTTTATCTTGAATCTTTTGGATATGACTATTCATATCACAATTAAGAAGATTTACATTGAAATTATGCCAAAGTATCACTCCGCATCAAAAATTCTTTTTTATCATTTACCTACTCGAGGACGAGCAGGAATTAAACTTGGGGATGCTTGATACGTCTCCAACGTATCTATAATTTTTGATTGCTCCATGCTACTTTATCTACTGTTTAGGCAATATTGGGCTTTATTATCCACTTTTATATTATTTTTGGGACTAACCTATTAACCGGAGGCCCAGCCAGATTCTTTGTTTTATGCCTATTTCGGTGTTTGAGGAAAAGGAATATCAGACAGAGTCAAAATGGAACGAAATCAACTGGAGAAGTTAATTTTGGAAGGAAACCAAACTGATGGGCTTGGAGTGCACGTCAAGGGAGTCCCGGGATGCCCACGAGGGTGGGGGCGCCCCCCTAGGCGCACCCCCCTACCTCGTGAGCACCCCGGAGGTCCACCGACGTACCCCCTGCACCCATATATACCTACGTACCCTAAAACTTCCAGAACATAAGATAGATCGGGAGTTCCGCCGCCGCAATCCTCTGTAGCCACCAAAAACCAATCGGGCCTTGTTAGGGACCTGCCGGGAGGGATCCCATCACCGTGGCCATCTTCATCATCCGATGCTATCCATGACGAGGAGGAGTAGTTCACCCTCGGGGAGGGTATGTACCATAGCTATGTGTTTGATCTCTCTCTCTCTCGTGTTCTCTCTCGTGTTCCATCTATGGCACGATCTTGATGTATCCCGAGCTTTGCTATTGTAGTTGGATCTTATGATGTTTCTCCCCCTCTACTCTCTTTTGATGAATTGAGTTTCCCCTTTGAAGTTATCTTATCGGATTGAGTCTTTTATGAGAACACTTGATGTATGTCTTGCCGTGATTATCCGTGGTGACAATGGGATATCATGTGCCACTTGATGTATGTTTTGGTGATCAACTTGCGGGTTTAGTGACATTGGGAACCTATGCATAGGGGTTGGCACACGTTCTTGACTCTCCGGTAGAAACTTTGGGGCACTCTTTGAAGTACTTTTATGTTGGTTGGATGAATCTGAGATTGTGTGATGCATATCGTATAATAATGCCCACAGATACTTGAGGTGACAATGGAATATCTAGGTGACATTAGGGTTTTGGTTGATTTGTATCTTAACGTGTTATTCTAGTACGAACTCTTTTATAGATTGATCCGAAACAATAGCTTTGAGGTGGTTTCGTACCCTACCATAATCTCTACGTTTGTTCTCCGCTATTAGTGGCTTTGGAGTGACTCTTTGTCGCATGTTGAGGGCTTGTTATATTATCTATCTATGTTATTATTGTTGAGAGAACTTGCACTAGTGAAAGTATGAACCCTAGGCCTTGTTTCCTATCATTGCAATACCGTTTACGCTCACTTTTATCACTTGTTACCTTGCTGTTTTTATATTTTCAGATTACAAAAACCTATATCTACTATCTATTTTGCACTTGTATCACCATCTCTTCGCCGAACTAGTGCACCTATACAATTTACCATTGTATTGGGTGTGTTGGGGACACAAGAGACTCTTTGTTATTTGGTTGCAGGGTTGTTTGAGAGCGACCATCTTCATCCTACGCCTCCTACGGATTGATAAACCTTAGGTCATCCACTTGAGGGAAATTTGCTACTGTCCTACAAACCTGTGCACTTGCAGGCCCAACAACGTCTACAAGAAGTAGGTTGTGTAGTAGACATCAGAGACCAGGTGAGTCCTTCTCTCTCTCTCTCTTTATTTCTGTTTTCTATTTTGTTATTTTGTTATGGGCTTTATTAAAAATGCCAAGGCATTTCCAAAAATCATGAAACTAATCATGGCTACTGTTTAGAATATATCCAACACTAAACATTTTAGTTCATGATTATTTGAGCATTTAAAATATTTAATAGCATTTAAATGCTCAGATGCTAATACTATATGATTTAATTCAAACCCAAATATGTCATGGAAAATGTGCAACACCTCTGGTTATTGTTTCCAGCATTTTCGAGAAATGATGAACATTTTTAAAAGCCATTTGGAATCACTGAGAATATTTTAGTTGAACCTAGTGAATTACTTTGATGCTAGGGTTTAGGCAATCCCCATTTCAATTTTCTGTGAAAAGTAAACATGATGCATCACCAAAAGCTAGCACTAGGCATTGCCAGAAGCTAGGGATGTGACAAAATTACACTGTCGATATCTGCGGAGACTTGATCTTCGATGGATTCGAGCCCTTGCCGGCCGTTCCCCATCGCCTCGATGAACATGACCTAAATCTGTCATCAGGCCACGCTCAGGGGATAACTCCTGTGCCAGCTCTGGACCTAGATCCGGAGCAGACTGCGTCGTCTGAGGACAGGAAGCCTAACCCCGCCTCAGAGGCCGCAGACTCGGCGGTGATAGAGCCGCACACAGATCCAACCTCGAGTGGGCCCAATGTCATCAGAGCCCCGGATACGTCTGGCCATGGGTTCCGAACCGCGTACGTCCACGCCCATTGGATCTGATCGGGCACCGATCTTTGAGTTTAGATCCGCAGACGTCTTCCGGCACTCACCTTTTGGCGATGTGCTCCACTCATTAAAAGCCCTCTCCTTATCTAGGGGCTCTCAGCCGAATTATATCCAGCTTGAGTTGGAAGCTGATGACGGAGAATTTCGCTTCCCACCCACCACCCACTACATAGCCACTGTTGAGGACTTAACCGACATGCTCGACTATGACTCCGAAGACATTGACGGTATGGACGACGATGCCGGAGAGGAGCAGGCACAAAAACTACCGCCTACAGGGCGCTGGACAGTCACCTCCTCGTATGACGTATACATGGTGGATACACCCAAAGAGAACAACGGCGACAATGAAAATCCAGTCGAGGATAAGCCTCCTAGAATACAGCCAAAGCACCGGCGTCAGCGGCGCCGCTCTAAGCCATGACATGGAAAAAATAGCAATACCATCATAGGAGAAAACAATACTCCGGACGACGCTGAAGACAATGAAGACCCCGTCAAGCCAACCTCCGAACAGGACGAACGGAAAGATGGGCAAGCCATCCCAGATGAACAGGCCATGAATGAAGACTTGGAGGATAGTAACTATCTTCCGCTCTCCGAGGACAAGAAGAGCCTCGGCAACGAAGAATTTATCGTGCCTGACGAGCCCGTCGAATAGGAGCACTTTAAGCGCCGCTAATTGCCATTGCAAGGAGCCTGAAAAAGAAGCAGCAACAGCTTCAAGTTGACCAAGATCTGCTCAATGATAGATGGACTGATGTCCTGGCAGCCGAAGAATACGGCCTCGGGCGCCCAATCAAAAGTTACCCGAAGCGCAAACTATTACCACAGTTTGATGACGAGGCGCTGGAGCCAGTCCTACTAGTGCATAATGTGACTGACCGGCCACCACGCGGCCGGGACAAAGCGGCACCTCGAGCCGAACACCAACCCGCACAACCTCGCCGTAAAAACAGAAACACAACAGCTCGGGGAGGCACATATGACCAGCGGCACGACTTGGAAAATAGAGCAGGTGAGACCAGATCAATCTATGGATCACGGTGACGTGCCCCGATGCGCGACGATGGCCATCCGGTCGGACGTGACAAACATAACCACGTCCGGGCCGAAAACCGCAGACGAACTCCATCCGAGCTACGTCATGACTTGGCCCGATATATAGGCGCCGCACACCCCCTCTGCTTCACTGATGAAGTAATGGAACATGAATTCCCAAAAGGGTTCAAACCCGTGAACATCGAATCATATGACGGCACAACAGACCCAGCGGTATGGATTGAGGATTTTCTTCTCCATATTCACATGGCCCGCGGTGATGATCTTCAAGCCATCAAATACCTCCCGCTCAAACTCAAGGGACCAGCCAGGTACTGGTTGTACAGTCTGCCCGAAAACTCCATTGGCAGCTGGGAGGACTTGGAGGATGCCTTCCTCGGCAACTTTCAAGGCACATATGTCTGACCTCCGGATGCCGATGACTTAAGTCACATAATTCAACAACTCGGAGAGTCGGCCAGGAAATTCTGGACTAGGTTCTTAACTAAAAAGAACCAGATTGTCGATTGTCCGGATGCCGAAGCCCTAGCGGCCTTTAAACATAGCATCCGCGATGAATGGCTCGCCCGACACCTCGACCAAGAAAAGCCGAAGTCTATGGCAGCCCTCACGGCACTCATGACCCGCTTTTGTGCGGGCGAAGATAGTTGGCTAACCCGTAGCAATAACAACACAAGCGAGCCTGGCACTTCTGAAGTCAGAAACAACAACGGCAAGCCCCAGCGCAACAGAAACAAGCGTCAAAACAGCGGTGACAACACCGAAGACACGGTGGTCAACGCCGGATTCCGCGGCTCTAAGTCCGGTCAGCGAAAAAAGCCATTCAAAAGAAACTACCCGGGCCCGTCCATTTTGGACCACATACTCGATCGTCCATGTCAAATCCACGGCACCCCTGATAAACCAGCCAATCATACCAATAGTGAGTGTTGGGTCTTCAAACAGGCCGGCAAGTTAAATGCCGAGAACAAGGAAAAGGGGTCCAAAAGCGAGGACGATGATGAGGAGCTCCGGCCACCGAACACAGGGGGACAGAAGAAGTCACCCCCCAAGTCAAAACGATGAACATGATATATGCTACCCATATCCCCAAGAGGAACTGCAAGCATGCACTCAGGGACGTCTACGCGATAGAGCCAGTCGCCCCAAAATTCAATCCATGGTCATCCTACCTGATCACCTTTGATCGCAGGGATCATCCGACCAGTATCCATCATGGCGGTTCAGCTGCACTGGTCCTTGACCCAATTATTGATGGGTTCCATCTGACGCGAGTCCTCATGGACGGTGGCAGCAGTCTGAACCTACTTTATCAAGACATAGTGCGCAAAATGGGTATCGATCCCTCAAGGATCAAACCCACCAAAACCACCTTTAAAGGTGTCATACCAGGTGTAGTGGCATGTTGTACGGGCTCAATCACACTGGAAGTGGTCTTCGGATCTCCGGATAAGTTTCAAAGCGAGGAATTGATCTTCGACATCACCCCTTCCGCAGTGGCTATCACGCACTGCTCGGACGAACCGCATTCGCTCGATTCATGTGGTGTGGCACTACGCCTATCTCAAGCTCAAGATGCCTGAACCATGCGGTGTCATAACAATCAATGGAAACACGGAACGCTCCCTCCGTACTGAGGAGCACACCGCCGCCCCTGCAGCAGAAGTACAGAGCAGCCTTTTTAGGCAGAGCCTTAATTCGGTGGCCAAGATTTGGGACACTATCAAGCGAGTCCGAACTACCCTGCAGTAGGATAGTAGTGTGTCAACAGCTTCACTAGCAATTTATCCTCCGTCCCAGTCCCGACCAAGCGGCAACATTTGTACCGCGCGTACATTACGCACTCAAAATACCATGGGCATGGACGGAGGCAAAGCTAGATCGTGGTCCACAATGCGGCTTAACCGCTCCTGGACCTGCATACATTCATGTTTTCTTTTTCATTTCAGGTTTCTCTCTTCCCGAGGCCTTTCCTGGTGACTTGATCGACGGACCTATAGAGGGACGAATACACCAAGGCGGCAAGGACCTCTAACGTATAAGGGAAATTCTAGGTGGTTTTTAAAATAATCATTATACCTGTCTTAAGGACCCGCACGCAGCTCTCCCTTGGTTGGGGCATGTTATATAGCCCTGGTGCTTATCGCATTATTTGTACAAAATACGCTTTGACGTATTAATCAAACAACAATGGAAAATGGTTTGCGGCCCAATTTCTGTGGCATTAGCGTATTACCTTATTTTCCTTTTTTCTTATTATTTTTTTTTTTTTGCAACCGTACACTATGGTACGTATCAATTCGCCAGGGGCTTCACTATGCCCCATACTACGGTAACAAAGTCTGAACACTTTTTATAGTACAGTTCGGCACCCCAAACTTATAGCATTATATGCATCGGCTCCGAATCATGTCTTTGGTCAATAGTTGGGTTGCCCGACTCCTATGCTTACTACCTTACATTCCGCTATATCGGCTAGGGTAGTAAAGGGAGAACTACTGCAATTGTGTCCCGGTTCATCCGGATGAGCACCACAGTAGAGAAAGCCGAAAACTGACTGTCATGATGAGGCAAGAGCCGGTCAGCTGTTTGAGAGGTCTCAAATCTTTAGCAATTTTTCCCGCATTATGCGAGGAATCGGTTTTTATCCGACCAGGTGTTTACAGCATCCCAAGTTCGGACTTCCGAACACTAGGGGCTACGCCTAAATTTTTGTTGTCAAACTCCTATGGCTAAGTGCGGGTGGTAAAGCTGTATAGTCCGATTGCCTTGTTCATTGTGCTAAACACCTCCTTTAAGGACCAAACTCTGGAGTAAAGAGTGTTTAGATTTATCCCGAATACCCCTGTACTATCTACGTGGGGGCGTTTCGCCGACAATGGCCAACTCTCATATTTCTGTCGCCGCACAGGAGGTAAAATTTTAAATAACAAGCATTATATTACATAACGATCTTGTTTCATAATACAGGACATGATAACGTGAATGCATTCACGGAAATATAACATCCTTTGCACACCGCTCCGCTACAATGCGGGACCCCTCTAGGACATTATCAAAATAAAGTTCGGGCGTGCGGTGCTCCTTGCCCGCGGGCGGCCCCTCGGTCGCAACCTTCACGTCGTCCATCTTCCCCCATTGCATCTTGACTCGGGCAAAGGCCATGCGCGCGCCTTCAATGCAGACTGACCACTTGATGGCATATAGCCGAGGGCAGGCATTAACAAGGCGCTTCACAAGCCCGAAGTAGCTGCGGGGATGGCTTCGGCAGGCCATAGCCGGATTATCAAATCCTTCATGGATAATTCAGCCGCTTTGTGTAGTTCGACCAGCTGTTTTAGCTGGTCGCTCAATGGCACTGGATATTCTGGCGCAAGGTATAGCGACCAAAATAGCGCCTCCGTAGAACTCCCTTCTTCGGCTCTGAAGAATTCCACAGTGTCCGAAATGCTGTGATTTTCCTAGCCTCGTGGATTTCTTGGAGGGCGCCTTGGGCTTCAACCCGGACATCGTGTGCGCTCTGGATGGCCTTGTCCAGTTTAGACTTTTGATCCGCAAGGTCGCGCTCCAAGGACTCGCACTTCTTGACAGCGTCCTGGAGCTCCTGCTGGACCTCGCTGACCCTAGCCTCGTGTTTCTCACAGGCTGCCTTCTCCTTGGCTGCTTTCTCCTCGACCTCGGCCAGCGCCTTCTTGAGGGTTTCCACCTCGCTCGCCGCTCCTAACAAATAAAATGGCAGTTCAGCCACTATAATTTATTCATCCTTCCTTTCTACAAGGTTATTGCATACCTCGGCTATCCTCCAGCTGCTTTTTAATGCGGTCGAGCTCCTCCTCGGTCCACTCCAAGTTCTGCTTTAGTCTGGAGACTTCCATAGTGTGCGAGGTCGCAGCCAGCAGCGGTGCCTACTTATTCACATCGACATATTAAGTTAGACTCCTGCGAAGATTATTTGATCCTCTGTTTGGCTTTTCTTTCCAAACACCGGACAGAGTATCAGGGGCTGTTGTCTATACTGTGACATTCTTTTTGTAATTGCGTTGCTTACCTCAAAGCCTGTTAGAAGGCTCATGCACGCTTCAGTCAGTCCGCTCTTCGCAGACTAGATCTTCTCAATCATCGTACCCATAAGGGTACGGTGTTCTTCAACAATGGAGGCGCCTCGCAGCGCTTCCAGCAATCTATCCGGTGCCTCTGGATGGACAGAGATCACCTGCTGAGTAGGCTGACCTCCCTCTCGAAAGAGGTGGCCTGCCTGATTCTGGAGCCAAATGGTCTCCAGAGCTGTATTCGGCTGGGGGCCGAATTGGATGCGACCCCCATCGTCGGTGTCCATGGGGGTTTGCTCCCCCATGTGTTCGGAAACCGAGGTTTCACCCTCCGGCGCCGCCCGGACGGCCTCCTGAGCCTCTCCCTGGCCTGGGATCCCTCGGGACAACACCTCGTTGTTGTCCACGACCTTGGGGAAGGAAGCCGTCAGAAGGGTCCCGCTGTCCATCGCCGACGGGTCTAGCGAACCCTCCGAAGAGGAGGATGGCTCGATGTTAGACCGAGCCGGACTGCGAATCCATAATTCAGCACATTATAAAAATAAAGAGGCTGGATATATGAACGTGTCCGGACACTTACGATTTGGCCAGGGGCTTGGCCCTGGGCTCCCACTCCCAGCTGCTGTTAGTGGCCGCTGTGGAGCTGTCCGGAAGGGAGGTTTTCCCCTTCTTGGACGCCTCAACTTTCAGATGCGTGGAGGCCGTCCTCTTCTTCCCCCCCCGCAGGGGGAATGGCTTTCTTCTTCCTCCTCCTCTTCCTCGTCGTCCTCGGTGGCGGAGGAGTGAGCCTCGGCTTCTTCGGACGCTACATCCGAATTGCCTTTGCGATGGAGACCACCTCTGGTCCCCTTGGCCTTCTTCTCCAGCACCTGATAAGGTGCCGGAACCAGCATCTTCGTCGAAGCGGGATTCTTTGGGTCTTGAGCGATGGGCAGACGGTTAATCCGCTCCGCCATCTCTGTCCCGGTCTAAAAAGATTAATAGGGAGGCTTAGATACCTTTCTCGAATATGCTAGTAAAGGGTACACCTTGAAAACATGAAAGAACTTACCGGATTAGCAGGCTGAGTTAAGTCATGCCCGCGATCTTTGGTCGTGGGCGGCGGCGCCTTGTTGGCCTTGAAGATCACCTTCCAGATGTCTTCGTGCGTCGTGTCGAAGAGCTCCAGTAGGGCCTGGTGCTTGGCCGGATCGAACTCCCATACATGGAAAGTCTAGCATTGGCATGGAAGGATCCGGCGAACAAGCATCACATGGATCACGTTGACGAGCTTGATTCTCAATGCGTGTCTGGAGCGCCATCAGCTCGTCTGGGGAAGACTAGGTCAAGCCTTTCTCTTGCCAGGAGGTAAGCCTCATCGGGACTCCGGACCAGAATGCGGGAGCCGCTGCCCAGTTGGTGCCACGCGACTCTGTGATGTAGAACCACCCCGACTCCCACCCTTTGACAGTCTCCACAAAGGAGCCTTCGGGCCACATGACATTGGGCTTCTTGCCCACCATGGTGCCTCCGCACTCTGCTTGTTGGCCGCTCACCACCTTCGGCTTCACATTGAAGGTCTTCAACCATAGGCCGAAGTGAGGTGGGATGCAGAGGAAGGCCTCGCACACGACAATAAATGCTGAGATGTTGAGGATGGAGTTGGGGGCCAGGTCGTGGAAGTCCAGCCCATAGCAGAACATGAGTCCGCGAACAAACGGGTGGAGAGGGAATCCCTGCCCGCGGACAAAGTGTGAGATGAATACCACCCTCTCCTGGGGCTCTGGGTGGGGATGATCTGTCGCTTGGCCAGAAGCCGATGGGCGATTTTCTTGGCCAGGTACCCAGCCTCCCGGAGCTTCGTGATGTCCTTATCCTTGACAGAGGAGGCCATCCACTTGCCTCCTGCTCTGGATCCGGACATGGTTGGAGTGTTTTTTCTGGACGGAAAAGGTGAGAGCTTGGGTGCTGGAGCTCGAGAATGGATGGGCAGAGGAAGGAGAAGGCGTCGGTGAAAAGGGGGTGAATCCTTATCCCTTTATAAAGGCAGTGAATATTATGCGCCTCCCCACTCGCCTTAAAACTCGCTCATTCCCCAAGGGTCGTGCAGATGGCGCGGTTAGGTTACCCATGCCCATATTAATGAGAATCCTGCAATAAGGGGACACGATCTCTGCTTTGACAAGACATGACAATGAAACCGCACCTCGAAATATGGAGCGGCAGGCTAAAAAACGGTTTGAATAATGACGGGCGGATACGTGATGTCACACTATGAAAAGTTGTCAACGGATTGGACTCGTGAAATATTATACTCTCTACGGTTGTGTGTGGTACTTGTTTTGCAGAGCCAGACACGCTTTCTATGTTCCGAAGGCTATGTTGGAGTATCCGGAGAAGGAACCCGCCTTGCAATGCCGAAGACAATCTGCGCGCCAGACACCTCATCATTGAAGACTGGTTCAGGGGATACTGAGGGAGTCCTGAATTAAGGGGTGCTCGGACAGCCGGACTATATACATGGGCCGGACTGTTGGGCTATGAAGATACAAGACGAAGACTTCTTCCCGTGTCCGGGTGGGACTCTACTTGGCGTGGAAGGCAAGCTCGACGATTCGGATATGTAGATTCCTTTCTCTGTAACCGACTTTGTACAACCCTAGCCTCCTCCAGTGTCTATATAAACCGGAGGGTTTAGTCTCTAGGGTTTAGACATTACAATCATAATCACATAGGCTAAACTTCTAGGGTTTAGCCATTACGATCTCGTGGTAGATCAACTCTTGTAATACTCATATTCATCAAGATCAATCAAGTAGGAAGTAGAGTATTACCTCCATAGAGAGGGCCCGAACCTGGGTAAACATCGTGTCCCTCGTCTCCTGTTACCATCGACCTTAGACGCACAGTTCGGGACCCCCTACCCGAGATCCGTCGGTTTTGACACCGACAATGCCACCTCCTCCTTCCTTCTTCTTGGTGCCAAAAGAAGGAAACGGGGGTCGGCCTAGGGTAGGCGCCTGTCGGTGTCAAAACCGGCGGATCTCGGGTAGGGGGTCCCGAACTGTGCGTCTAGGCGGATGGTAACAGAGACAAGGGACACGATGTTTTACCTGTTTCGCCCTCTCGACGGAGGTAAAACCCTACTCTGCTTGATGGATATTGATGATATGGGTAGTACAAGAGTAGATCTACCACGAGATCGAGAGAGCTAAACCTAGAAGCTAGCCTCTCGGTATGATTGTTCTTCGTCCTAGGGACTAAAACCCTCCGGTTTATATAGGCACCAAGAGGGTTAGGGTTACACAAAGTCGGTTACAATGGTAGGAGATCTACATATCCGTATCACCAAGCTTGCCTTCCACGCCAAGGAAAGTCCCATCCGGACACGGACTAAGTCTTCAATCTTGTATCTTCATAGTCGAGAGTCCGCCATCCGGACACCCCTAATCCAGACTCCTCGGTAGCCTGAACCAGCTTCAATGACGACGAGTCCGCGCACATATTGTCTTCGGCATTGCAAGGCGGGTTCCTCCTCCAATACTTCATAGAAGATTTTGAACACAAGGATAGTGTCCGGCTCGCAAAATAAGTTCCACATACCACCATAGAGAATAATATTTACACAAGTTCAATCGCTAACGTATTCGTGGCGTGACATCACACCACGGCCAAGCCTTTATTGAATCGTTTTCTTCGTCCCACCTTAGCGCGTTTAGCGGGCGGTTTCCTTGGCACGTCTTGTCAAAGCGTAGATCGTGTCCCTTATTCCGGATTCTCATCAATCTGGCGTGGGTAACCCGATCATGCCCGTTAGCACGTCTCCTCTATCGAAGGCGAGTCCCGAACAGCCACGGGGAAGGCTCTTGGTACTCAACCTCTTTATAAAGAGACCAAGGCTCCACTCCTTTCTTTCAATCTCAATCAAATCCGCCCCTCGCCTCGAGTTCCAACACCCAAAGCTCCAGATTCAGGCGCTTCGGACCCTCGATGATGTCCGGCTCCGACCTGCAAGGCCGGTGGATGCCTTCCTCCATTAGGGAAGAAGACGTGCTAAAGCTAAGAGATGCCAGGTATCTAACCGGCGAAATTTCGCATAGGCTGCTTGCCCAAGGGCAGGTTATTCCCACTCCCAAGCCTGGTGAAAGCGTGGTGTTTGCGTCTCACTTCCTTCGGGGGCTAAGCTTCCCGACGGATCCCTTCATGAGGGGGCTCATGTTTTATTATGGGTTGGAATTTCACGACTTGGATCCAGAGTCCATCCTCCACATCTCATCGTTCATTGTCGTATGCGAAGCCTTCCTCCGCATTACCCCTCACTTTGGATTGTGGCTCAAGACCTTCAAAGTGGAGCGAAGATGATCAAGGGGCGATGGCAGAGTGCGGAGGGGCTGTTATAAGCAAGAATCTTGATGCTCAGTGGCCCGAGGGCTCTTTTCAAGAGCAGCTTAGCTGTGGCAACAAGAGTGGTTTTATATCACAGCTCGGGGGCACCAAATGGGTGGCGCCACCGCTTCGCTCGGGTCCTCCACCACGGTTGGCGTCATGGGTCAATAAAGGACTTGGTGGGGGCCGTCCAGGGCGTGCCCTTGCTGCGAGGCGCATTCACGATCTCCTAGAGAGATATCACTGTTGTAGTAGCGCAGTCATCTTGATTCATCGCATCACGCCTGCGAGCGTCGCCCCCTCACTTTGTGGGAATTTAACCCGAGGGACCATGAGCTCTCCAACATTTTATGGCGTGGCCTGTGGAGATGTACAAGCTTTTCTTGGATCACAAGTGATGTGTCCGACTTGACCAAGGCGCAGGTCCGAGCTGCAATCGCTTGGATACTCAAGTAAGTAGCCTGCATGCCGGACATACTATCCCATATTTATCATGAATTTGCCCTCAAAAGAGTTGTCCCTTGAGCAGAGTGGATAGCGAAAGCAAAGTTAATCAGTGTCGGCCCCTCCTCGAGACCACGCGGATCCGTGCTAACGGGATCTTTGGCGGTTGTACCTTCGGAAGAAGGTGAAGGGGGGAACAAGGGAGCTACCGCCTCCGCGAAGGAGGCTGTCAGGAAAGGAGGGATCGAGAATCTCTCCATCCAAGGGAAGAAGAGGACCGTCTCTGAAGACCCGGAGACCATGATCTCAAAGCGGGGGAAGAAATCTTCGTCAGAGGGTCCTGCGCCGAGAGATGCCTCGGCCGCATTATGCCCCCAAAGGGATCAGCCCTCCACCGAGCCGTAAGTAAAGAGGGGAGTTTTTATTAAAATAAAGGATATCCCTGGCCTATTTCTGATGAAGATAACCGAAATTTTACCTTGTAGTTCGGATCTCAGCCCTTCTCAACAGAGCTCATCTTCGGGGGGGGGGGTCTTCATCCGGAGATGATTGAGAGCGAAACGCCTCCCCCTGCCGTACCGTCGTGCGAGGCGGGCGACCCTAAGGTGTCGTCGCGGAGGGTTTCTCCGAGTCCGGCGGAGCCGGAAGGCAGTCATATTTCCCCTCAAAGCCCTCCGCGTCTGGCCTTCGAAAAAGGCCATCAGACGAGTCCGGCACCACTTGGTGTACGGTCGGAGGAGCTGAAGGATCTGCTCGGGTAAGCATCTATCTTAGAAGATCACCGTGCGTTAATGGGTTGATGATTGAAGGATTTCATCCGCCGAGAGCGGATTACAAAGCCGTCGAAGTTTATTGACAGTTTAGAGTGCATAAAATGATGTACCTTCGGCGATTCCGCATATAAAATGCGCCTGTAGATAGTAGCCCTAAGGCTCGGTGTGTTGTCAAAAATGACAAGACGCCGAGGATCATAATCCTGTATAATATGTCGCCCTTCCTATGTAGGTGGCGAAGGGTTGATGGCTGGCGGATGTTGAATTTGCCGAATCGAAGCGGCAACTTGGCGTGGCGGATGCGGCGTCGCGCTTGTCAATAAGCGACTTGACAAGTCTCAAGGTATGCAATTTCTCCGCGGACACTGGTAAGGGAGCTTGATGCCCGTGCCTTACAACAAGTATGCTTGATGCAGATGGTGCCGCTGCCATGGAGAACTGCGGGTGGAACTCGCCGAGCCAAGGAGCATGCGGAAAGAGTGATCTGGCTGCCTTAAAGGCGTAGAAGAGCTAAAAGACGAACAGGCTGCTCCTTTGCCGAAGGAAGAAGGAAATGGCTGAGATGGCCGTGGAGTTGAAGAATCTGCCGATCGCGCAAGCTTCTTGAAAAAAGAAGATCAAGCGGTACAAGAGGACCTGAAGAAGGCCACTACCAAGGCCAAGGATGCTCGCTCTGCGATGAGAGCTATGAAGGAGGAGCTGCGTCAGGCCAGAGATATCGCGGCTGGAAAGCCCTTTACGCTGGAGGAAATTCATGGATCCTAAATATGCTCGGTTGGACCAGGTGTGGAGTGCAGAGGATGCTTATCTGGACTTGGCGGCAAGTGCACAAGACGCGTCGAACACTTCGAGATCAAGAGGATCACGAAATGGCAAAAGTTTTTTGGTCGCAGTTCCATAATCCAGAGCGCCCACTTCCATTAACCGATCGCTTGGCAGAATGGGCAGAGCTGAATAGGTTATCCGGACATGCCATGAAGGATGTCGTGAGTCTTTTGTGGCCGAAGAGGCCTGAACCGAAGAGTTATTTTGGCTTGGTGCAGCAGTTCCTTAGTGCGGTGCCGCATATCAATGCAATGAGAAGGTCGGCATGCATAGAGGGTGCGCGGATGGCTCTTGCCCGTGTCAAGACATACTGGGCGGAGATGAAGGCCACCGATGTTGCATCCCAAGATTGGACGGAAGCGAGTACACATCGAGCACTATTTTCGTGAAGTTCTATAGGGCGCTCGTTTAATAGAGACGCAGTGCTCAAAGGATATTATGTTCGAATAACATGTATTATTGTGAAACAATGTTTCGATGAAATATAAAAGCTTTTTATACTTGTGCCTTCAAGAATTGAAAACAGCTCTGTCGGCCGTTAATGTATATGTGTATATAACTTTGAAAGATGGCAGTCTTGACAAATTTCACGCATATAATGCGGGGTGTTTACAAAAACACGTTTTCACACTTGATCCAATGTCTTGGTCCTATAAAGGAGGTGGTAGAGCAGCAAACTAGGCAACCGGACTATAATGCTTTATCACTTTCACTTAGCCATAGGAGTTTGACAGTGGGGCTACTATATAGCCCCTAGGGGCACCGCGCTCACCAATTGGCGCATATGTGCTGACCGAAATGGCCCTTAAATGCATGCGGAGGAATCCTAAAGATTCCGGCGGGTCATCAGTGGTTGACCAGTCTCACGCTATATCATGATAGTCAGTTTTCGGCTTTCTCTCTTGAGGTGCTCGCTTTGGACGAACCGGGGCACAATCGCGATAGTTCTCCGTGCAGCGTTAGCCGATAGAGCGGAACGTAAGGCAGCAAAACACAGGAGCCGGGCAAACCCAACATTTGACCAAAGACATGACTCGGAGCTGATGCATATAAGGCCTAACTCGAGACGCCGAACACTCCCTAAGGTATTCGGTCTTTATGAAAATGGGCCGAACAACGCCCTTGGTAATAAGCCCCTGGTGTCCAGGTACGCGCAAAATTCTGACGTGGCCCATGCCAAAACACCAGCCTCCTCCTTGGTTATAGCAAGAAACCAGGGGATGTGTATCAACAAGAGATAGTAAAATAGGTTTACCCAGGGTCTTAATCTGAAAAGAATCCTTGCAACGGGTCCCTACTGCACGTCTGCGCCTGTGTCTCCGTTGTGCCGTATCTTGGACGGGTGTAGCACGATGTTCATCTGTAAAAGAGAGGAACTTAGTTGAAAAAGATCATGCAAAAATGTACGTTGTATTAAATAAACAAAGTATGATTCAAAAAATGAATAAAATTGAGCTTTATTGTCTCTTGCTGTATATGCGCGGAGCCCCTTGTGCAGGGGTATGCGGCTGGTAAGCCCTTGTATGTTTACGCCGGACTCGTCTAACCGTGTCCGGTCCGAACGACTGTTTAGGTGCTTGGATTAGTGAAGCGGTTTAGTGTGTGGTTGTCAAGGCGGTCACACAATCTTCCGCGCTCGAGGAACACTCGATATTTCCCTTTAAGGAGATGATGCCTCGCGGACCGGGCATTTTAAGTGTAAGGGATGCATAATGCAGTATTGCATGAAAGCGGGCGAAAGCTTCGCGTCCCAGGAGTGTTTGGTAGCTACTTGTAAATGGGGCGAGGTGGAAGTTTAACTTTTCGCGGCGGAAGTTGTCGAGTAAGCCGAACACAACTTCTAGCAGTAGAGAGCCCGTACAATGGGCATATGGGCCTAGCATTACTCCTTGAAAGGAAGTGTTGCTATGGCGAACTTTGGCTGGGTCTATCCCCATTTTGTGGATTGTGTCCTGATATAGCAAGTTTAAATCACTGCCGCCATCCATTAGGACTTGTGTAAATTGGAGTCCGTCAATTATCGGATTTAATATCAAGGAAATCCATCCTGCATTCCGGATACTTCTAAAGTAATCCCGATGGTCGAAGGTGATTGGTTTTAACAACCAGTGGCAGGACTCCTCTGGGATAGGCCGTATGGCGCGTACCTCTATGGGCGCCGCTCTATTTTTCCCTTTTGTCACGCGCAGTGAGTTTACTATTTCGACTTCTTGTGGGAAATTCTTTTGTTTTCCGGTGCTTTGCTTGTGGGGATCGTCATCGTCCTCGCTTGGTGTGTCGAGCCCCTTGTGTTCGGCGTTGAGTTTGCCGGACTGCTTGAAGACCCAACAATCTCTGTGGGTATGATTTGCAGGCTTCCCGGGGGTATTGTGGATTTGGCATACCTTGTCCAAGATTTTGTTTAAGTTAGATAGCTCGTCCCTATTATCCTTAGGGGGCAGTTTTTTATGATTCTGCCGTGAGCTTTTGAATCCGGCGTTGACTGTCGTGCTCTTCGGGCTGTTTCCCTTGGTCCGGCGCTGGTCCTTGTTGCGTTGCGGTTTCCCATTTCCATCCCTGACTTCGAATGTACTTGGGTCGCTGATACTGCATCTTGCCAGCCAGCTATCCTCTCCCGCGCAAAAGCGGGTCTTGAGGCTTGTTAATGCGGCCATTGTTCTTGGCTTTTCTTGGCCGAGGTGTCTGGCGAGCCATTCGTCTCGTTGTGTTTGAAAGCTGCTAAGGCTTCGGCGTCCGGACAGTTGACTATTTGGTTCTTTTTAGTAAGGAATCTGTTCCAAAATTTTCAGGCTGACTCTCCGGGGTGTTGAGTTATGTGACTTAAATCGTCTGCATCCGGAGGTCGGACATAGGTCCCTTGAAAATTGCCCGAAAGGCATCCTCGAGCTCCTCCCAACTTCCAATGGTGTTTTTGGGGAGGTTTTTGAGCCAATGCCGGGCTGGCCCTTTGAGCTTGAGGGGTAAGTATTTTATGGCGTGGAGGTCATCTCCTCTAGCCATGTGAGATGTAATCCTCGATCCGCACTCAGTGCATTGTTCCGTCGTATGCCTCTATGTTTACGGGCTTGAATCCTACCGAAATTCATAACCCGAACCTCATCGGTGAAACATAGGGGTGTCGGCACCCCTATATTAGGTGTACCGTAGTATTCGGATACTTGATGTGTTGCATTGCTTACTAGAGCTTGCTTTCTTGGCCCGTAGATAGATCTAAGCGGGCCATCTTTTTAATCTTGAATCCGTGTGCGGATCGCGGGCAGCTTTTAATGCGGCGCCATTTGCCGCTCTATGTTTTCCATGGGGTCGTCTATTCGACCGAGTGATCTCCTTGTTTTTTGATTGCGGGGGCTCTACGGCCTCCTCATCAAATTCGGGCAGTAGTTTTCACTTCGGGTAGCTCTTTGTTCGGCGACTATTGTCGTATTTATCTGCGGTGTTGAGTACTTTGCTCCATCGATTACGGCGCATCTTCCGCTGTTTTGAGCTTCCGCTTCATTTTTTTCAGCTACGCGCAGATGGCGGCGAGCCTTTATGGAGGTTCTTCTGCTCCGATAACTTGTCCGGCGTGAGATCGTCCGGATTTGTTATCTTCGTCGGGGGCGGGTTGTTTATCCAGTTGTCTGTTCGGACGGTCGCTCGATAACATGTTAAATGCGTCCACGGTTCACCCTGCTCTATGGCTGGGTCTGTATGGCCGCTGTCTTTGTCGAGGCGGGACTTTGAGCGGCGCTTACGTCGCCGTTTTGACTGCTTTTCGAGGGAATGATCCCTCGTGACGTTCCATTGTTCCTCGTCGTCGCTTCCTTTAGGTGTGTCCACCATGTATACATCATGAGATGGGGTGGCTGTCCAGTGCCCTATAGGTGCTGGTTCATGTTTGTCTCCTACATCGTCGTCCATACCGTCGATGTCTTCGGAGCCAAAGTCGAGCACGTCGTTTAAACTTTCGACAGTGGCTACGAAGTGGGTGGTGGGTGGGCTTCGAATTTCTTCGTCGTCCGCATTAACCTTCGACCATAGTCCGCCAGGCTCTCCCGATAGAGAGAGAGACTTTAGTGAATTCAGGATGTCGCCAAAGGGCGAATGCGAAAGATGTCCGCGGCGGTGAACTCCATGATCGGCCTTGTCGGATTCGATTAGCGGTAGCGGAAGGTTGGTCCGGAGAGGAGTCCGCGCCTTGGAGTCACGAGCTTTGCAAAGGACGGGGTTGGTGTTCGCTCAATCGCCGTAGAGATAGCAGCCCCGAGGCGGTGTCCACCACCGTCCTCGTCGGTGCGATCGGCTCCGAGCTAAGGGTCGGGCGGACACTTGTCGCGACCTCGAGGCACTTTGTCCGTGGCGAGCTAGATCATGCCCATCGTGAAGGTGCGGCGCACTTGGCTGTGGCTCGAACCCGTCGAAGATCAAGTCTCCGCGGACATCAGCCGTATAGTTCAAACTTCCAAATCTGACCTGATGGCCAGGGGCGTAGCTTTCAACCTGCTCCAGATGGCCAAGCGAATTGGCCCGCAGTGCAAAGCCGCCGAATACGAAGATCTGTTCGGGGAGAAAAGTCTCACCCTGGACCGCATCGTTGTTGATGATCGGAGGAGCCATCGGGCCTAAAGATGATGACACAGAGGAACTCTCAATGAAAGCACCAATATCGGTGTCAAAACCGGCGGATCTCGGGTAGGGGGTCCCGAACTATGCGTCTAGGCGGATGGTAACAGGAGACAAGGGAGACGATGTTTTTACCCAAGTTCGTGCCTTCTAGACGGAGGTAAAACCCTACTCCTGCTTGATTGATATTGATGATATGGGTAGTACAAGAGTAGATCTACCACGAGATCAGAGAGGCTAAACCCTAGAAGCTAGCCTATGGTATGATTGTTCTTCGTCCTACGGACTAAAACCCTCCGGTTTATATAGGCACCAAAGAGGGTTAGGGTTACACAGAGTCGGTTACAATGGTAGAAGATCTACATATCCGTATCGCCAAGCTTGCCTTCCACGCCAAGGAAAGTCCCATCCGGGCACGGGACGAAGTCTTCAATCTTGTATCTTCATAGTCCAGGAGTCCGGCCAAAGGCTATAGTCCGGCCATCCGGACACCCCCTAATCCAGGACTCCCTCAGCGCCCAAGTAGGATTCTTCTCTAATTGGGGTGCCCCTTGGCCTCTCCCCTCTTCCCCACCTATATATATGTGGGAGGGGGCGCCTAGCACAACTACGACAATTGCTTAGCCGTGTGCGGCGCCCCCCTCCATCGTTTACAACCCCGGTCATATTTTCGTTGTGCTTAGGGGAAGCCCTGTGGAGATAGCATCACCATCACCGTCACCACGCCGTTGTGCTGCCGAAACTCATCCACTAGCTCGCCGTCTTGCTGGATCAAGAAGTCGTGGATGTCACCGAGCTGAAAATGTGCTGAACGTGGAGGTGCCGTACATTCGGTACTCGATCGGTTGGATCGCGAAGAAGTTCGACTACATCAACCGCGTTGTCAAACGCTTTCGCTTACGGTCTACGAAGGTACGTAGACACACTCTCCCCCTCGTTGCTATGCATCTCCATAGATAGATCTTGCGTGTGCGTAGAATTTTTTTGTTTACCATGCAACATTTCCCAACAGGAACACATGCGGATGAGGGAAGAGGATTTTGGGTGGGTCGGGGTGGTTAGAATCGGCCATGGCTATTGTTCGGATGCCCGCAAAGCCCCCTAGTTTGTCTCTGATTTGCAGGAGTGATTACTTCCTTTAGTGATCCGGAAATGGAGCATAAAGTATTCTCACCTATTTCCTTGGATGTGACCCTGAGTTATCGAACCCATGGGAGGAAGGCCCCTTTAAGCTAGCAGGAGGGAAACTTTTGAGGCTTGCCGGAGAACAATTAAAATGCCTCCCTGTATGGGCTTACAAAGCCAGGCCCATATACACAACAAATATACAAGAGGAAAGCACTGCAAACGGGCCGTAGTCTTTTCCGCATCCCCACCTGTTCTCCACTTGCACGCGCATCTCCCCGCAGAATCTGCCGGACTCTGAAACCCCACGCAGACACAGCTCCGCTCCGCCCTCACCCCGGCCACCTCCTCCCACCCACCGCCGCCGGCGGAGCCATGGAGGTCGGCGGCGAGGAGTTCGCGGTCGGCGTGGTGATCTCCGCGAAGACCACCCTCGGGGAGGAGTTCGAGGGCCAGATCGTCTCCTTCGACCGCCCGAGCAACCTCCTCGTCATCCATATCCTTCCCAAATCCCCCTTTGCTCCCCGGCTCCGTCTCCATGCCGTTTACTTCTGCCTCCTGCTCTGTTTCTGTGTGCTGCGTGGTTGCTTTGTTTCCATGACGGCGTAGATCACAGGAGGGCGTGGGCAGGGCGGAGAGGGGCGAGCGGCGGAACGTGAGGGTGCTCAAGGCCAACTACATCCAGGAGTTCTCCGTCGTCGGAAAGTACGACGACCCGCTCGACCCGGCTGGCTGTGTGCTCGACCTTGCCGCCATCCACGCCAGGGAGGAGGCCGCCCTCAGGTGCGTTATACTGCATCCCAAACCCTTTTGGTACTACTACTTTCTAGTCATTGCTAGTTAGGCATGTGATGCTTCTTTTTATCTTGTTTGAATTTGAGATGCGGTCAAGATTCAATCAATGAGCTCGGAAAACATGAACACCACAACATTGTTTTGGATTCTAGTTACTGTAAATGTGAATTCATGTTTGAGGACACAACAATAAAGCAAGAAGAAGTATATAAGAGCTTCACAATCCTCATTTGACCAATATTCTCTTTGTTCTAAAATTGAACCTGACTCTTCTAGTTGGTAAAGGTGATACTGAAATTGGGTCTGGACATGAAAGTTATAGCAAATAAAGGAGATACTGATATAGCTGACTTGAGCTATAGCTTGAATAAGCAAGCTAGCTATTTAGAACTTGCCACACATTTGGTTATATAGCGTTTGAAGGCACCTTCTTTGGTTCTAATACAAATAAGCATAGATCTTTTGAGGTTGGTCACTTTTACGAGAAGGCGGAGCACATCTCTACTATTAAAGGGGAGTTTGTACGTCGTTCGTCTCCCAGGGCCCCACCGATCGAAGGATCTTCCCACCATTCTCTTTTTTTTACCGACTGCAACCCCACCCAGTTTGGTAAGTGTTGATTCAGTTACATCTTCCTTTCTTAGGATGCACTCATGTGTCTCCTCAGCAGATCCACTACCATAAAATAAATAAATTAATCATCAAACAAATATTGTCTCCAGCAGTACCAGCCGATTCACTACCATACATGGCAAATCAATCTATCTATCTTCTACATCTACACTACCTAAAAAAGACATAACATTCCCTTTTCGCTCAACCTTCGTTCGCCTCCATTCCATGCTTAGCACACCAAGAAAACCAGAGGAAAGCCTACCCGCTACCCACACATGCACGTCCATCCTCCCCTCTATTCCACTGGGTTTATTTCTTCAAGGTTAATCAAATCTTTATTTTTAGAGAAATAGAGAGGGGTTGGTGGAGGAGGGGGAATTATTTAACAGTAAATCGAATCAACAATACTGCCTAATGTACATGAGTATTCTAAGGTATATGTTAGACGTAATGTTAAACCATTAGAATGTATGTACCCCGTTGCAACGCACATGCAATTAGCTAGTAATGAGAGAGAAGCTGTTAAACATTTATTTGGTGCATACAATTCTTGCCTAGGAGGGCTAGGCAATTCAGCTCTCCTCTCTCTAAACTGCTCCTAAAAGCCAGGATTCTTCGCTTGTTCCAGTCCAGTCACAAAACATGGCCAGGCTGGGCTAGAAAACTTATTATCCAAAGCCCTGTCCCATTGAAAGTTCACTATCCTGGTGTAAAAGGATGACTGCAAAAAGGCATAACAGTTTCCAAATAGAAGATACATAAACAGGGGAGACACCTCTAAAATTAATCACTCCATAACTAGATTGGGTACTATGGTCGTTTCCAAATCAGTCTTCATCTGCAGAAAATAAGTGGAAGAAGCAATCTGCAAAACCTCAACGGGGCTGTTCATAACCCTTGTACACACACATCTCACTAGATTGGTTTTTAGACATACTTCAGAAATGACTGCATTTTTCTCATTCACTAATACGGCAGCACATACAAATGTCAAAATATAGTAACAAGGTTGGATTTTACGAATCGGTGGTCCTTTCAAAATTTATTTGTGTTGACGAACCGGTGACCAAAATAAGCAGCTTTACTAGCCCAATAACACTTTTCAAGAAAGGGGAAGTATGACTAGTAGCATAGGCGGGCATTTGAGGTTCTGGTATTGCATTGACAATTACTTTCCAATTTTCGTTGCATTCAGACCTGCAACTCTTGATCCAGGAGGCTAATAAGCAGATATTGCGGTCTCTCAAATTTTGGTGGCCTACCCCCCCCCCCCCCCCCCCTGAGTTCTCACTAAATAGATCTCACTTAGGTAGGTTGTACTAGTGGTGGGCCTCATAATTGTCCTACAAACAGTGCACTATTTGGCTGTTAATAGCATAGCCCACCTAGGTTGATGATGCATCATATCGTTTCGATGGATCTGGAGATGATATTCCAGCAATATAGTAAGGACTGAGATTGAATGTGTAACCAAGGAAAATTGGAAAATTTAGAACAGTGCACTATGATTGTCCTACAAACAGTGCACTATTTAGCTGTTAATAGCATAGCCCACCTAGGCAACTTGATGATGAATCGTATCATTTCGATGGATCTGAAGATGACATTCCAGCAATATAGTAAGGACTGAGATTGAATGTGCAACTAAGGAAATGGAAGAATTTAGAACTGATATTGATACTGTGGTTTTGGGTTAGAATAGGGGAATCAGTTTGGTATTTTGTTGGAAATTCAGTTGTTTCCTTTCTGGCTCCCCAATCATCGAATGATCAAACCTGTATTGGCCTTGTTTGTAGCTAAGCAGAAGTTCCTTTTTCGCGATGCAAAAGTGGATTGATAAATCTGGCAGATGTATAACTGACATAGTATGCTACGTGTCATTTTAGAACTCGTGGCTGAACTGATCATGGTTAACAATTTGGATCTGGGTTCGGGTCAATTTTGTTCCAGAGTTTGTTCTTCTGATTAAGGATAGCAGCTTCAAGTACATGCATGCAATACTGCTGGGCTGCATATACGGTATGTTTAGATGGTGCCAATTTTTGCCATGCCAAATATTGGGCAGCCTATGACTATCTGGCACTGGCTTGATTTGTTTTTCAAAAATCTGGCTGCCAATGGAAACCCACCTATCTCTCACATATTCCTACCAAATGGTTGGCAATGAGGGTGCAAGAATCCTTGGCCAAAATTTGGCAAGCCAAGTCTTGCCAATTTTTGTAGGGCGAGATTGGGTGCCAACCAAACACACCCATAGAATGCACTAACACCTTTAAGGTTTACTACACTAGGTTATAAATAGTAGTTATAGAAGTCATGATAATTTCTGAAATTAATTTTTGGCATGGAGATGATAACACACCTACTACAGCAGATCCAAATTCGATTCACAACTTTAGCCACTAGTTATTTGGGTTCTTTGGCTGTTAACTTGCTAGATGACATTTGACTTCAGACTCAGTGTTGAGTTACTAGCATTTGGATTGTCTCTGCGAGTTGATGAAAATCTACCATTTAGTGGTATACATATATTAGAGTATTTGGGCAATCTGGTGTTTATAGTTATATAATAGTAATAGCTCAACAGCTGAATTATTACATATGGCAACTGATTAACCACTTAGATGGAGAAGTATGCAGAAAATAAATAGCATCATAAACATTTCCATTTTAACACTATGCATTTGTTTCCCTGCATTGAACCCAAAACGAAAATGATAAGTGCGGTCTGTTTTGGTCAGAGTTAATCCCAACGTATTGTCATATTGCATTCTGACAACAATTGATTTCATGCACCTATAGGTATGACTTTTGAGGGGTGAGCGCTTCCTGGGAAATGCTATAAACCTTAGTGGTTGACTAATGATGTGTATGATAACAGTCATGCCTCTTTTATGTCACTGGTTTTGTGCTAAAGAGCTAGCAAATTGGTTATCTATGATTTTGCCTATTACTTTTGCCATTTAGGATTTATCCCTCGTGATTCTTGTTTTTGGTGTTTATTGGTTCTATCATTTATGGTGATGTGTTTTATCATGCTTAATGTTACTGTCTAGAAGCTGAAAATTAGCTTGCATGTTGTTGGCTTCTGCACTGCGACATTTTGGTTCTCACACTGCATGCTATGATGCACAGGCAAGCTGAGATTGAAGCTGAGAGAATTGGTGTTGGTGTCACCCCAGAAGCTCAAAGATTATTTGATGCATTGTCGAAGACGTAAGTTTGACCTTTCATTATGTCTCTCTTTGATATTCATGCTTTTGACCATTTTCTCGTAGTTACCACATTTGAATTCGAGGAAAGAAACTAGGAACTGTTAGGTATATATGCTGCTCAAATCTTTATTAGTTTGTTTCACATTTTGTTAGTATTAGCCCTGTTAGTGGTGCGGGATCCTGAGCCCCTCTCCTTTTGGATAATACTGTCTTTTTCACTCCCCACCGATATTACTTAACAAAGACAAGTAATTCGGGACGGAGGGAGTACATTCTCATGTCAACTTTCTTGTTTGTGAAGTTTGTATTTGCGAAAAAGGGAAGTAAACGTGCAAGCCTGTGTTTTTTGTATGACATCGAATCTTCTAGTTGTGGCCTGTTCAAAAGCTGGAAGAACATTATTTTGCAAAAAATTGCTGGCATGTGTGTCAACTTGTTTTTGAGGTTAATTTTATGCAACTTCCTGGTGTGCTAGCTCTTTACACAGAGCTATGCTTGGTTTCGAGGGTTCTTTTGGTGGTTATTGTCAAGCTGGTGTCAAAGTATGTTCTTTGATTCCCGTCTGTTTCTCTGTGTAAGACTTGTGTTGCTGATTTGGTTGAGGCTTTTCTGAGGAAGCCGAGAAAGTTTCTTTTTTTTTGGGGGGGGGGGGGGGGTCATATAAAGGGCAAAAAAGGGATATTTTGCATTTGCCTGGAAATGAGATATGAGTAGAACCAGCATCAATCTTGTCCCTGAGAAATAATTGTGGAAAGAGATGCTGCGTAGGTATTAGGTAAGCGCCATAGAATGCTGAAACATTCTGTACTTTAGTCAAAGTTGCAGCACTTTATACTTTTTGCCGTAGCAATAGTTTCCTTTCAATCTGCTTTACTCTGAACAAATCGATTTCACTTTATGTGGTCTCCTACAATTTGTCCACACTAAATTATGTATGGTTTACTATGATTTTGGGTCTTTGGGGGGCATTTCTAAAACATTTTCAAGCTCTGTTGGTTATGCTGTGTTTATTCATCAGTTTCTCTACCAGTCAGTGATCCTCATGTGTTGCACCATATTGCAAATGTTTTGTGTATATGAAAAATCTATGGAGACTTTGACTTCTGTCTCTAGATCCTCATATCACTAAATAACGGAGTCTATTTTCCCACCAGGCTTCCAGTTCATTGGGACAAGACCGACATTGTTGTAATGAAGGAGGTTCGCGTATGCAGTCCGTACCTGCCTGAAAATGTCAGCGGCGGAACATCAGCTGCTAATGAACGGGTTAAGAAAGTGGTAATGCGTCTATACTTGTAGATCAATGTTTACACTTTTAAACGTCTGAACCAGGAAAATGACTAATCGTTGTTTTCTTTTGGTGTGTGTTTTATTTGGTGCAGCTGGACTTTGAGAGGAAAAGACAACATGTGCGTGTACCTGGCCAATTCTAACTTATTCGACTTGACAAATTTTCACCTCAACTCCTGCTGTGATCTGTTTCTAAATCCGACCTTATTCGTCCAGTTTCATCAGTTGAATTTTCTAAAAATCTGTTTCAGCATGCTGTTCTCACAAACTACCACACTAGCAATCTTATTGATACTCTGCTATTAGATGCCGTATGTGGTGGTGAATAATTGCAGCACACTGTGCTGATAATTCTGTGGCTGATAGTGAAAGGTTGTGTGGCTGAAGCAAACTAAGGAAAGAAAATAGATTGGTGGCACTGAAAGAATAGGAAGTTGTATAACAACTAAGAAAAGATGCGGAGCAAAGGCAAAACTGAAAATTAGTCTCTCAGACTTTGTATTACTCTTCCTGGTGGAATAATATTTCCAGCTTGTGCTGTTGTATTCTTTTGCTTCCCTTGCAATCCATGGTACTGGACGTGTAAGGCGGAATCGTGTAGCTTTATTGGTGAGATGATATCACGGCGTGGTTCCGTTCATGTTTTGCGATTGAATGCGCAAAGAATTGTTTGTACCCCAGTTAATGGCTGGGACTCTATTGATGCGTAGTGGAGTGTTTTTTTTTTTTTTTTGCGGGGTAGTGGAGTGTTTATATGGTGTAGGATTATGATATTTTCTTCAAGCGGAGTAGCAAATACGAGCAAAAATGTGAAGGGTAGATATTTCTCAGAAGGGAAAATGGGTTGTGTCGCATTGCATCAATCAGTTTGCTACCTGTATCTTTCGGTTATGCCTGTTGGGCCGAGGATGTGCCGGTTAGATGCCTAGATTCACGTGCTTTGTCCAGCATCGTCCTATTTTGTCTGCAGACAACACACCCACATGGTTGTACAAGGATTCAGCACAAGCCTTACATAGTGGCAACTACTCGATCCGTTCCTAAATGTAAGTTTTTTTTAAAGATTTCAATATGAACTATATAAGAAGCAAAATGAGTGAATACATCTGTATTTATTCATATTGAAATCTCTAAAAAAACATATATTTAGGATTTGAGGGAGTACATTGGTAGTCTATTTTGCTTCAGTGATTCCAACCCTAGTACATTGGTTCGGAAGATCGAATTATTGGTTTCACGGTTTGAGTAGAAACCGGTTTTCAACAGTCCTACGCACCCATATTTGTAACAGGCAGACCATTGGGTTCCCAGTTTGTTCTTTAAATGCTCTCTCCCCTCTTGCGGTTCTTGCCATTTATTTCTATATACATACCACGGGCTATTCCCTGGTATCGGGTCTTTTTCTTCACCAACATATCTGAGTACTTGTGGTTTCGTGGTCTCAGGTTGCCCACAATAGAATCATAAGTTGTATCATGTATGTCAACTAGACTTTTTTTATGAGGTGACACAACTAATCTAGAAAAAAAAAGGATTTGATATTATATCATTGATACCATATCATAATAAACGTTGTACTATATTGTGTCATGCATGATAATAAATGAGGCAATTCAAGATACTCCCTCCGTTTTTATTCACTTTACATACTAGTTTTGCCTCGAGTCAAACTTTGTAAACTTTAATCAAGCTTATAACATCCACAATACCAGTAAATACCATTAGTCATTATTAAATATATTTTTGTATCATGACAGCTATTTGAAACGCCTCCGGTTGAAGTAACAGTAGAGTACCTTCAGTTCAAAAAAGAAAAAGGAAACGGTAGAGTTCCTTGCAGCTATTTGAAGTCCATCGGCTATTCTAAAAAGGGAAACTCTTACCATCACCCGGCGGATCGCGGCGTCTGCGTCCGCCACCTCCCCTGCCTCACACGTGTCCCAATGAGATTCCACACACTACCCTTTGTCGAACGCATTTCTGCAACAGAAGTTGTGTTTCTGAAACATATATAGCGTTGCAATGGTCTACGACGAGTCTACGTTTTGTAATAAAATATTTCTTACAAAAAATTTCTGCAACAAGACCTCGGTTGCAAAAAAAATTGCAACTAAAACTCAGTTGCAAAAAGTGCAACAAAACAAGCTATTATAAAAATTCGCAACAAGACCTATGTTGCGAAATAATCCTGCAACAAGACCCGTGTTGCGTAGTAATCCCGCAACAAGGCATGTGTTGCAATAAGGAAAACACGTCCAACGCTCAATCTTTGTGGTGCGCCATTGTGTTGCGAGATTTGGCGTCGGCGGCTTCAGCCTCAGTAGCGCGCCGGTAGCGACATTTTCGCGATGGCGGGGTGGCGCCCGCGCCAGCGAGTGTGTCTGGATGGCATACATGGTTTTTTGTTTCTGAAACAGAACGGTTGTTGCAGGAATAGTCACGCGCGCGGTAATTGGATCGGATGGTTGTCGGAGCACGTATCGGACGGTGGTACAGGTCCGCCGGCCGACGCGTAGCGGCCGCCTTCTAAAAAAGTACAGCCTAGAGGATATATTATTAAAGGCAAGATGCCAGCTTGTGAGATGGCCCACGTCCAGGAGAGAGCAGCGCTTGTGCAACGTTTACCTCGGCCTCGTCCGCCGGCTGGCCATGCCGCCTTAGAGCATGCTTAATAGCATAGCCAACTGCTTGCTAATTGTTATAAGCTAGTGTCATGTCATCTATAACTCATCTTATAGTCAACATGTATAATAGTAGTAGATTAAAAGAGTGTACTACTTTTTTATTATGTGGCCCATCTTTCATTCTCACAAAGTGCCTAGGAGCACGTGCTAGAGTTGGCTCTTCACGAAAAGCCTGCTTACTTTCTCTCTCCTCTTCTCTTTCTTCCAACTAACCAGAAATATACTAGTTTATTCCTTATAACCCGCTGACTCAGCTCTATTGTACTTGCTCTTATCGGTTGATGGTTCGTTCTTGTATACGGAAGGTATAGCCGCGGCAGGTAGGATTCTAAAAGCAACTCCAGCCAGCCCCCAAGGCGGCCCGAAAAATTGCCGTCTGGGGACGAACCGGCGCTAAAATCGGACTGGGGCCGATCGAGATTTCAGCTGCCGCCTTCAGGGTCGGTCCCAGGACGCCTATTTCAAACAGCTTAAAAATAAATTTGGCCAAAATTTGGTAAGAAGACATAAACTTGGGCGACTTAAAGCAGTTTTTATTACATAGAAACTTAAAATTCACTAAAAAAACAAGGCCGCGACTACAGGCCGAAGAACTCGCTGAACACGGTGTAGTTGCCGTCGTCGCCGCCGCCGCCGTCGTCCTTCTCCTCCTTCACGCGGACGCCACTTCTGAACCCCTGCTCGGGGTCGCCCTAGCGGACCGGCGGCGGCGGTGCGTCGTCGTCGTTGTCGTCGAGAACGACGGCGCTCCCCTCGTCGCGGCCCAGGCGCCGCGCGGCGATCTCCTCTAGGGCGCGGCGCTGGCGCTCCTAGCCTCCAACTCTAGAGGCGCCCAGTCCTCCCGCGCCCACTTTAGGGCCGCCGCGTCGTCGAGCCCCGGCTCCGTCTTGACACCGGCGAGACCTGGCTCCGTCTTCACGGCAACGAGCACCGGCTCCGTTTTCGGCTTGACAAGGCGGGGAGGAGCCGAGGAGGAGGAGCCGCGCCCGCCCTCATTGATGACGATGCCAGCGCTGCGGGTGCGCCGACCGAGCGGCGTCTCCGCTGGCTCGGCCCTGACCCTGAAGAGCGCCGGCGACGTGAAGGAGTGCGAGGAGGAGGAAGAGGAGCCGGTCCTCCTCGGCATCCATTGGACGCCGCTCCGGCGGGGGACCGGGGCGGCAGGGTATGTCCACGGCGGCACGTTGCCGCCCTCGAGGTGCTGGAGGACGGCGTGGAGCGTGCGGCCGGGGGCGCCCCACCACAGGTGGCGGTCGTCGCTGTTCTTTGTGCCCCGCACCAGAGGAGCGTCGTTGGTAGAGGCCAGCCGCGCCGCCTATCGGCGTCCGACGTACGCCGCCCACGCTTCGTGGTTTCTGGCGGCGTACTCCGGGAGGGCCAGCTGCTTCTCCGTCAGCGACGCCTGCACGCGCTCGACCTCGTCGTTGAAGTAGTCGGGGCGCGTTGTCACGTCGGGTAGCGGCGGTATGGGCACGCCTGTTGGGGATCGTTGCAGAAAATAAAAAATTTCTACGCATCACCAAGATCAATCTATGGAGTCATCTAGCAACGAGAGAGAGGAGTGCATCTACATATCCTTGTAGATCGCGAGCGGAAGCGTTCAAAAGAACGGGGTTGATGGAGTCGTACTCGTCGTGATTCAAATCACCGATGATCCTAGCACCGAACGGACGGCACCTCGGCGTTCAACACACGTACGGAGCGGAGACGTCTCCCGCGTCTTGATCCAGCAAGGAGGAGGGAGAGGTTGAGGAAGAGGGCTCCAACAGCAGCACGACGGCGTGGTGGTGGTGGAGCGGCAAGATCTCGGCAGGCTTCGCCAAGCTCTTAATCGGAGGAGGAGAGGTGTTGGGGGGAGGGCTGCGCCTTGGATGTGGTGTGCAGCCTCCCCGCCCCTCTATTTATAGGGAAGGGGAAGGTGCCGGCCCCTCTAGATGAGATCTAGAGGGGGGCGGCCAAGGGGAGGGGGCTTGCCCCCCAAGCAAGGGGGGCGCCCCCTCTAGGGACCCCCCCAACCCTAGGCGCATGGGCCTAAGGGGGGATGCGCCCAGCCCTCCAGGGGCTGGTTCTCTGCCCACTACGGCCCATGAGGCCCTCCGAGAGAGGTGGCCCCTCCCGGTGGACCTCCGAAACCCCTCCGGTGGCCCCGGCACAATACCGATATGCCCCCGAACTTTTCTGGTGACCGTATGACTGTTGGGGAACGTAGCAGAAATTCAAAATTTTCTACGCATCACCAAGATCAATCTACGGAGATACTAGCAACGAGAGAGAGGGGAGTGCATCTTCATACCCTTGAAGATCGCAATGCAGAAGCGTTACAAGGACGCGGATGAAGGAGTCGTACTCGTAGCGATTCAGATCGCGGTTGATTTCGATCTAAGCGCCGAACAACGGCGCCTCCGCGTTCAACACACGTGCAGCTCGATGACGTCTCCCATGCCTTGATCCAGCAAGGGGAGAGGGAGAGGTTGGGGAAGACTCCGTCCAGCAGCAGCACGACAGCATGGTGGTGGTGGAGGAGCGTGGTACTCTAGCAGGGCTTCGCCAAGCACTACGAGAGACGAAGAGGAAGAGAGGTAGGGCTGCGCCTTGGGAGAGAGAGACTCGTGTGTTGGGCAGCCCCAAAACCTCCACTATATATAGGGGAAGGGAAGGGAAGGCGCCTAGGGTTTCCCTAGGGGCAGTGGCAGGCAGATGAGATCTCCCTTTGGGTGACTTGGCCCCCAAGCCAGGAGGTGGGAAGGCGCCCCAAACCCCCTGGTCACGTGGGAATAGGTGAGGGGGGCGCACAACCCCTTAGTGGGCTGGTTTGCCCCTTCCTTGGCCCATGAAGCCCCCCCAACACTTGCCGGGGCTCCCGAAACACCTTTCGGTCATGCTGGTCATCACCCGGTACCTCCGGAACACTTCCGGACTCCAAAACCCTTCGTCCAATATATCAATCTTCACCTCCGGACCATTCCGGAACTCCTTGTGACGTCCAGGATCTCATCCGAGACTCCGAACAACATTCGGTAACCACATACAAACTTCCTTTATAACCCTAGCGTCATCGAACCTTAAGTGTGTAGACCCTACGGGTTCGGGAGTCATGCAGACATGACCGAGATAGCTCTCTGGCCAATAACCAACAGCGGGATCTGGATACCCATGTTGGCTCCCACATGTTCCACGATGATCTCATCGGATGAACCACGATGTCAAGGATTCAATCAATCCCGTATACAATTCCCTTTGTCTACCGGTATAGTACTTGCCCGAAATTCGATCGCCGGTATCCCGATACCTTGTTCAATCTCGTTACCGGCAAGTTCTTTACTCGTTCCGTAACACATCATCCCGTGATCAACTCCTTTGATCACATTGTGCACATTATGATGATGTCCTACCGAGTGGGCCCAAAGATACCTCTCCGTCACACGGAGTGACAAATCCTAGTCTCGATTCGTGCCAACCCAACAGACACTTTCGGAGATACCCGTAGTGCACCTTTATAGCCACCTAGTTACGTTGTTACGTTTGGTACACCCAAAGCATTCCTACGGTATCCGGGAGTTGCACAATCTCATGGTCTAAGCAAATGATACTTGACATTAGAAAAGCTTTAGCATACGAACTACACGATCTTGTGCTATGCTTAGGATTGGGTCTTGTCCATCACATCATTCTCCTAATGATGTGATCCCGTTATCAATGACATCCAATGTCCATGGTCAAGAAACTATAACCATCTATTGATCAATGAGCTAGCCAACTAGAGACTTACTAGGGACATGGTGTTGTCTATGTATCCACACATGTATCTGAGTTTCCTATCAATACAATTCTAGCATGGATAATAAACAATTATCATGAACAAGGAAATATAATAATAACCAATTTATTATTGCCTCTAGGGCATATTTCCAACAGTCTCCCACTTGCACTAGAGTCAATAATCTAGTTCACATCACTATGTGATTGTAATGAATCAACACCCATGGGGTTTGATCATATCTCGCTTGTGAGAGAGGTTCTTAGTCAACGGATCTGAACCTTTCAGATCCGTGTGTGCTTTGCAAATCTCTATGTCATCTCCTAGATGCAGCTACCATGCTCTATTTGGAGCTATTCCAAATAACTGTTCTACTATATGAATCCGGTTTACTACTCAGAATAATCCGGATTAGTGTCAAAGCTTGCATCAGTGTAACCCTTTACGACGAACTCTTTTACCACCTCCATAATCGAGAAAATTCCTTAGTCCACTAGTTACTAAGGATAAGTTTGACCGTTGTCCTGTGATCCATTCCTGGATCACTCTTGTACCCCTTGACTGACTCATGGCAAGGCACACTTCAGGTGCGGTACACAGCATAGCATACTATAGAGCCTACGTCTGAAGCATAGGGGACGACCTTCGTCCTTTCTCTCTCTTCTGTCGTGGTCATGTCTTGAGTCTTACTCAATATTCACACCTTATAACACAGCCAAGAACTCCTTCTTTGCCGATCTAGTTTGAACTCCTTCAAAATCTTGTCACGGTATGTATTTATTTGAAAGTATTATTAAGCGTTTTTTGGTCTATCCTTATAGATCTTGATGCTCAATGTTCGAGTAGCTTAATCCAGGTTTTCCATTGAAAAACACTTTTCAAATAATCCTATATGCTTTCCAGAAATTCTACAGCATTTCTGATCAACAATATGTTAACAACATATACTCATCCGAAATTCTATAGTGCTCCCACTCACTTCTTTAGAAATATAAGTTTCTCATAAACTTTGTATAAACCCAAAATTTTGATTATCTCATCAAAGCGTATATTCCAACTCCGAGATGCTTACTCCAGTCCTTAGAAGGATTGCTGGAGCTTTGCATACTTGTTAGCATCTTTTAGGATTGACAAAACCTTTTGGTTGTATCACATACAACCTTTCCTCAAGAATATCATCGAGGAAACAATGTTTTGACATCCTATCTGCAAGATTTCATAAATCATGCAGTAACTGCTAATATAATTCCAACAGACTCTTTAGCATCGCTACGAGTGAGAAAGTCTCATCGCAGTCAACTCCTTGAACTTGTCGGAAAACATCTTAACGAGAAGTCGAGCTTTCTTAATGGTGACACTTACCATCATTGTCCGTCTTCCTTTTAAAATCCATCTGTACTCAATAGCCTTACGACCATCGAGTAGTTTTGCCAAAGTCTACACTTTGTTTTCATACATGGTTCCTCTCTCGGATTTTATGGCCTCGAGCCATTCATCGGAATCCGGGCCCACCATCGCTTCTCCATAGCTCGTAGGTTCATTGTTGTCTAGCAACATGACCTCCAAGACAGGATTACCGTACCACTCTGAAGTAGTACGTGTCCTTGTCGACCTACGAGTTTTGGTAGTGACTTGATCCGAAGTTTCATGATCAATATCATCAGCTTCCATTTCAATTGGTGTAGGCGCCACAGGAACAACTTCCTGTGCCCTGCTACACAGTAGTTGAAGTGACGGTTCAATAACCTCATCAAGTCTCCACCATCCTTCTGTTGGGGAACGTAGTAAATTCAAAAAAATTCCTACGCACACGCAAGATCATGGTGATGCATAGCAACGAGAGGGGGGAGTATTGTCCACGTACCCTCATAGACCGTAAGCGGAAGCGTTATGACAATGCGGTTGATGTAGTCGTACGTCTTCACGATCCGACCGATCCAAGTACCGAACGTACGACACCTCCGAGTTCAGCACACGTTTAGCTCGATGACGATCCCCGGACTCCGATCCAGCAAGGTGTCGGGGATGAGTTCCGTCAGCACGACGGTGTGGTGACGATGATGATGTCCTACCGGCGCAGGGCTTCGCCTAAACTCCGTGATGATATGACCGAGGTGGAATATAGTGGAGGGGGGCACCGCACACGGATAAGGAACAATCTTGAAGATCAACTTGTGTGCTCTAGGGTGCCCCCTGCCCCCGTATATAAAGGAGCAAGGGGGGGGGTGCGGCCGGCCCTAGGAGGAGGCGCGCCGGAGGAGTCCTACTCCCACCGGGAGTAGGACTCCCCCCCTTTGCCTAGTTGGATTAGGACTTGGGGGGAAGGAAGAGAGGGGGGAAAGGAAAGGGGGGGCCCCCCCTCTTTGTCCAATTCGGACTTGGGGGGGAGAGGGGCGCACGGCTGCCCCTAGGCCTCCTCTCCTCTTCCTCCACTAGGCCCAATAAGGCCCATTAGGTTACCAGGGGGTTCCGGTAACCTCCCGGTACTCCGGTAAAATGCCGATTTCACCCGGAACACTTCCGATGTCCAAACATAGGCTTCCAATATATCAATCTTTATGTCTCGACCATTTCGAGACTCCTCGTCATGTCCGTGATCACATCCGGACTCAACAAACTTCGTACATCAAAACTTATAAACTCATAATAAAACTGTCATCGTAACGTTAAGCGTGCGGACCCTACGGGTTCGAGAACTATGTAGACATGACCTAGAACTATTCTCGGTCAATAACCAATAGCGGAACCTGGATGCTCATATTGGCTCCTATATATTCTACGAAGATCTTTATCGGTCAAACCGCATAACAACATACCTTGTTCCCTTTGTCATCGGTATGTTACTTGCCCGAGATTCGATCGTCAGTATCTCAATACCTAGTTCAATTTCGTTACCGGGAAGTCTCTTTACTCGTTACGTAATGCATCATCCTGCAACTAACTCATTAGTCACATTGCTTGCAAGGCTTATAGTGATGTGCATTACCGAGAGGGCCCAGAGATACCTCTCCGACAATCGGAGTGACAAAACCTAATCTCGAAATACGCCAACCCAACATGTACCTTTGGAGACACTGTAGTACTCCTTTATAATAACCCGATTCGTTGTGACATTTGGTAGCACCCAAAGTGTACCTCCGATGGCAGGAGTTGCATAATCTCATAGTTACGAGGAACATGTATAAGTCATGAAGAAAGCAATAGCAACATACTAAGCGATCAAGTGCTAGGCTAACGGAATGGGTCATGTCAATCACATCATTCTCCTAATGATGTGATCCCATTAATCAAATGACAACACATGTCTATGGTTAGGAAACATAACCATCTTTGATTAATGAGCTAGTCAAGTAGAGGCATACTAGTGACTATATGTTTGTCTATGTATTCACACATGTATCATGTTTCCGGTTAATACAATTCTAGCATGAATAATAAACATTTATCATGATATGAGGAAATAAATAATGACTTTATTATTGCCTCGAGGGCATATTTCCTTCAGTCTCCCACTTCCACTAGAGTCAATGATCTAGATTACACAGTAATGATTCTAACACCCATGGAGTCTTGGTGCTGATCATGTTTTGCTCGTGAAAGAGGCTTAGTCAACGGGTCTGCAACATTCAGATCCGTATGTATCTTGCAAATCTCTATGTCTCCCACGGACTTGGTCCCGATGGAATTGAAGCGTCTCTTGATGTGCTTGGTCCTCTTGTGAAATCTGGATTCCTTTGCCAAGGCAATTGCACCAAGATTGTCACGAGAAGATCTTCATTGGTCCCGATGCACTAGGTATGACACCTAGATCGAAATGAACTCCTTCATCCGACTCCTTCATTTGCTGCTTCCGAGCAGCTATGTACTCCGCTTCACATGTAGATCCCGCCACGATGCTTTGTTTAGAACTGCACCAACTTACAGCTCCACCGTTTAATAAAAACACGTATCCGGTTTGCGATTTAGAATCGTCCGGATCGAGTGTCAAAGCTTACATCGGCGTAACCATTTACGACTAGCTCTTTGTCACCGCCATATACGAAAACATATCCTTAGTCCTTTTCGGTATTTCAGATGTTCTTGACCGCTGTCGATGATCCACTCTGGATTACTTTGGTACCTTCCCGCCAAGCTTATTGCTAAGAACACGTCAGTCCGGTACACAAGATTGCATACATGATAGAGCCTATGGTGAAGCATAGGAACATCTTTCATTTTCTCTCTATCTTCTGCTTGTGGTGGGCATTGAGTCCGACTCAACTTCACACCTTGTAGTACGGGCAAGGACCCTTTCTTTGCCTGATCCATTTTGAACTTTTTCAAAACTTTATCAAGGTATGTGCTTTGTGAAAGTCCTATTAAGCGTCTTGATCTATCTCTATAAATCTTGATGCCCAATATGTAAGCAGCTTCACCGAGGTCTTTCATAGAAAACTTTTATTCAAGTATCCCTTTATGCTATCCAGAAATTCTATATCATTTCCAATTAATAATATGTCATCTACATATAATATCGAAATGCTCTGAGCTCCCACTCACTTTCTTGTAAATCTGAGCTTCTCCAAAAGTCTCAGATAAAACCATATGCTTTGATCACACTATCAAAGCATCTATTCCAACTCCGAGATGCTTGCACCAGTCCATAAATGGATCGCTGGAGCTTGCACACTTTGTTAGCACCTTTTGGATCAACAAAACCTTCTGGTTGCATCATATACAACTCTTCTTCCAGAAATCTATTCAAGAATGTAGTTTTGACATCCATTTGCCAAATTTCATAATCATAAAATGCAGCAATTGCTAACATGATTCGGACAGACTTAAGCATCGCTACGGGTGAGAAAGTCTCATCGTAGTTAACCCCTTGAACTTCTCGAAAACCTTTCGCAACAAGTCGAGCTTTATAGACAGTTACATTACCATCAGCGTCAGTCTTCTTCTTAAAGATCCATTTATTCTCAATGGCTTGCCGATCATCGGGCAAGTCAACCAAAGTCCAAACTTTGTTCTCATACATGGATCCCATCTCAGATTTCATGGCCTCTAGCCATTTTGCGGAATCTGGGCTCATCATCGCTTCCTCATAGTTCATAGGTTCATCATGGTCAAGTAACATGACTACCAGAATAGGATTACCATACCACTCTGGTGCGGGTCGTACTCTGGTAGACCTATGAGGTTCAGTAGAAACTTGATCTGAACTTTCATGATCAATATCATTAGCTTCCTCACTAATTGGTGTAGTTGTCACAGGAACCGGTTCTTGTGATGAACTACTTTCCAATAAGGGAGGAGGTACAGTTACCTCATCAAGTTCTACTTTCCTCCCACTCACTTCTTTCGAGAGAAACTCCTCTAGAAAGCTTCCGAATTTAGCAACGAAAATCTTGCCCTCAGATCTGTGATAGAAGGTGTGCCCAACAGTCTCTTTTGGTATCCTATGAAGACACATTTCTCCGATTTGGGTTCGAGCTTATCTGGTTGAAGTTTCTTCACATAAGCATCGCAGCCCCAAACTTTAAGAAACGACAACTTTGGTTTCTTGCCAAACCATAGTTCATGAGGCGTCGTCTCAACGGATTTCGATGGTGCCCTATTTAACGTGAATGTGTCCGTCTCTAAAGCATAACCCAAAACGATAGCGGTAAATTAGTAAGAGACATCATAGATCGCACCATATCTAGTAAAGTACGATTACGACGTTCGGACACACCATTTCGTTGTGGTGTTCCGGGTGGCGTGAGTTGCGAAACTATTCCGCATTGTTTCAAATGTAAACCAAACTCGTAACTCAAATATTCTCCTCCACGATCAAATCGTAGAAATTTTATTTTCTTGTTACGATGATTTTCCACTTCACTCTGAAATTCTTTGAACTTTTCAAATGTTTCAGACTTGTGTTTCATTAAGTAGATATACCCATATCTGCTTAAATCATCTGTGAAGGTGACAAAATAACGATACCCGCACCGAGCCTCAACATTCATTGGACCACAAACATCAATATGTATGATTTCCAACAAATCAGTTGCTCGCTCCATAGTTCCGGAGAACGGCGTTTTAGTCATCTTGCCCATGAGGCGCGGTTCGCAAGTACCAAGTGATTCATAATCAAGTGATTCCAAAAGCCCATCAGTATGGAGTTTCTTCATGCGCTTTATACCGATATGACCTAAACGGCAATTCCCACAAATAAGTGCCACTATCATTATCAACTTGTATCTTTTGGCTTCAACACTATGAATATGTGTATCACTACTATCGAGATTCAATAAAAATAGACCACTCTTCAAGGGTGCATGACCATAAAAGATATTACTCATATAAATAGAACAACCACTATTCTCTGACTTAAATGAATAACCGTCTCGCATCAAACAAGATCCAGATATAATGTTCATGCTCAACGCTGGCACCAAATAACAATTATTTAGGTCTAAAACTAATCCTGATGGTAGATGTAGTGGTAGCGTGCCGACCGTGATCACATCGACTTTGGAACCATTTCCCACGCGCATCGTCACCTCGTCCTTACCCAATCTTTGCTTAATCCGTAGTCCCTGTTTCGAGTTGCAAATATTAGCAACAGAACCAGTATCAAATACCGAGGTACTACTGCGAGCATTAGTAAGGTACACATCAATAACATGTATATCACATATACTTTTGTTCACTTTGCCATCCTTCTTATCCGCCAAATACTTAGGGCAGTTCGCTTCCGAGGTCTAGTCGCTTGCGGTAGAAGCACTCGATCTCGTGCTTAGGTCCAAACTAGGGTTTCTTCTCTTGAGCAGAACTTGTTTGTTGTTCTTTTGAAGTTCCCTTCTTCTTCCCTTTGCCCTTTTCTTGAAACTGGTGGTCTTGTTGACCATCAACACTTGATGCTCCTTCTTGATTTCTACCTCCATGCTTTTAGCATTGCGAAGAGCTCGGGAATAGTCTTGTCCATCCCTTGCATATTATAGTTCATCACGAAGCTCTTGTAGCTTGGTGGCGATGATTGAAGAATTACATCAATGACACTATCATCGGGAAGATTAACTCCCGGTTGAATCAAGTGATTATTATACCCGACATTTTGAGTATGTGTTCACTGACAGAACTATTCTCCTCCATCTTGCAGCTATAGAACTTATTGGAGACTTCATATCTCTCAATCCGGGCATTTGCTTGAAATATTAACTTCAACTCCTGGAACATCTCATATGCTCCATGACGATCAAAACGTCGTTGAAGACCCGGTTCTAAGCCGTAAAGCATGGCACATTGAACTATCGAGTAGTCATCAGCTTTGCTCCGCCAGACATTCTTAACGTCGTTAGTTGCATCAGCAGCAGGCCTGGCACCCAGCGGTGCTTCCAGGACGTAATTCTTCTGTGCAACAATGAGGATAATCCTCACGTTACGGACCCAGTCCGTGTAATAGCTACCATCATCTTTCAACTTTGCTTTCTCAAGGAACGCATTAAAATTCAACGGAACAACAGCACGAGCCATTTATCTACAACAAACATAGACAAGCAAAATACTATCAGGTACTAAGTTCATGATAAATTTAAGTTCAGTTAATCATATTACTTAAGAACTCCCACTTAGATAGACATCCCTCTAATCCTGTAAGTGATTACGTGATCCATATCAACTACACCATGTCCGATCGTCACGTGAGATGGAGTAGTTTCAACGGTGAACATCAATATGTTGATCATATCTACTATATGATTCATGCTCGACCTTTTGCTCTCCGTGTTCCGAGGCCATATCTGTTATATGCTAGGCTCGTCAAGTTTAACCTGAGTATTTCACGTGTGCAACTGTTTTGCACCCATTGTATTTGAACGTAGAGCCTATCACTGAAGAAAATATGCCCTAGAGGCAATAATAAAGTTAATATTTATTTCCTTATTTCATGATAAATGTTTATTATTCATGCTAGAATTGTATTAACCGGAAACATAATACATGTGTGAATACATAGACAAACATAGTGTCACTAGTATGCGTCTACTTGACTAGCTCATTTATCAAAGATGGTTATGTTTCCTAACCATAGCCATGTGTTGTCATTTGATTAGTGGGACCACATCATTAGGAGAATGGTGTGATTGACATGACCCATTCTGTTAGCCTAGCACTTGATCGTTTAGTATGTTGCTATTGCTTTCTTCATGACTTATACATGTTCCTGTAACTATGAGATTATGCAACTCCCGTTTACCGGAGGAACACTTTGGGTGCTACCAAACGTCACAACGTAACTGGGTGATTATAAAGGAGTACTACAGGTGTCTCCAAAGGTACATGTTGGGTAGGCGTATTTTGAGATTAGATTTTGTCACTCCAATTATCGGAGAGGTATCTCTGGGCCCTCTCGGTAATGCACATCACTATAAGCCTTGCAAGAAATGTAGCAAATGAGTTAGTTACAGAATGATGCATTACGTAACGAGTAAAGAGGCTTGTCGGTAACGAGATTGAACTAGGTATTGGATGCCGACGATCGAATCTCGGGCAAGTAACATACCGATGACAAAGGGAACAACGTATGTTGTTATGCGGTTTGACCGATAAAGATCTTCGTAGAATATGTAGGAGCCAATATGGGCATCCAGGTTCCGCTAGTGGTTATTGACCGAGAATAGTTTTAGGTCATGTCTACATAGTTCTCGAACCCGTAGGGCCCGCACGCTTAAGGTTTCGATGACAGTTATATTATGAGTTTATGAGTTTTTATGTATCGAAGGAGTTCGGAGTCCCGGATGAGATCGGGGACATGACGAGGAGTCGCGAAATGGTCGAGACGTAAAGATCGATATATTGGAAGACTATATTCGGAGTTCGGAAAGGTTCTGAGTGATTCGGGTATTTTTCGGAGTACCGGAGAGTTACGGGAATTCGCCAGGGAGTATATGAGCCTTATTGGGCCATACGGGAATAGAGGAGAGAGGCCAAAGGAAGGAGGCCTGCGCCCCTCCTGGTCGGATTGGACAAGGGGCGCAGCCCCCCTTTCCTTCTTCCTCTCCCCTCTTTCCCCTTCTCCTACTCCAACAAGGGAGGTGGAATCCTACTAGGACTAGGGAGTCCTAGTAGGACTCCACACTTGGCGCGCCCCCTCCTAGGGCCGGCCTCCTCCCCCTTGCTCCTTTATATACGGGGGCAGGGGGCACCCCATGACACACAAGTTGATCTACGGATCGTTCCTTAGCCGTGTGCGGTGTCCCCCTCCACCAAATTCCACCTCGGTCATATCATCGCGGAGTTTAGGCGAAGCCTTGCGCCGGTAGAACATCATCATCGTCACCACGCCGTCGTGCTGACGGAACTCATCCCCGACGCTTTGCTGGATCGGAGCCCGGGGATCGTCATCGAGCTGAACATGTGCTGAACTCGGAGGTGCCGTACGTTCGGTACTTGGATCGGCCGGATCGTGAAGACGTACGACTACATTAACCGCGTTGTCATAACGCTTCCGCTTATGGTCTACGAGGGTACATGGACAATACTCTCCCCTCTCGTTGCTATGCCATCACCATGATCTTGCGTGTGCGTAGGAAATTTTGAAATTACTACGTTCCCCAAACAGTGGTATCAGAGCCTGGTTTTATGCGTAGATGTCATATGCACGAGTAGAACACTAGTGAGTTGTGGGCGATACAAGTCATACTGCTTACCAGCATGTCATACTTTGGTTCCGCGGTGTTGTGAGATGAAGCGGCCCGGACCGACATTACGCGTACGCTTACGCGAGACTGGTTTCACCGTTACGAGCACTCGTGCTTAAAGGTGGTTGGCGGGTGTCTGTCTCTCTCACTTTAGCTGAATCGAGTGTGGCTACACCCGGTCCTTGCGAAGGTTAAAACAGCACTAACTTGACGAACTATCATTGTGGTTTTGATGCATAGGTAAGAACGGTTCTTGCTAAGCCCGTAGCAGCCACGTAAAATTTGCAACAACAAAGTAGAGGACGTCTAACTTGTTTTTGCAGGGCATGTTGTGATGTGATATGGTCAAGACGTGATGCTATATTTTATTGTGTGAGATGATCATGTTTTGTAACGAAGTTATTGGCAATCGGCGAGAGCCATATGGTTGCCGCTTTATTGTATGAAATGCAAACGCCCTGTAATTGCTTTACTTTATCACTAAGCGGTAGCGATAGTCGTAGAAGCAATAGATGGCGTAACGACAACGATGCTACGATGGAGATCAAGGTGTCGCACCGGTAAAGATGGTGATCACGATGGTGCTTTGAAGATGGAGATCACAAGCACAAGATGATGATGGCCATATCATATCTATTATATTGATTGCATGTGATGTTTATCCTTTATGCATCTTATCTTTCTTTGATTGACGGTAGCATTTTAAGATGATCTCTCACTAATTATCAAGAAGTGTTCTCCCTGAGTATGCACCGTTGCGAAAGTTCTTCGTGCTGAGACACCATGTGATGATCGGGTGTGATAGGCTCTATGTTCAAATACAACGGGTGCAAAATAGTTGCACACGCGGAATACTCAGGTTAAACTTGACGAGCCTAGCATATAACAGATACGGCCTCGGAACACGGAGACCGAAAGGTCGAGCGTGAATCATATAGTAGATATGATCAACATATTGATGTTCATCGTTGAAACTACTCCATCTCACGTGACAATCTGACATGGTGTAGTTGATATGGATCACGTAATCACTTAGAGGATTAGAGGGATGTCTATCTAAGTGGGAGTTCTTAAGTAATATGATTAATTGAACTTAAATTTATCATGAACTTAGTCCTGGTAGTATTTTGCAAATTATGTTGTAGATCAATAGCTTGCATTATTGCTTTCATATGTTTATTTTGATATGTTCCTGGAGAAAATTGTGTTGAAAGATGTTAGTAGCAATGATGCGGATTGGATCCATGATCCGAGGTTTATCCTCATTGCTTTGCCTGAAGAATTATGTCCTTAATGCACCGCTAGGTGAGACCTATTGCGAGGAGCGGATGCGAGGCGTTATGAGCGTTTGGCTAGATCAATATGATGACTACTTGATAGTTTAGTGCACCATGCTTAACGGCTTAGAATCGGGACTTCAAAGGCGTTTTGAGCGTCATGGACCATATGAGATGTTCGAGAGTTGAAGTTAATATTTCAAGCAAATACCCAAGTTGAGAGATATGAAGTCTCCAACAAGTTCTATAGCTAAAAGATGGAGGAGAATCGCTCAACTAGTGAGCATGTGCTCAGATTATGCAGGTACTTCAATCGCTTGAATCAAGTGGGAGTTAATCTTCCTGATAAGATAGTGATTGACAGAATTCTCTAGTCACCATCACTAAGTTACTAGAACTTCGTGATGAACTATAGTATGCAAGGGATGACGTAAACGGTTCCCGAGCTCTTTGTGATGTTGAAATCGACGATGGTAGACATCAAGAAAGAACATCAAGTGTTGATGATTGACAAGACCACTAGTTTCAAGAAAAGGGAAAAGGGAAAGAAAGGGAAACTTCAAGTAGAATGGCAAACAAGTTGTCACTCCCGTGAAGAAGCCCAAAGCTGGACCTAAGCCTGAAACGGAGTGCTTCTACTGCAAAGGAAATGGTCACTGGAAGTGGAACTACTCCAAGTATTTGGCGGATAAGAAGGATGGCAAAGTGAACAAAGGTATATGTGATATACATGTTATTGATGTGTACCTTACTAATGCTCGCAGTAGTACCTGGGTCTTTGATATCGGTTACATTGCTAATATTTGCAACTCAAACAGGACTATAGATTGCGAAGATTGGCTAAGGACGAGGTGACGATGCGCGCGGGAAATGGTTCCAAAGTCGATGTGATCGCGGTCGACACGCTACCTCCACATCTACCATCGGGATTAGTTTTAGACCTAAATAATTGTTATTTGGTGCCGCGTTGAGCATGAACATTATATCTGGATCTTGTTTGATGCGAGACGGTTATTCATTTAAATCGAGAGAATAATGGTTGTTCTATTTATATGAGTAATATCTTTTATGGTCATGCACCCTTGAAGAGTGGTCTATTTTATTGAATCTCGATAGTAGTGATACACATATTCATAGTGTTGAAACCAAAAGATGCAGAGTTGATAATGATAGTGCAACTTATTTGTGGCTTTCGCCGTTTAGGTCATATCGTGTAAAGCGCATGAAGAAACTCCATCTTGATGGGCTTTTGGAATCGCTTGATTATGAATCACTTGGTACTTGCGAACCGTGCCTCATGGGCAAGATGACTAAAACGCCGTTCTCCTAACTATGGAGCGAGCAACTGATTTGTTGGAAATCATACATCCGATGTTTGTGGTCCAATGAATGTTCAGGCTCATGGCGGGTATCGTTATTTTCTCACCTTCACCGATGATTTGAGCGGATATGTGTATATCTACTTAATGAAACACAAGTCCAAACATTTGAAAAGTTCAAAGAATTTCAGAGTGAAGTGGAAAATCATCGTAACAAGAAAATAAAGTTTCTACGATCCGATCGTGGAGGAGAATATTTGAGTTACGAGTTTGGTTTACATTTGAAACAATGCGAATAGTTTCAACTCACGCCACCGAACACCACAACGAAATGGTGTGTCCGAACGTCGTAATCGTACTTTACTAGATATGGTGCGATCTATGATGTCTCTTACTGATTTACCGCTATCGTTCTGGGGTTATGCTTTAGAGACGGCCGCATTCACGTTGAACAGGGCACCATCAAAATCCGTTGAGATGACGCCTTATGAACTGTGGTTTGGCAAGAAACCAAAGTTGTCGTTTCTTAAAGTTTGGGGCTGCGATACTTATGTGATGAAACTTCAACCAGATAAGCTCGAACCTAAATCGGAGAAATGTGTCTTCATAGGATACCCAAAAGAGACTATTGGGTACACCTTCTATCACAGATCTGAGGGCAAGATTTTCGTTGCTAAAATCGAATCCTTTCTAGAGAAGGAGTTTCTCTCGAAAGAAGTGAGTGGGAGGAAAGTAGAACTTGATGAGGTAATCAGACCTGCTCCCTTATTGAAAGTAGTTCATCACAAGAACCGGTTCTGTGACAACTACACCAATTAGTGAGGAAGCTAATGATATTGATCATGAAACTTCAGATCAAATTTCTCTCGAACCTCGTGGGTCTACCAGATTAAGATCCGCACTGTGGTGGTACGGTAATCCTATTCGAAGTCATGTTACTTGACCATGATGAACCTACGAACTATGAGGAAGCGATGATGAGCCCAGATTCCGCAAAATGGCTAGAGGCCATGAAATCGAGATGGGATCCATGTATGAGAACAAAGTATGGACTTTGGTTGACTTGCCGATGATCGGCAAGCCATTGAGAATAAATGGATCTTTAAGAAGAAGATCGACGTGATGGTAATGTAATCGTTTATAAAGCTCGACTTGTCGCGAAAGGTTTTCGACAAGTTCAAGGGGTTGACTACGATGAGACTTTCTCACCCGTAGCGATGCTTAAGTCTGTCCGAATCATGTTAGCTATTGCTGCATTTTATGATTATGAAATTTGGCAAATGGATGTCAAAACTACATTCTTGAATGGATTTCTGGAAGAAGAGTTGTATATGATGCAGCAAGAAGGTTTTGTTGATCCAAAAGGTGCTAACAAAGTGTGCAAGCTCCAGCGATCCATTTATGGACTGGTGCAAGCATCTCGGAGTTGGAATAAACGCTTTGATAGTGTGATCAAAGCATATGGTTTTATACAGACTTTTGGAGAAGCCTGTATTTACAAGAAAGTGAGTGGGAGCTCTGTAGCATTTCTGATATTATATGTAGATGACATATTATTAATCGGAAATGATATAGAATTTCTGGATAGCATAAAGGGATACTTGAATAAAAGTTTTTTAAAGAAAGACCTCGGTGAAGCTGCTTACATTTTGAGCATCAAGATCTATAGAGATAGATCAAGACGCTTGATAAGTTTTTTCAATAAGTACATACCTCGACAAAGATTTTGAAGTAGTTCAAAATGGAACAGTCAAAGAAAGAGTTCTTGCCTGTGTTACAAGGTGTGAAATGGAGTAAGACTCAAAGCTCGACCACCGCAGAAAATAGAAAAGAGAATGAAAGTCATTCCCTATGCCTCAGTCATAGGTTCTATAAAGTATGCTATGATATGTACCAGACCTATTGTATACCTTGCTCTGAATTTGGCAAGGGAGTACAATAGTGATCTAGGAGTAGATCACTGGACATTGGTCAAGAATATCCTTAGTGAGGATTAAGGAAATATTTCTCGGTTATGGAGGTGATAAAAGAGCCCGTCGTAAAGAGTTACATCGGTGCAAGCTTTTACACCAATCCAGATGACTCTAAGTCTCAATCTGGATACATATTGAAAGTGGGAGCAATTAGCTGGAGTAGCTCCGTACAGAGCATTGTAGACATAGAATATTTGCAAGATACATACGGCTCTGAATGTGACAGACCCGTTGACTAAGCTTCTCTCACGAGCAAAACATGATCACACCTTAGTACTCTTTGGGTATTAATCACATAAGCGATGTGAACTAGATTATTGACTCTAGTAAACCCTTTGGGTGTTGGTCACATGACGATGTGAACTATGGGTGCTAATCATATACAGATATGAATATTGGTGTTAAATCACATGGTGATGTGAACTAGATTATTGACTCTAGTGCAAGTGGGAGACTGAAGGAAATATGCCCTAGAGGCAATAATAAAGTTATTATTTATTTCCTTATTTCATGATAAATGTTTATTATTCATGCTAGAATTGTATTAACCGGAAACATAATACATGTTTGAATACATAGACAAATATAGTGTCACTAGTATGCCTCTACTTGACTAGCTAATTTATCAAAGATGGTTATGGTTCCTAACCATAGACATGTGTTGTCATTTGATTAGTGGGATCACATCATTAGGAGAATGATGTGATTGACATGACCCATTCTATTAGCCTAGCACTTGATCGTTTAGTATGTTGCTATTGCTTTCTTCATGACTTATACATGTTCCTGTAACTATGAGATTATGCAACTCCCGTTTACCGGAGGAACACTTTGGGTGCTACCAAACGTCACAACGTAACTGGGTGATTATAAAGGAGTAATACAGGTGTCTCCAAAGGTACATGTTGGGTAGGCGTATTTCGAGATTAGGTTTTGTCACTCCGATTGTCAGAGAGGTATCTCTGGGCCCTCTCGGTAATGCACATCACTATAAGCCTTGGAATGATGCATTACATAACAAGTAAAGAGACTTGCCGGTAACGAGATTGAACTAGGTATTTGATACCTACGATCGAATCTCGGGCAAGTAACATACCGATGACAAAGGGAACAACGTATGTTGTTATGTGGTTTGACTGATAAAGATCTTCGTAGAATATGTAGGAGCCAATATGGGCATCCAGGTTCCGCTATTGGTTATTGACCGAGAATAGTTCTAGGTCATGTCTACATAGTTCTCGAACCCGTAGGGTCCGCACGCTTAAGGTTTCGATGACAGTTATATTATGAGTTTCTGAGTTTTGATGTACCGAAGGAGTTCGGAGTCCCGGATGAGGTCGGGGACATGACGAGGAGTCTCGAAATGGTCGAGACGTAAAGATCGATATATTGGACGACTATATTCGGAGTTCAGAAAGGTTCTGAGTGATTCGGGTATATTTTTCGGAGTACCGGAGAGTTACGGGAATTCGCCGGGGGGTATATGGGCCTTATTGGGCCATACGGGAATAGAGGAGAGAGGCCAAAGGGAAGGAGGCCTGCGCCCCCTCTCTGGTCCGAATTGGACAAGGGGCGCAGCCCCCCTTTCCTTCTTCCTCTGCCCCTCTTTCCCCTTCTTCCTACTCCAACAAGGGAGGTGGAATCCTATTAGGACTAGGGAGTCCTAGTAGGACTCCACACTTGGCGCGCCCCCTCCAAGGGCCGGCCTCCTCCCCCCTTGCTCCTTTATATACGGGGGCAGGGGCACCCGATGACACACAAGTTGATCTACGTATCGTTCCTTAGCCGTTTGTGGTGCCCCCCTCCACCATATTCCACCTCGGTCATATCATCGCGGAGTTTAGGCGAAGCCCTGCACCAGTAGAACATCATCATCGTCCTGCCACGCCGTCGTCTTGTGGAACTCATCCCCGACGCTTTCTTGGATCGGAGCCGGTGATCGTCATCGAGCTGAACGTGTGCTGAACTCGGAGGTGCCGTATGTTCGGTACTTGGATCGGTCGGATCGTGAAGACGTACGACTACATCAACCGCGTTGTCATAACGCTTCCGCTTACGGTCTACGAGGGTACGTGGACAATACTCTCCCCTCTCGTTGCTATGCATCACCATGATCTTGCGTGTGCGTAGGAAATTTTTTGAAATTACTACGTTCCCCAAACAATCACACCCGATCATCACGTGGTGTCTCAGCACGAAGAACTTTCGCAATGGTGCATACTCAGGGACAACACTTCTTGATAATTTTAGTGAGAGATCATCTTAAAATGCTACCGTCAATCAAAGCAAGATAAGATTCATAAAGGATAAACATCACATGCAATCAATATAAGTGATATGATATGGCCATCATCATCTTGTGCTTGTGATCTCCATCTTCAAAGCACCGTCATGATCACCATCGTCACCAGCGCGACACCTTGATCTCCATTGTAGCATCGTTGTCGTTACGCCATCTATTGCTTCTACAACTATCGCTACCGCTTAGTGATAAAGTAAAGCAATTACAGGGCATTTGCATTTCATACAATAAAGCGACAACCATATGGCTCCTGCCAGTTGCCGATAACTTCGGTTACAAAACATGATCATCTCATACAATAAAATATAGCATCACGTCTTGACCATATCACATCACAACATGCCCTGCAAAAACAAGTTAGACGCCCTCTACTTTGTTGTTGCAAATTTTACGTGGCTGCTACGGGCTGAGCAAGAACCGTTCTTACCTACGCATCAAAACCACAATGATAGTTCGTCAAGTTAGTGCTGTTTTAACCTTCGCAAGGACTGGGCGTAGCCACACTCGATTCAGCTAAAGTGAGAGAGACAGACACCCGCCAGTCACCTTTAAGCACGAGTGCTCGTAACGGTGAAACCAGTCTCGCGTAAGCGTACGCGTAATGTCGGTCCGGGCCGCTTCATCTAACAATATCGCTAAGCCAAAGTATGACATGCTGGTAAGGAGTATGCCTTGTATCGCCCACAACTCACTTGTGTTCTACTCGTGCATATGACATCTACGCATAAAACCAGGCTCGGATGCCACTGTTGGGGAACGTAGTAATTTCAAAAAAAATCCTACGCACACGCAAGATCATGGTGATGCATAGCAACGAGAGGGGAGAGTATTGTCCACGTACCCTCGTAGACCGTAAGCGGAAGCATTATGACAACGCGGTTGATGTAGTCGTACATCTTCACGATCCAACCGATCCAAGTACCGAATGTACGGCACCTCCGAGTTCAGCACACGTTCAGCTCGATGACGATCCCGGACTCGATCCAAAGAAAGTGTCGGGATGAGTTCCACAAGACGATGGCATGGTGACGATGATGATGTTCTACCGGTGCAGGGCTTCGCCTAAACTCCGCGACGATATGACCGAGGTGAAATATGGTGGAGGGGGCACCGCACACGGCTAAGGAACGATCTTGAAGGTCAACTTGTGTGCTCTAGGGTGCCCCCTGGCCCCGTATATAAAGGTGCAAGGGGGGGTGCGGCCGGCCCTAGGAGGAGGCGCGCCGGAGGAGTCCTACTCCCACCGGGAGTAGGACTCCCCCCTTTCCCTAGTTGGATTAGGACTTGGGGAAGGAAGAGAGGGGAAAGGAAGGGGGCGCCTCCTAGTCCTATTCGGACTTGGGAGGGGGGCCACTGCTGCCCCTAGGCCTCCTCTCCTCTTCCTCCACTAGGCCCAATAAGGCCCATTAGGTTACCGGGGTTCCAGTAACCTCCCTGCATCTCAAGAAATGCCGATTTCACCGAAACACTTCGATGTCCAAACATAGGCTTCCAATATATCAATCTCTATGTCTCGACCATTTCGAGACTCCTCGTCATGTCCGTGATCACATCCGGACTCGAACAAACTTCGTACATCAAAACTTATAAACTCATAATAAAACTGCCATCGTAACGTTAAGCGTCATGACTCTACGGGTTCGAGAACTATGTAGACATGACCTAGAACTATTCTCGTCAATAACCAATAGCGAACCTCGGATGCTCATATTGGCTCCAATATATTCTACGAAGATCTTTATCGGTCAAACCGCATAACAACATACCTTGTTCCCTTTGTCATCGGTATGTTACTTGCCCGAGATTCGATCGTCGGTATCTCAATACCTAGTTCAATCTCATTACCGGCAAGTCTCTTTACTCAATCACGTAATGCATCATCCTGCAACTAACTCATTAGTCACATTGCTTGCAAGGCTTATAGTGATGTGCATTACCGAGAGGGCCCGAGATACCTCTCCACAATCGAGTGACAAAACTTAATCTCGAAATACGCCAACCCAACATGTACCTTTGGAGACACCTGTAGTACTCCTTTATAATCACCCAGATTACGTTGTGACGCTTTGGTAGCACCAAAGTGTTCCTCCGTAAACGGAGTTGCATAATCTCATAGTTACAGAACATGTATAAGTCATGAAGAAAGCAATAGCAACATACTAAACGATCAAGTGCTAGGCTAACGGAATGGGTCATGTCAATCACATCATTCTCCTAATGATGTGATCCCATTAATCAAATGACAACACATGTCTATGGTTAGGAAACATAACCATCTTTGATTAATGAGCTAGTCAAGTAGAGGCATACTAGTGACTATATGTTTGTCTATGTATTCACACATGTATCATGTTTCCGGTTAATACAATTCTAGCAAGAATAATAAACATTTATCATGTATGAGGAAATAAATAATAACTTTATTATTGCCTCTAGGGCATATTTCCTTCACCTTCCACTCAATTCTTTCGAGAGAAACTTTTCCTCGAGAAAGGACCTGATTCTAGAAGCAATCCCTTTTGCTTTCGGAACTGAGACTGGAGGTATACCCAACTGTTTTGGGTGTCCTATGAAGATGCATTTATCCACTTTGGGTTTGAGCTTATCAGCCTGAAACTTTTTCACATAAGCGTCGCAGCCCCAAACTTTAAGAAATGGCAACTTAGGTTTCTCCAAACCATAGTTCATACGGTGTCATCTCAACGGAATCGCGTGGTACCCTATTTAAAGTTAATGCGGTTGTCTCTAATGCCTAACCTATAAAACGATAGTGGTAATTTGGTAAGAGACATCATGGTACACACCATATCCAATAGGGTGCAACTATGATGTTCGGACACACCATCACACTATGGTGTTCCAGGCGGTATTAATTGTGAAACAATTTCCACAGTGTCTTAATTGTGTGCCAAACTCGTAACTTCGATATTCATCTCTATGATCATATCATAGACATTTTATCCTCTTGTCACGACGATCTTCAACTTCATTCTGAAATTACTTGAACCTTTCAATAATTCAGATTTGTGTTTCATCAAGTAAACATATTCAGAATCTACTCAAATCATCTATGAAGTAAGAACATAACGATATCCACTGCGTGCCTCAACACTCATTAGACTGCACACATCAAAATGCATTACTTCCAACAAGTTGCTTTCTTGTTCCATCTTACTGAAACCGAGGCTTTTCCAGTCATCTTGCCCATGTGGTATGATTTGCATGTCTCAAGTGATTCAAAATTAAGTGAGTCCAAACGATCCATCTGAATGGAGTTTCTTCATGCGTATACACCAATAGACATGGTTCGCATGTCTCAATCTTTTCAAAAATGAGTGAGTCCAAAGATCCATCAACATGGAGCTTCTTCATGCATTTTATACCAATATGACTCAAATGGCAGTGCCACAAGTATGTGGTGCTATCATCACTATCTTATATCTTTTGGCATGAACATGTGTATCACTACGATCGAGATTCAATAAACCATTCATTTTAGGTGCAAGACCATTGAAGGTATTATTCAAATAAACAGAGTAACCATTATTCTCCTTAAATGAACAACCGTATTGTGATAGACATAATCCAATCATGTCTATGCTCAACGCAAACACCAAATAACAATTATTTAGGTTTAACACCAATCTCGATGGTAGAGGGAGTATGCGATGCTTGATCACATCAAGCTTGGAAACACTTCCAACACATATCGTCATCTCACCTTTAGCTAGTCTCCATTTATTCCGCAGCTTTTATTTTGAGTTACTAACACTTAGCAACCGAACCGGTATCTAATCCCTGGTGCTACTAGGAGTACTAGTAAAGTACACATTAACATAATGTATATCCAATATACTTCTATCGACCTTGCCAACCTTCTCATCTACCAAGTATCTAAGGTAGTTCTGCTTCAGTGACCGTTCCCCTCATTACAGAAGCACTCAGTCTCGGGCTTGGTTTCAACCTTGGGTTTCTTCACTAGAGCAGCAACTGATTTGCCATTTCATGAAGTATCCCTTCTTGCCCTTGCCCTTCTTGAAACTAGTGGTTTCACTAACCATCAACAATTAATGCTCCTTCTTGATTTCTACTTTCGCGGCATCAAACATCGCGAATATTTCAAGGATCATCATTATCTATCCCTGATATGTTATAGTTCATCACGAAGCTCTAGCAGCTTGGTGGCAATAACTTTGGAGATACATCACTATCTCTTCTGGAAGATTAACTCCAACTCGATTCAAGTGACTGTTGTACTCAGACAATCCGAGCACAAACTCAATGATTGAGCTTTTCTCCCTTAGTTTACAGGCTAAGAAACTCGTGGAGGTCTTATACCTCTTGACGTGGGCACGAGCCTGAAATCCCAATTTCAGCCCTCGAAACATCTCATATGTTCCGCGACGTTTCAAAATCATTTTCGGTGCCTCAATTCTAAACCGTTTAACATTACTGAACTATCACGTAGTTATCAAACCGTGTATGTCAGATGTTTGCAACATCCACAAACGACGTTCGAGGTTCAGCACACCGAGCGGTGCATTAATGACATAAGCCTTCTACGCAGCAATGAGGACAATCCTCAGTTTGCGGACCCAGTCCGCATAATTGCTACTATCAACTTTCAACTAAATTTTCTCTAGGAACATATCTAAAACAGTAGAACTAAAACGCGAGCTACGTCACAATTTGCAAAAACCTTTTGATTATGTTCAGGATAATTAAGTTCATCTTATGAACTCCCACTCAGATAGACATCCCTCTAGTCATCTAAGCGATACATGATCCGAGTCAACTAGGCCGTGTCTGATCATCACATGAGACGGACTAGTCATCATCGGTGAACATATTCATGTTTATCGTATCCACTATACGACTCATGTTCGACCTTTCGGTCTCTTGTGTTCCGAGGCCATGTCTGTACAAGCTAGGCTCGTCAAGTCAACCTAAGTGTTTCGCGTGTGTAAATCTTGCTTGCACCCGTTGTATGTGAACGTTAGAATCTATCACACCCGATCATCACGTGATGCTTCAAAACAACGAACTTTCGCAACGGTGCATAGTTAGGGGGAACACTTTCTTGAAATTATTATGAGGGATCATCTTATTTACCACAGTTGTTCTAAGCAAATAAGATGCATAAACATGATAAACATCACATGCAATCAAATAGTGACATGATATGGCCAATATCATTTTGCTCCTTTTGATCTCCATCTTCGGGGCTCCATGATCATCATCATCACCGGCATGACACCGTGATCTCCATCATCATGATCTCCATCAGCGTGTCTTCATGAAGTTGTCTCGCCAACTATTACTTCTACTACTATGGCTAACGGTTAGCAATAAAGCAAAGTAATTACATGGCGTTATCATTGACACGCAGGTCATACAATAATTAAGACAACTCCTATGGCTCCCGCCGGTTTTCATACTCATCGACATGCAAGTCGTGATTCCTATTTGTAGGATCGGAAGTATGTCTAGAGGGGGGGTGATTAGACTACTTGACAACTTAAAAATTTATCCTTTTGATTAGGGCAAGTTCTTAGCAAGTTCACAATGATAACCAAGTCAAGTATCACCCTACACATGCAATTCTAGAGTTGTGGCAGCGGAAAGTAAATTGCACGTATAGTAAATGAGAGGTGGAGAAGAGCAAACGCAATTTGGAGACACGGAGATTTTTCTCGTGGTTCCGATAGGTGGTGCTATCGTCAATCCACGTTGATGGAGACTTCAACCCACAGAGGGTAACGGCTGCGAGAGTCCACGGAGGGCTCCACCCACGAAGGGTCCACGAAGAAGCAACCTTGTCTATGCCATCATGGCCTACGTCCACGGAGGACTAGCCTTACTCGGGGTAGATCTTCATGAAGTAGGCGATCTCCTTGCCCTTACAAACTCCTTGGTTCAACTCCACATCATGACGGAGGCTCCCAAGCGACACCTAACCAATCTAGGAGGCACCACCCTCCAAAAGGTAATAGATGGGGTTGGTGATGATGAACTCCTTGCTCTTGTGCTTCAAATGATAATCTCCCCAACACTCAACTCTCCTCATTGATTTGGCTGTGGTGGAAGAAAGAATTGAGTGGAAAGCAACTTGGGAAGGCTAGAAATCAAGTGTCATATGGTGGGAATGGAGCAACTTGATCTCAACACAAGGGTAGGTAGTTTTTCTTCTCAGAAATGTAAGGTAGGAGTGGTAGTTCTTTCTGATGGCTCTCTCCACGAATGAAGAGGAGGTGGAGGGTATTTATAGCCTCCACACAAAATCCAACTGTTACACACATTTGACCAATCTCGGTCGGACCGAGTTGACAACTCGGTGGGACCGAAAGTTCAAATCTTGTGAACGTTGGGATTTTCGTGGGACCGAAAATACAATCTCGGTTAGTCCGATTCTTCCAAAGTCTAGGGTTTGCCAATCTCGGTGGGACCGACTTTCTCATCTCGGTGACACCGATTTGAGTACGAATGTTCTGAAGCTTGGCAACACCAATTTCGTATGACCGAGTTTGGAATCGGAAAATCCGAAATTCTTAGGGTTTGGGTATATGGTGAGGTGGTTCATCTCGGTGTGATCTGGTTTGGAATCGGTGGGACCGAGATTACTTATGAGTTTATGTTGGAATGAAAGATTGCTGATAGTTTGAGAGATAAATCACTAAGCACTTAGAGCAACCAGATCATCATCATAACCTCATCCCCTTTAATAGTATTGGCTTTCCTATGGACTCAATGTGATCTTGGATCACTAAACCAAAATGGAGTCTTGAGCTTTTGCCAATGTTTTCCTTAGCATTTTGAGGGTCCACATCATCACCATTGCCATACCCATATCAATGAACTTTCTGAAATATTCTCAAGAAATGATTAGTTCAATGATATATATGTTGTTATTAATTACCAAAACCACCCGGGGATTAGTTGCACTTTCAATCTCCCCCTTTTTGGTAATTGATGACAACATATAGATCAAAGCTTCGACAAATGATGTAATCAATGAATAACATCGTCGCTTTGAGAAGTATGTGATAAGCAAGAGCTCCCCCTAAATTTGTGCATTATTTAAGATTTGCGTTTGAATGCAAATGCACAATCGATTAGGATCATGGGTTACTCTTCCATGTCACATACATCTTGGTGGAGCGCACAAAATGATAAGAATGAATAACATGCACCCAATCACCAAGACATGAGTAAATGATCATACAAGATATGAATAGAGTATGATAAGCATTAAGCACACATTAAGCATAGTATGATCAAGCACTCATCAAGATAGAGCAAACGTAGTATCAAACACACGAAATGTCTCAAAGAACTCAAAAGTATCTCAAGGAAAACCGCAAACGAAAGAGCAAAAGCGAGCACTCTCTCTCGAAGCCCTATGATCTATACAATTTCTCCCCTTTGGCAACAAGTTACCAAAAGTTCGAAGGTATAGAACTAATCGTCACTCGGGACTCTGTGGCGGCTCTGTCTGCGTCGATGGAGTGGAGATAGCTGCATCTGCAAAAGCTTCTGCTGAAGTCTGTGGAGCCGGAGGAGTGGATCTTGGAGCCGTGGTCTTTGAACCGACGGAGCTGTAGGAGGTGCCGATGTAGTAGCCCAGGGTCATCCATTGGAATAGCAAATGATCTGGGCTTTGTGGCACTTTGCACATGCTGCTCATAGTCATCTGGACTAGATCATCTTCCATCTCCCTCATGAGTTCTCGCCTTCTCCTCTTAGCTTCCTCGATGTCCGCCTCAAGCTTGTTGACGGTGACTGCACTTCATCGACTTGACATCCAGAGCATGGAACTTATCTTCAACTATCCTCTCAAGGCTCTCCCGAGACGCACTATGCTGGCCAGCGTAGCTCAATTCTCTGAGTGGCTTCAAGAAGTTGTTCTCCAACGCTCTTGGGCTTTCTTCTTTGCTTCCTTCTCAGCTTTAGCTTGTTTGGCAGCTTCAGACTTAGCATGTCCTTCGACGATGTGGGAGCATCCTCACCATCACAACTTCGTTATCTTCATGTTCAGGCTGCGGTGGCATGTGGGGTCTATCCAACGGTAGGTGTCCGTGCCAAACTAGGCATTAATGAGCATCTGAATATGCGGAGCAAACCCACACGACCTCTTACGGTGTCTGTCATTGTCCTCTTGATAGTCTCTACTATCGTGTCCATCACCTTAAAAGGTGTCTTCGATCTAGAATGTGCAGCATGTTGATAGAATACCCTCTTATCATGCGGTGGTCTCTGACTTGGGCATCAAAGTATGCCTCGTAATGGTGTTGGTGGTTGGGAGACCTGCTGAAGATAATAAACCGATCCAAGCTTCCATATCTCAACATCCTTCTCGGTACCTCATTGTACATGTTCTTCATAGACTCGTGATTCTTCTTTGGAATGCCATAGACATCAACATCATCATCCTTTGATCTTTGGTGCATTCAGCAATGCTCTCCATTCTTCAACAGTTGAATGGAATCTACGTCCTTCATCATCCATACAATTCGCCATCTGGATAGAAGTGTGCGGTGGCATAGAACCGCATGATCATCTCATCATTCCAAGCGATCGACCGACCAACAAACTCTGCAATCCCACAAGCGGTGAAGCTCTCATGCACATGTGGGAAATAGTCTCTGTGCTCTTCACTTTGTCGATGTAATCCCGGTCTACATATCCGTGTCAAGAACAATTGGCTTCTTATCCATGAGCACTGCCTCATAGAAATCTTGTTGCTCTCGGTGTGGAACCTTGGGTCAATCTTTGTCCTTCTCCGGTGGCATATGGATCAACTTGCCTCCATAGCCCGAGTCCTTTATCCTTCCTTTCCTTCATATTTTCAGCTCGAGGATGAGCATCATTATGAGCTGCGGTTTACATGCGAGCTTTAGCAAAACATGAGCCTCATCATCTGATTCTGCAGGTGGCACATTGTCCTTCTTCTTCTCTGAAGCAGGTATGTTCCTCACAGTTTTCTTTGGCTTGGCAGCAAGTTTGGCTTGGGCTGCCTTTCTTTGGAGCTGATGGCTTAGCTTTTGTGGGTGCTCCTGCCGATGGCATCTCCCATCAACTTCTGCTTCTGAGGAGGCTGGGGTGCTTCCTCATCTGAATCATCATCATCAGCTTCTTCATGAACTAGCCTCTTCCTCTTGGAAGTTTTCTTGATCTTGCTGGAGGTTTCTTCTTCCATTCTCAGTTTCTTTGCAGCTGTGGATTTCTTCACCTTGCTGGTGCCTTTCTTTGACTGTTGCCCTTGATAGCCCTTGGCAACCACTTGCCTTTTTGGCTTAGAAGTTATCTCCTCATCTGCAACAAAGTCAGAGTCTTCCTCATCAGAATTCCTCTTCTTCCGGCCTCGTGGCAGCCGCAGCAGATCCACTTGGAGTGCTTCTCTCTCCATCATCTGAAAAACTGCTTGCTTCAGGACTTGTCACTGCCTCAGGAATCTCAACTGGTAATTCAGACCTGTTCTGGCTGTCACTTGCATCAGACATGACTGACAACCTGTGAATAGAATAGGTATAGGCAGAATAGAAGAGTTATCACAAACTGCAGAGGATTTTGCAAAAAGAATAAGTTCAAACTTTAGTCTTAGGTTTTCATAGAATACATGTCGGTCTGACCGAGTCTAAAAATTCGGTGAATCCAAAGTGTCTAAACCTAACCGTACACACCACTTTCGGTTGGACCGAAATGGGTTTCGGTCTAGCCGAGAGCACTAGGGTTTCACTAAATCCTCACTTCGGTCTTACCGATTTGCACAACTCGGTTTAACCGAAGGTGCGGTCTGCAATGGCGAGAGGCCAAATCGGTCGATCCGAGAATGTAGAATCGGTCACACCGAGATGTGTTCGGCGGAAACCTAACCCTAAAATTTTCACTCGAATTTTGTTCTATGATCTAATCTGCTGGATAGGAAGATTTCAATCTTGGCAAGAAACTAGGCAAAACCTATCGTGCATAGAATCAGCGGTTGAAGCACGAGAGGGATGAAACTCACCCAATGTGGTGGAGCTTCACTACGGCGGCAACGGCGCGATGAGATTGCTCGTTGATGGCGATGGAGACCCGCGGCGAGGGCGCACAGGTGATGGCGGAGACGATCCGGAGACCACGGCGACGGCAAATAAGGGTTTGAGGGCGGGCGTTTGAAGAAGTAATCAGCGCTGTCCTCGGGTATATATACCCTTCGGTGTCGGTGGGACCGAGTTGGAAAACTTCGGTGGGACCGAGATGGTTAATGCGTGCGATTACTCACTTCGTCACGCCGAATTTACAACTTCGGTTTCACCGAGGTGAAAACCTAGATCAATCCAAGTGATTTGATCATCCGATTTGAATATATCGGTTTGACCGAAAGTACTTAGAAGGTTTTGGAAGTTAGGCTTTTGACGGATCGGTGGCTCCGAGTGCTCCTCACTCGGTCTGTCCGAAAAAGTCTTGTTCAAAGTTTGTGATATAAGCATGAATGGAGTTTGAGACAAGAAAGCATAGATAGCTAGGGTAGGAACTTAGGCATTCTTGTCCATCCATTTGGTCAAAAAGAAAAATCCAAAAGACCAAAGCAACAAATGGATGTCCTCGAATGGATAAAATCATGCATCCAACATGCTCACACAATAAGATAGCAAATGAAATATGTGTCAAACATGCACAAACAAGACACTAGCAGCTAGCACACAATTTGGCGATGACTAGGTCATCTATATATGAGTATATTGACTTAGGAGTCAAATGAGAACATTTGATCATAGGTCATACTCATCGTTTAAGCACAAGTGGGGTTACCACTTTTCCATAAAGCATTAATGTGTTCACATCATTAGAAGATGCTTTAGCTCATTTCTTTAGAGCAGAGCTCCCCCTTGATGTGAGAACCCCTTTTAAAGGGTCAAACTAACCTTGGGTTGTCGTTGAAGACTTCATGTAGATGTTGAAGATGTGGATGCTCAATGTTGATGAAGATCACCAAGAGTTGGGAGCAATCCTTTGGATTCGGGCACTTTCAATACCTACATGGGTTAGTCCCACAAGGAACAAACGAAAATATCCATGGACATAGATTGAAGTACACAATAGATGATGTCCATGAAAGCAATGATTACCTTGTCCCTTGACTTACCAACATGAGGGTTTGTGACTCCATGAACTAGTGCAAGATGTGGAAGTTGATTGCACAAGTCCTTGCCAAAATGAATGTGAGTGAAGTATATTGGCGGAGTCACCCTCAAGAACTCTCTAGTTCTTCTTCTTCGGGATCCACATCATCTTGATGGGAATCCTTGGTGTAGTAGTTGAGCTTGTCGAAGTAGAACTTGAAGTTGCCTTGGGAACCCACTTGACCATGGCCTTGGGTGCTTCAATGAATGCATCAATCTCCTCTTGAAGCTTGTCCTTGCCTTTTAGCTTGTGGTCTTGTGGTGGAAGGTCATCTTGAGTTTGTTCCACATTGGAAGAAGTAGGATCATACTTCTCCTCTTGAGAAACAAACTTTGGAGTGGGATATTGACCTTCTTCCCATTCAACACCCTCGGCGTTGAACTTTCGCTCAAAACCAATTCCTTGATTCTTCCTGTCTTCCTTGCTTGCGAACAATTTCCTCAAAGCTCTTGCTTCCGCAAGGCTCTTGTAGACACCTTTCTCTATAATCCCTTTCAATAGACTATTTTCTTGCTCAAGTGAAACTTGGCTTGAAACATTGTTAGTGGAATCAAGAGAATTACTAGAAGTAACAACATTTGATTTAGCATGATTATTGTTACTACTAGATGAAGAATTTTTCTTATGCTTGTCATGCTTAGTTTTGATAGGTGGCAAGAAATTAGACAAGAGAAGTCGTTTGGCAAGATATGAAGAACTCTTCTTTGAAGATCGTCATTGATAGCTTTTAGAAACTCATGTTCTTGCTCTAGATTGAGCTTCTCGAGCGTAGCTTCTCATGAGATCTTAGGAGCTCTCTATGATCTTCTTGAGTTGTTTCATGAGCTAACTTAAGAGTGTTTAGTTCTTTAGTTAGACGCTCAATCTCCTTCATAGCATTGTCATTCGACTCTTCTCGACTATAAAGACTACTAGCATGTTCATCATTACTAAGCTCACTAGATTTATCATGTAAAAGCTCATCTTCACCAAGCAAGTCATCCTCATCACTATCAAAGTCAATAAACTCAGGGTGTGATACCTTGGGGCCTTTTGCCATGAAGCATCTTCCAATTCCCTCATTTGGTGAATCAAATATGTCATAGGAGTTGGAGTTGGAGGACACGAGAGCAAGACCGCAACACCTTCATCTTGATCAGATTCGAGTTGGAGTGATAGCTTCTTTCGGAGTGATTGTCGAGTCGAGCCGAAACCCATTCACCAACATGAGCTTGATGTTTTCTTCTTGTGTAGCTCCTTGATGACTTGTCTTTCCTTTCCGAATCCTTGCTTCTCCGAGAGGATCTTCGTTCATAACGATCATCTCTACTCCTTCTCTCTTTCGAGGCGACTCTTCTCTTGAGCTTCTTCTTCTTGGAGATTCTTCTCTTCTCTTGTGGGGAGTCGAACACTCATTTGAGTAGTGTCCGGTCTTCCACAATTGTAGCAGATTCGATCACGACTAGAAGATCTCTTTTCATCATATGATCTAGACTTTGAGCTTCTTTCCTTGCTTCTACTCTTGTAGAATTTGTTGAAGTTCTTCACCATTAGGCTTATCTCTTCATTGGAAACTAGCTTGTCACTTGAGGTTGTGGGAGCTTCAACTGCAGCTTTGTAAGCACCACTTGACTTGTTGTGAAGCTCTTCCTTATCTTTAAGTGTCATCTCATGAGCAACAATCCTTCCAATGACTTGAGAGGCTTGAGATCTTTGTAGTTTGGCATCATTTGGATCAAAGTGCACACGGTGTCATACTTTCCATCCAAAGCTCTGAGAATCTTCTTGATGATGAATCGGTCGGTCATTTCTTCACTTCCTAAGCCTGCCATCTCATTGGTGATGAGAGCAAGCCTAGAGTACATCTCAGCGACTCCTTCACCTTCCTTCATCTTGAACTTGTCAAGCTGACCTTGAAGAACATCTAGCTTTGATTCCTTCACGGACTCGGTACCTTCGTGCATTTCGACCAAAGTATCCCAAATCTCTTTTGCATTCTCAAGACGGCTGATCTTGTTGAACTCCTCGGGACACAAAGCATTGAAGAGAATGTCACAAGCTTGAGCATTGTTCTGTAACATCCGCAACTCATCCGCAGAGCTTCGCGATCCGAAACTTTTCCTTCCTCGAAGAACTCACCTTGCAAGCCAACACAAATAATGCCCCATGCGGCGGGGTTATGTCCAAGAATATGCATTTTCATTTTATGCTTCCAACTAGCAAAGTTTGAACCATCAAAGTAAGGACCTCTCGGAAATTACCCTCACTAGACGCCATACTCTCCTAGGTTGTGAAACCAAGCTTATGGAGTCAATGCAATGGAAACCAATCCAATGGAGACCAAGGCTCGATACCACTTGTAGGATCGGAAGTATGTCTAGAGGGGGTGATTAGACTACTTGACAACTTAAAATTTATCCTTTTGATTAGGGCAAGTTCTTAGCAAGTTCACAATGATAACCAAGTCAAGTATCACCCTACACATGCAATTCTAGAGTTGTGGCAGCGGAAAGTAAATTGCACGATAGTAAATAAGAGGTGGAGAAGAGCAAACGCAATTTGGAACACGGAGATTTTTCTCGTGGTTCCGATAGGTGGTGCTATCGTCAATCCACGTTGATGGAGACTTCAACCCACGGAGGGTAACGGCTGCGAGAGTCCACGGAGGGCTCCACCCACGAAGGGTCCACGAAGAAGCAACCTTGTCTATGCCATCATGGCCTATGTCCACGGAGGACTAGCCTTACTCGGGGTAGATCTTCACGAAGTAGGCGATCTCCTTGCCCTTACAAACTCCTTGGTTCAACTCCACATCATGACGGAGGCTCCCAAGCAACACCTAACCAATCTAGGAGGCACCACCCTCCAAAAGGTAATAGATGGGGTTGGTGATGATGAACTCCTTGCTCTTGTGCTTCAAATGATAATCTCCCCAACACTCAACTCTCCTCACTGATTTGGCTGTGGTGGAAGAAAGAATTGAGTGGAAAGCAACTTGGGAAGGCTAGAAATCAAGTGTCATATGGTGGGAATGGAGCAACTTGATCTCAACACAAGGGTAGGTAGTTTTCTTCTCGAAATGTAAGGTAGGAGTGGTAGTTCTTTCTCGATGGCTCTCTCCACGAATGAAGAGGAGGTGGAGGGTATTTATAGCCTCCACACAAAATCCAACCGTTACACACATTTGACCAATCTCGGTCGGACGAAGTTGACAACTCGGTGGGACCGAAAGTTCAAATCTTGTGAGCGTTGGGATTTTCGGTGGGACCGAAAATACAATCTCGGTTAGTCCGATTCTTCCAAAGTCTAGGGTTTGCCAATCTCGGTGGGACCGACTTTCTCATCTCGGTGACACCGATTTGAGTCTGAAGGTTCTGAAGCTTGGCAACACCAATTTCGGTATGACCGAGTTTGGAATCGGAAAATCCGAAATTCTTAGGGTTTGGGTATATGGTGAGGTGGTTCATCTCGGTGTGGTGGGTTTGGAATCGGTGGGACCGAGATTACTTATGAGTTTATGTTGGAATGAAAGATTGCGATAGTTTGAGAGATAAATCACTAAGCACTTAGAGCAACCAGATCATCATCATAACCTCATCCCTTTTAATAGTATTGGCTTTCCTATGGACTCAATGTGATCTTGGATCACTAAACCAAAAATGGAGTCTTGAGCTTTTTGCCAATGTTTTCCTTAGCATTTTGAGGGGTCCACATCATCAGTCATTGCCATACCCATATCACTGAACTTTCTGAAATATTCTCAAGAAATGATTAGTTCAATGATATATATGTTGTTATTAATTACCAAAACCACCCGGGGATTAGTTGCACTTTCACTATTACAAGAACATGATCAATATCATACATCACATATTTCATTCATCACATTTTTTTGGCCATATCACATCACATAGCATACCCTGCAAAAACAAGTTAGACGTCCTCTAATTGTTGTTGCATGTTTTACGTGGCTGCTATGGGTTTCTAGCAAGAACGTTTCTTACCTATGCAAAGCCACAACGGTGATATGCCAATTGCTATTTACCCTTCATAAGGACCCTTCTCATCGAATCCGATCCGACTAAAGTGGGAGAGACTGGCATCCGCTGGCCACATTATGCAACAAGTGCATGTCAGCCAGTGGAACCTGTCTCACATAAGCGTACGTGTAAGGTCGGTCCGGGCCGCTTCATCCCACAATGCCGCCGAATCAAGATAGGACTAGTAATGGTAAGCAAATTGTACAAACCATCAGCCACAACTACTTGTGTTCTACTCGTGCAAAGAATCTACGCAATAGACCTAGCTCATGATGCCACTGTTGGGGAAAGTAGCAGAAATTCAAAATTTTCTACGCATCACCAAGATCAATCTACGGAGATACTAGCAACAAGAGAGAGGGGAGTGCATCTTCATACCCTTGAAGATCGCAATGCAGAAGCGTTACAAGAACGCGGATGAAGGAGTCGTACTCGTAGCGATTCAGATCGCGGTTGATTCCGATCTAAGCGCCGAACAACGGCGCCTCCGCGTTCAACACACGTACAGCCCGATGAGGTCTCCCGTGCCTTGATCCAGCAAGGGGAGAGGGAGAGGTTGGGGAAGACTCCGTCCAGCAGCAGCACGGCGGCGTGGTGGTGGTGGAGGAGCGTGGTACTCTAGCAGGGCTTCGCCAAGCACTACGAGAGACGAGGAGGAAGAGAGGTAGGGCCGCGCCTTGGGAGAGAGAGACTCGTGTGTTGGACAGCCCCAAAACCTCCACTATATATAGGGGCAAGGGGAAGGGGAAGGCGCCCTAGGGTTTCCCCTAGGGGGGCCGGAGGCCAGGGCAGATGAGATCTCCCCTTTGGGTGACTTGGCCCCCAAGCCAGGAGGTGGGAACCCTAGATGGGGCGCCCCAAACCCCCTGGTCACGTGGGAATAGGTGAGGGGGGCGCACAACCCTTTAGTGGGCTGGTTTGCCCCCTTCCCTTAGCCCATGAAGCCCCCTCCAACACTTGTCGGGGCTCCCGAAACACCTTTCGGTCATGCTGGTCATCACCCGGTACCTCCGGAACACTTCCGGACTCCCAAACCCTTCGTCCAATATATCAATCTTCACCTCCGGACCATTCGGGAACTCCTCGTGATGTCCGGGATCTCATCCGGGACTCCGAACAATATTCGGTAACCACATACAAACTTCCTTTATAACCCTAGCGTCATCGAACCTTAAGTGTGTAGACCCTACAGGTTCGGGAATCATGCAGACATGATCGAGATAGCTCTCTGGCCAATAACCAACAACGGGATCTGGATACCCATGTTGGCTCCCACATGTTCCACGATGATCTCATCGGATGAACCACGATGTCAAGGATTCAATCAATCCCGTATACAATTCCCTTTGTCTACCGGTATAGTACTTGCCCGAGATTCGATCGCCGGTATCCCGATACCTTGTTCAATCTCGTTACCGGCAAAACTCTTTACTCGTTCCATAACACATCATCCCGTGATCAACTCCTTTGATCACATTGTGCACATTATGATGATGTCCTACTGAGTGGGCCCAGAGATACCTCTCCGTCACACGGAGTGACAAATCCCAGTCTTGATTCGTGCCAACCCAACAGACACTTCCCGAGATACCCGTAGTGCACCTTTATAGCCACCCAGTTACATTGTGACGTTTGGTACACCCAAAGCATTCCTACGGTATCCGGGAGTTGCACAATCTCATGGTCTAAGGAAATGATACTTAACATTAGAAAAGCTTTAGCATACGAACTACACGATCATGTGCTATGCTTAGGATTGGGTTTTTTCCATCACATCATTCTCCTAATGATGTGATCTCGTTATCAATGACATCCAATGTCCATGGTCAGGAAACTATAACCATCTATTGATCAACGAGCTAGCCAACTAGAGGCTTACTAGGGACATGGTGTTGTCTATGTATCCACACATGTACCTGAGTTTCCTATCAATACAATTCTAGCATGGATAATAAACAATTATCATGAACAAGGAAATATAATAATAACCAATTTATTATTGCCTCTAGGGCATATTTCCAACAATGACAACTTACCATATATAAATCTTCACCTCCGGACCATTTCGGAACTCCTCGTGACGTCTGGGATCTAATCCGGGACTCCGAACAACATTCGATAATCACTTACAAGTCTTCGTAATAACCCTAGCGTCACCGAACCTTAAGTGTGTAGACCCTACGGGTTCGGGAATCATCTTGAACATGACCGAGACAGCTCCCCGCCAATAACCAACAAATGGGATCTGGATACCCATGTTGGCTCCCACATGTTCCACGATGATCTCATCGAATGAACCATGATATCGAGGATTCAAGTAATCCCGTATACAATTCCCTTTGTCAATCGGTACGTTACTTGCCTGAGATTCGATCGTTGGTATCCCAATACCTCGTTCAATCTCGTTACCGGCAAGTCACTTTACTCGTACCGTAATGCATGATCCCGTGACCAACCACTTGGTCACATTGAGCTCGATGTTGATGCATTACCGAGTGGGCCCAGAGATACCTCTCCGTCATACGGAGTGACAAATCTTAGTCTCGATTCGTGCCAACCCAACAGACACTTTCGGAGATACCTGTAATATACCTTTATAGCCACCCAGTTACGTTGTGACGTTTGGTACACCCAAAGCACTCCTACGATCTCCGGGAGTTACACGATCTCATGGTCTAAGGAAATGATACTTGACATTAGAAAAGCTCTAGCAAACGAACTACACGATCTTGTGCTATGCTTAGGATTGGGTCTTGTCCATCACATCATTCTCCCAATGATGTGATTCGGTTATCAATGACATCCAATGTCCATGGTCAGGAAACCGTAACCATCCATTGATCAAGGAGCTAGTCAACTAGAGGCTCACCAGGGACATGTTGTGGTCTATGCATTCACACATGTATTACAATTTCCGGATAACACAATTATAGCATGAACGATAGACAATTATCATGAACAAGGAAATATAATAATAACCATTTTATTATTGCCTCTAGGGCATATTTCCAACAGTCTCCCACTTGCACTAGAGTCAATAATCTAGTTACATTGTGATGAATCGAACACCCATAGAGTTCTGGTGTTGATCATGTTTTGCACGCGGAAGAGGTTTAGTCAACAGATCTGCGTCATTCAGATCCGTATGTACTTTGCAAATATCTATGTCTCCATCTTGAACATTTTCACGAATGGAGTTGAAGCGACGTTTGATGTGCCTGGTCTTCTTGTGAAACCTGGGCTCCTTTGCAAGGGCAATGGCTCCAGTGTTGTCACACAAGAGAGTCATCGGCCCCGACGCATTGGGAATAACTCCTAGGTCGGTAATGACCTCCTTCATCCAGATTGCTTCATGTGCTGCCTCCGAGGCTCCCATGTATTCCGCTTCACATGTAGATCCCGCCATGATGCTTTGCTTGCAACTGCACCAGCTTACTGCCCCACCATTCAAAATATACACGTATCCGGTTTGTGACTTAGAGTCATCCAGATCTGTGTCGAAGCTAGCGTCGACGTAACCCTTTATGACGAGCTCTTCGTCACCTCCATAAAGGAGAAACATATCCTTAGTCCTTTTTAGGTACTTCAGGATATTCTTGACAGCTGTCCAGTGTTCCATGCCGGGATTACTTTGGTACCTTGCTACCAAACTTACGGCAAGGTTTACATCAGGTCTGGTACACAGCATGCCATACATAATAGACCCTATGGCCGAGGCATAGGGGATGACACTCATCTTTTCTCTATCTTCTGCTATGGTCGGGCATTGAGCCGAGCTCAAGTTCACACCTTGCAACACAGGCAAGAACCCCTTCTTGGACTGATCCATATTGAACTTCTTCAATATCTTATCAAGGTATGTGCTTTGTGAAAGACCTATGAGGCGTCTCGATCTATCTCTATAGATCTTGATGCCTAATATGTAAGCATCTTCTCCAAGATCCTTCATTGAAAAACACTTATTCAAGTAGGCCTTAATGCTATTCAAAAGTTCTATATCATTTCCCATCAAAAGTATGTCATCTACATATAATATGGGAAATGCTACAGAGCTCCCACTCACTTTCTTGTAAACGCAGGCTTCTCCATAAGTCTGCATAAACCCAAACGCTTTGATCATTTCATCAAAGCGAATGTTCCAACTCCGAGATGCTTGCACCAGCCCATAGATGGAGCGCTGGAGCTTGCATACCTTGTTAGCATTCCTAGGATTGACAAAACCTTCCGGCTGCATCATATACAATTCTTCCTTAAGGAAGCCGTTAAGGAATGCCGTTTTGACGTCCATTTGCCATATCTCATAATCGTAGAATGCGGCAATTTCTAACATGATTTGATCAGACTTCAGCTTCACTACGGGTGAGAAGGTCTCATTGTAGTCAACCCCTTGAACTTATCGATAATCCTTAGCGACAAGTCGAGCTTTATAGATGGTAACATTATCATCCGCGTCCGTCTTCTTCTTAAAGATCCATTTATTTTCGATCGCTCGCTGATCATCGGGCAAGTCTGTCAAAGTCCATACTTTGTTTTCATACATGGATCCTATCTCAAATTGCATGGCTTCAAGCCATTTGTTGGAATCTGGGCCCGCCATCGCTTCTTCATAGTTCGAAGGTTCACCTTTGTCTAACAACATGATTTCCAAGACAGGGTTGCCATGCCATTCTAGTGTGGAACGTGTCCTTGTGGACCAACGAAGTTCAGTAGCAACTTGATCCGAAGTACCTTGATCATCATCATTAACTTCCTCTCTAGTCGGTGCAGGCACCACAGGAACATCTTCCTGAGCTACCCTACTTTCCGGTTCAAGAGGCAGTACTTCATCGAGTTCTACTTTCCTCCCACTTATTTCTTTCGAGAGAAACTCTTTCTCCAGAAAGGACCCATTCTTGGCAACAAAGATCTTGCCTTCGGATCTAAGGCAGAAGGTATACCCAATGGTTTCCTTAGGGTATCCTATGAATATGCATTTTTCCGACTTGGGTTCGAGCTTTTTAGGTTGAAGTTTCTTGACATAAGCATTGCATCCCCAAACTTTTAGAAACGACAACTTAGGTTTCTTCCCAAACCATAATTCTTACGGTGTCGTCTCAACGGATTTAGACGGTGCCCTATTTAAAGTGAATGTAGTTGTCTCTAGAGCGTATCCCCAAAATGATAGTGGTAAATCGGTGAGTGACATCATAGATTGCACCACATCCAACAGAGTGCGATTACGACGTTCGGAAACACCGTTACGCTGAGGTGTTCTAGGCGGCGTGAGTTGTGAAACGATTCCACATTTCCTTAAGTGCATACCAAATTCGTGACTTAAATATTCTCCCCCACAGTCTGATCGTAAGAACTTTATTTTTCGGTCACGTTGATTCTCTACCTCATTCTGAAATTCCTTGAACTTTTCAAAGGTCTCAGATTTGTGTTTCATCAAGTAGACATACCCATATCTACTTAAGTCATTAGTGAGAGTGAGAACATAACGATAGCCTCCGCGAGCCTCAATGCTCATTGGACCGCACACATCAGTATGTATGATTTCCAATAAGTTAGTTGCTCGCTCCATTGTTCCGGAGAATGGAGTCTTGGTCATTTTCCCCATGAGGCATGGTTCGCATGTGTCAAATGATTCATAATCAAGAGACTCTAAAAGTCCATCAGCATGGAGCTTCTTCATGCGTTTGACACCAATGTGACCAAGGCGGCAGTGCCACAAGTATGTGGGACTATCGTTATCAACCTTACATCTTTTGGTATTCACACTATGAATATGTGTAACATCATGTTCGAGATTCATTAAGAATAAACCATTGACCTGCGGGGCATGACCATAAAACATATCTCTCATATAAATGGAACAACCATTATTCTCATATTTAAATGAGTAGCCATCTCGTATTAAACGAGATCCAGATACAATGTTCATGCTCAAAGCTGGCACTAAATAACAATTATTGAGGTTTAAAACTAATCCCGTAGGTAAATGTAGAGGTAGCGTGCCGACGATGATCACATCAACCTTGGAACCATTCCCAACGCGCATCGTCACCTCGTCCTTCGCCAGTCTCCGCTTATTCCGCAGCTCCTGTTTCGAGTTACAAATATGAGCAACCGCACCGGTATCAAATACCTAGGAGCTACTACGAGTACTGGTAAGGTACACATCAATTACATGTATATCACATATACCTTTGGTGTTGCCGGCCTTCTTGTCCGCTAAGTACACAGGGTAGTTCCGCTTCGATGCCGCTTCCTTGCAATAAAACACCCAGTCTCGAGTTTTGGCCCATGCTTTGGCTTCTTCCGGCAATCTGGTTTATCGGCGCGCAACTCCTTGCCGTCCTTCTTGAAGTTCTTCTTACCCTTGCCTTTCTTGAAACTAGTGGTTTTATTGACCATCAACACTTGATGTTCCTTTTTGATCTCCACCTCTGCTGATTTTAGCATTGAAAATACCTCAGGAATGGCTTTCACCATCCCCTGCATGTTGTAGTTCATCACAAAGCTCTTGTAGCTAGGTGGGAGCGACTGGAGGATTCTGTCAATGACCGCGTCATCCGGGAGATTAACTCCCCGCTGAGACAAGCGGTTGTGCAACCCAGACATTTTGAGTATGTGCTCGCTGACAGAACCATTCTCCTCCATCTTACAACTATAGAACTTGTTGGAGACTTCATATCACTCGACCCGGGCATGAGCTTGGAAAACCATTTTCAGCTCTTGGAACATCTCATATGCTCCGTGCTTCTCAAAACATTTTTGGAGCCCCGGTTCTAAGCTGTAAAGCATGCCGCACTGAACCATGGAGTAATCATCACTACGCGACTACCAGGCATTCATAACGTCTTGAGTTGCTGGGAAAACGGGTGCTTCTGTTGGGGAACGTAGTAATTTCAAAAAAATTCCTACGCACACACAAGATCATGGTGATGCATAGCAACGAGAGGGGAGGTGCTTCTGTTTATGAGTTATGACAACGCGGTTGATGTAGTCGTATATCTTCACGATCCGACCGATCCAAGTACCGAACGTACGGCACCTCCGAGTTCAGCACACGTTCAGCTCGATGATGATCCCCGGACTCCGATCCAGCAGGGTGTCGGGGATGAGTTCCGTCAGCACAATGGCGTGGTGACGATGATGATGTTCTACCAACGCAGGGCTTCGCCTAAGCACCGCAACGATATGACCGAGGTGGAATATGATGGAGGGGGGCACCACACACGGCTAAGGAACGATCACGAAGATCAACTTGTGTGTCATGCCCCCTGCCCCTGTATATAAAGGAGCAAGGGTGAGGGGGCGGCCGGCCAAGGGAGGGCGCGCCAGGGAGGAGTCCTACTCCCACCGGGAGTAGGACTCCCTCCTTTCCTAGTCCAACTAGGAGAGGGGAAGGAAGGGAAGGAGAAGGAGAAGGAAGGAGAGGGAGGAAAAGGAGGAAAGGGGGGTCGGCCCCCGAGTCCAATTCGGTTTGGGCTAGGGGGGCCGCGCGCCCTGCCTCCTCTCTTCCACCACTTGGCCCATGAGGCCCATTGCTTCTTCCTTGTATTCCCGTAACTCCAGGGTACCCCCGAAAATACCCGAATCACTCGGAACCTTTCCGAAGTCCGAATATAGTCATCCAATATATCGATCTTTACGTCTCGACCATTTCGAGACTCGTCGTCTTGTCCCTGATCTCATCCGGGACTCCGAAATCCTTAGGTACATCAAAACTCATAAACTCATATTAAAACTGTCATCGAAACCTTAAGCGTGCGGACCCTACGGGTTCGAGAACTATGTAGACATGACCTAGAACTATTCTCGTTCAATAACCAATAGCGGAACCTCGATGCTCATATTGGCTCCCACATATTCTACGAAGATCTTTATCGGTCAAACCGCATAACAACATACGTCGTTCCCTTTGTCATCGGTATGTTACTTGCCCGAGATTCGATCGTTGGTATCTCAATACCTAGTTCAATCTCGTTACCAGCAAGTCTCTTTACTCATTACGTAATGCATCATTCTGTAACTAACTCATTAGTCACATTGCTTGCAAGGCTTATAGTGATGTGCATTACCAAGAGGGCCCAGAGATACCTCTCCGACAATCGGAGTGACAAATCCTAATCTCGAAATACGCCAACTCAATATGTACCTTTGGAGACACCTGTAGAGCTCCTTTATAATCACCCAGTTACGTTGTGACGTTTGGTAGTGCCCAAAGTGTTCCTCCGGTAAACAGAAGTTGCATAATCTCATAGTCATAGTAACATGTATAAGTCATGAAGAAAGCAATAGCAACATACTAAACGATCAAGTGCTAAGCTAACGGAATGGGTCAAGTCAATCACATCATTCTCCTAATGATGTGATCCCGTTAATCAAATGACAACTCATGTCTATGGTTAGGAAACTTAACCATCTTTGATTAACGAGCTAGTCAAGTAGAGGCAAACTAGTGACACTATGTTTGTCTATGTATTCACACATGTGTTATGTTTCTGGTTAATACAATTCTAGCATGAATAATAAACATTTATAATGAAATAAGGAAATAAATAATAACTTTATTATTGCCTCTAGGGCATATTTCCTTCAGTCTCCCACTTGCACTAGAGTCAATAATCTAGTTCACATCGCCATGTGATTTAACATCAATATTCATATCTGTATATGATTAACACCCATAGTTCACATCGTCATGTGACCAACACCCAAAGGGTTTACTAGAGTCAATAATCTAGTTCACATCGCTATGTTATTAACACCCAAAGAGTACTAAGGTGTGATCATGTTTTGCTCTTGAGAGAAGCTTAGTCAACGGGTCTGTCATATTCAGAGCCGTATGTATTTTGCAAATATTCTATGTCTACAATACTCTGCACGGAGCTACTCTAGCTAATTTCTCCCACTTTCAATATGTATCCAGATTGAGACTTAGAGTCATCTGGATCGGTGTAAAAGCTTGCACCGATGTAACTCTTTACAATGGGCTCTTTTATCACCTCCACAATCGAGAAATATTTCCTTAGTCCTCACTAAGGATATTCTTGACCAATGTCCAGTGATCTACTCCTAGATCACTATTGTACTCCCTTGCCAAATTCAGAGCAAGGTATACAATAGGTCTGGTACATAGCATAGCATACTTTATAGAACCTATGACTGAGGCATAGGGAATGACTTTCATTCTCTTTTCTATTTTCTGCCGTGGTCGGGATTTGAGTCTTACTCAATTTTCACACCTTTGCAACACAGGCAAGAACTCTTTCTTTGACTATTCCATTTTGAACTACTTCAAAATCTTGACAAGGTATGAATTTATTGAAAAACTTATCAAGCGTCTTGATCTATCTCAATAGATCTTGATGCTCAATATGTAAGTAGCTTTACTGAGGTCTTTCTTTTAAAGAACTCTTATTCAAGTATCCTTTCATGCTATCCAGAATTTCTATATCATTTCCAATCAACAATATGTCATCCACATATAATATTAGAAATGCTACAGAGCTCCCACTCACTTTCTTGTAAATACAGGCTTCTCAAAAAGTCTGTATAAAACCATATGCTTTGATCAACTCATCAAAGCGTATATTCCAACTCCGAGAGGCTTGCACCAGTCCATAGATGGATTGCTGGAGCATGCACACTTTGTTAGCACCTTTAGGATTGACAAAAACTTTCTGGTTGCATCATATACAACTCTTCTTTAAGAAAACCATTAAGGAATGCAGTTTTGACATCTATTTGCCAGATTTCATAAAATGTGGCAATTGCTAACATGATTCGGATAGACTTAAGCATCACTACAGTTGAGAAAATCTCATTGTATTCAACACCTTGAACTTTGTCAAAAACCTTTTTCGACAAGTCTAGCTTTGTAGATAGTAACATTACTATCAGCGTCCGTCTTCCTCTTGAAGATCCATTTATTTTCTATGGCGTGCTGATCGTCGGGCAAGTCCACCAAAGTCCACACTTTGTTCTCATATATGGATCCTATCTCAGATTTCATGGCCTCCAGCCATTTCGCGGAATCTGGGCTCATCATCGCTTCCTCATAGTTCGTAGGTTTATCATGGTCTAGTAACATGACTTTCAGAACAGGATTACCGTACCATTCTGGTGCGCACCGTACTCTGGAAGACCTACGAGGTTCTGTAGTAACTTGATCAGAAGTTTCATGATCATCATCATTAGCTTCCTCACTAATTGGTGTAGGAATCACTGGAACTGATTTTAGTGATGAACTATTTTCCAATTCAGGATAAGGTACAGTTACCTCATCAAGTTCTACTTTCCTCCCACTCACTTCTTTCGAGAGAAACTCCTTCTCTAGAAAGGATCCATCTTAGCAATGCATAACTTGCCTTCGGATCTATGATAGAAGGTGTACCCAATAGTTACCTTTGGGTATTCTATGAAGACGCACTTCTCCGATTTGGGTTTGAGCTTATCAGGTTGAAACTTTTTCACATAAGCATCACAACCCCAAATTTTTAAAAAACGACAACTTTGGTTTCTTGCCAAACCACAGTTCATAAGGCGTCGTCTCAACGGATTTTGATGGTGCCCTATTTAAAGTGAATGCAACTGTCTGTAATGCATAACCCCAAAACCATAGTGGTAAATCGGTAAGATACATCATAGATCGCACTATATCTAGTAAAGTACGATTACGACGTTCGGACACACCATTACATTGTGGTGTTCCAGGTGGCGTGTGTTTGTGAAACTATTCCACATTGTTTTAATTGAAGACCAAACTCGTAACTCAAATATTTGTCTCCACGATCAAATCACAGAAACTTTATTTTCTTGTTACGATGATTCTCCACTTCACTCTGAAATTCTTTGAACTTTTCAAATGTTTCAGACTTGTGCTTCATTAAGTAGATATACTCATATCTGCTCAAATCATCTTTGTGAAGGTCAGAAAATAACGATACCTACCACGAGCATCAATACTCATTGGATCGCATACATCGGTATGTATTATTTCCAACAAGTCAGTAGCTCGTTCTACTGTTCTGAAGAATGGAGTTTTAGTCATCTTGCCCAAAAGGCACGGTTCGCAAGCATCAAATGATTCATAACCAAGTGATTCCAAAAATCCATCTTTTGGAGTTTCTTCATGCGCTTTACACCGATATGACCCAAACGGTTGTGCCACAAATAAGTTGCACTATCATTATAAACTTTGCATCTTTTGGCATCAATATTATGAATATGTGTATCACTACGATTGAGATCCAACAAACTATTTTCATTGGGTGTATGACCATCGAAGGTTTTATTCATGTAAACAGAACAACAATTATTCTTTGACTTTAAATGAATAACCATTTTGCAATAAACATGATCAAATCATATTCATGCTCAACACAAACGCCAAATAACATTTATTTAGGTTTAACACTAATCCCGAAAGTATAGGGAGTGTGTGATGATGATCATATCAATCTTGGAACCACTTCCAACATACATCGTCACTTCACCCTCAACTAGTCTCTGTTTATTCTGTATCTCCTTTTTCGAGTTACTAATTTTTAGCAACCGAACAAGTATCAAATACTCAGGGGCTACTATAAACACTAGTAAGGTACACGTCAATAACCTGTATATCAAATATACCCTTGTTCACTTTGCCATCCTTCTTATCCACCAAATATTCAGGGTATTTCCGTTTCCAGTGACCATTTCCTTTGCAGTGTAAGCACTCAGTTTCAGGCTTTGGTTCAGCTTTGGGCTTCTTCGTGGGAGTGACAACTTGCTTGTCATTCTAGTTGAAGTTCCCTTTCTTTCCCTTTGCCCTTTTCTTGAAACTAGTGATCTTGTCAACCATCAACACTTGATGCTCTTTCTTGATTTCTACCTTCGTTGATTTCAACATCACGAAGAGCTTGGGAATCGTTTTCGTCATCCCTTGCATACTACTCCCTCTGTTCCTAAATAATTGTCTTTCTAGAGATTTCAAAAAGTGACTACATACGGAGCAAAATGAGTGAATCTACACTCTAAATCATGTCTACATACATCCGTATGTTGTAGTCCATTTGAGATGGCTAAGAAGACAATTATTTGGGAACGGAGGGAGTATAGTTCATCCCCAAAGTTCTACTAACTTGGTGATGGTGACTAGAGAATTCTGTCAATCACTATCTCATCTAGAAGATTAACTCCCACTTGATTCAAGCGATTGTAGTACCCAGACAATCTGAGGACATGCTCACTAGTTGAGCGATTCTCCTCCATCTTTTAGCCATAGAACTTGTTGGAGACTTCATATCTCTCAACTCGGGTATTTGCTTGAAATATTAACTTCAACTCCTGGAACATCTCATATGGTCCATGACGTTCAAAACGTCTTTGAAGTCCTGATTCTAAACCATTAAGCATGGTGCACTAAACTATCAAGTAGTCATCATATGATCTAGCCAAACGTTCATAACGTCTGCATCTGCTCCTGCAATAGGCCTGTCACCTAGCAGTGCATTAAGGACATAATTCTTCTGTGCAGCAATGAGGATAAACCTCAGATCACGGATCCAGTCCGCATCATTGCTACTAACATCTTTCAACACAATTTTCTCTAGGAACGTATCAAAATAAACATATGAAAGCAACAACGCAAACTATTTATCTACAACATAATTTGCAAAATACTACTAGGACTAAGTTCATGATAAATTTAAGTTTAATTAATCATATTACTTAAGAACTCCCACTTAGACAGACATCTCTCTAGTCATCTAAGTGATCACGTGATCCAAATCAACTAAACCATGTCCGATCATCACGTGAGATGGAGTAGTTTCAATGGCGAACATCACTATGTTGATCATATCTACTATATGATTCACGTTCGACCTTTCGGTCTCCGTGTTCCGAGGCCATATCTGTTATATGCTAGGCTCGTCAAGTTTAACCTGAGTATTCCGCGTGTGCAACTATTTTGCACCCGTTGTATTTGAACGTAGAGCCTATCACACCCGATCATCACATGGTGTCTCAGCACGAAGAACTTTCACAACGGTGCATACTCAGGGAGAACACTTCTTGATAATTTAGTGAGAGATCATCTTAAAATGCTACCGTCAATCAAAGCAAGATAAGATGCATAAAGGATAAACATCACATGCAATCAATATAAGTGATATAATATGGCCATCATCATCTTGTGCTTGTGATCTCCATCTCCGAAGCACCGTCGTGATCACCATCGTCACCGGCGCGACACCTTGATCTCCATCGTAGCATCGTTGTCGTTCGCCATCTATTGCTTCTCGACTATCGCTACCGCTTAGTGATAAAGTAAAGCAATTACGAGCGTTGCATTTCATACAATAAGCGACAACCATATGGCTCTGCCGATTGCCGATAACCGGTTACAAAACATGATCATCTCATACAATAAAATATAGCATCACGTCTTGACCATATCACATCACAACATGCCCTGCAAAAACAAGTTAGACGTCCTCTACTTTGTTGTTGCAAATTTTACGTGGCTGCTACGGGCTGAGCAAGAACCGTTCTTACCTACGCATCAAAACCAGAATGATAGTTCGTCAAGTTAGTGCTGTTTTAACCTTCGCAAGGACCGGGCGTAGCCATACTCGGTTCAACTAAAGTTGGAGAAACAGACACCCGCTAGTCACCTGTGTGCCAAGCACGGCGGTAAAACCAGTCTCGCGTAAGCGTACGCGTAATGTCGGTCCGGGCCGCTTCATCCAACAATACCGCTGAACCAAAGTATGACATGCTGGTAAGCAGTATGACTTGTATCACCCACAACTCACTTGTGTTCTACTCGTGCATATAACATCAACGCATAAAACCAGGCTCTAATACCACTGTTGGGGAATGTAGTAATTTCAAAAAATTTCCTACGCACACGCAAGATCATGGTGATGCATAGCAACGAGAGGGGAGAGTGTTGTCCACGTACCCTCGTATACCGTAAGCGGAAGCGTTATGACAACGCGGTTGATGTAGTCGTACGTCTTCACGATCCGACTGATCCAAGTACCGAACGTACGGCACCTCCGAGTTCAGCACACGTTCAGCTCGATGACGATCCCCGGACTCCGATCCAGCAGGGTGTCGGGGATAGGTTATGTCAGCACGACAGCATGGTGACAATGATGTTGTTCTACCGACGCAGGGCTTCGCCTAAGCACCGCAACGATATGACCGAGGTGGAATATGGTGGAGGGGGGCACCGCACACGGCTAAGGAACGATCACGAAGATCAAATTGTGTGTCATGGGGTGCCCCCTGCCCTCGTATATAAAGGAGCAAGGTGGAGGGGGCGGCCGGCCAAGGGAGGGCGCGCCAGGGAGGAGTCCTACTCCCACCGGGAGTAGGACTCCTCCTTCTGGTCCAACTAGGAGAGGGAAGGAAGGAAGGAGAAGGAGAAGGAAGGAGGCGGAGGAAAAGGAGGAAAGGGGGGCCGGCCCCTAGTCCAATTCGGTTTGGGCTAGGGGGGCGCGCGCCCTGCCTCCTCTCTTCCACCACTTGGCCCATGAGGCCCATTGCTTCTTCCTCGTATTCCTGTAACTCCCCGGTACCCCCGAAAATACCCGAATCACTCGGAACCTTTCCGAAGTCCGAATATAGTCGTCCAATATATCAATCTTTACGTCTCGACCATTTCGAGACTCCTCGTCATGTCCCTGATCTCATCCGGGACTCCGAACTCTTTCAGTACATCAAAACTCATAAACTCGTAATAAAACAGTCATCGAAACCTTAAGCGTGCGGACCCTACGGGTTCGAGAACTATGTAGACATGATCTAGAACTATTCTAGGTCAATAACCAATAGCGGAACCTGGATGCTTATATTGGCTCCTACATATTCTACGAAGATCTTTATCGGTCAAACCGCATAACAACATACGTCGTTCCCTTTGTCATCGGTATGTTACTTGCCCGAGATTCGATCGTCGGTATCTCAATACCTAGTTCAATCTCGTTACCAGCAAGTCTCTTTACTCGTTATGTAATGCATCATTCCGTAACTAACTCATTAGTCACATTGCTTGCAAGGCTTATAGTGATGTGCATTACCGAGAGGGCCCAGAGATACCTCTCCGACAATCGGAGTGACAAATCCTAATCTCGAAATACGCCAACTCAACATGTACCTTTGGAGACACCTGTAGGGCTCCTTTATAATCACCCAGTTACGTTGTGACGTTTGGTAGCACACAAAGTGTTCCTCCGGTAAACGGGAGTTGCATAATCTCATAGTCATAGGAACATGTATAAGTCATGAAGAAAGCAATAGCAACATACTAAACGATCAAGTGCTAAGCTAATGGAATGGGTCAAGTCAATCACATCATTCTCCTAATGTTGTGATCCCATTAATCAAATGACAACTCATGTCTATGGTTAGGAAACTTAACCATCTTTGATTAACAAGCTAGTCAATTATAGGCATACTAGTGACACTATGTTTGTCTATGTATTCACACATGTATTATGTTTCTGGTTAATACAATTCTAGCATGAATAATAAACATTTATCATGAAATAAGGAAATAAATAATAACTTTATTATTGCCTCTAGGGCATATCTCCTTCAGCTTCACCTAGCGGTGCATCTAGGACATATGCTTTCTTGGCAGCTATGAGGATGATCCTCAAGTTCCGGACCCAGTCCGTATAGTTGCTGCCATCGTCTTTCAGCTTGGTTTTCTCTAGGAACGCGTTGAAGTTCAGGGCAACATTAGCGTGGGCCTTTTGATCTACAAGACATATTGCAAAAGTTTTATACTAAGTTCATGATAATTAAGTTCATCCAATCAAATTATTTAATGAACTCCCACTCAGATAGACATCCCTCTAGTCATCTAAGTGATACATGATCCGAGTCGACTAGGCCGTGTCCGATCATCACGTGAGACGGACTAGCCATCATCGGTGAACATCTTCATGTTGATCATATCTTCTATACAACTCATGTTCGACCTTTCGGTCTCTTGTGTTCCGAGGCCATGTCTGTACATGCTAGGCTCGTCAAGTCAACCTAAGTGTTTTGCATGTGTAAATCTGGCTTACACCGTTGTATGTGAGCGTTAGAATCTATCACACCGATCATCACGTGGTGCTTGAGACAACAAACTTTAGCAACGGCGCAGTTAGGGGGAACACTTTCTTGAAATTATTATGAGGGATCATCTTATTTATGCTACCGTCGTTCTAAGCAAATAAGATGTAAAACATGATAAACATCACATGCAATCAAATAGTGACATGATATGGCCAATATCATTTTGCTTCTTTGATCCCCATCTTGAGCGCCATGATCATCATCGTCACCGGCATGAAACCATGATCTCCATCATCGTGTCTTCATGAAGTTGTCACGCCAACGATTACTTCTACTACTATGGCTAATGGTTTAGTAATAAAGTAAAGTAATTACATGGCGTTATTCAATGACACGCAGGTCATACAAAAAATAAAGACAACTCCTATGGCTCCTGCTGGTTGTCATAGTCATCGACATGCAATTCGTGATTCCTATTACAAGAACATGATAAATCTCATACATCACATATATTTCATTCATCACATCCTTTTGGCCATATCACATCACAACGTTAGAATCTATCACACCCGATCATCACGTGGTGCTTCGAGACAACAAACTTTCGCAACGGCGCAGTTAGGGGGAACACTTTCTTGAAATTATTATGAGGGATCATCTTATTTATGCTACCGTCGTTCTAAGCAAATAAGATGTAAAACATGATAAACATCACATGCAATCAAATAGTGACATGATATGGCCAATATCATTTTGCTTCTTTTGATCCCCATCTTCGGGGCGCCATGATCATCATCGTCACCGGCATGAAACCATGATCTCCATCATCGTGTCTTCATGAAGTTGTCACGCCAACGATTACTTCTACTACTATGGCTAATGGTTTAGTAATAAATTAAAGTAATTACATGGCGTTATTCAATGACACGCAGGTCATACAAAAAATAAAGACAACTCCTATGGCTCCTGCTGGTTGTCATAGTCATCGACATGCAATTCGTGATTCCTATTACAAGAACATGATCAATCTCATACATCACATATATTTCATTCATCACATCCTTTTGGCCATATCACATCACAAGGCATATGCTGCAAAAACAAGTTAGACGTCCTCTAATTGTTGTTGCATGTTTTTACGTGGCTGCAATAGGGTTCTAGCAAGAACGTTTCTTACCTACGCCAAAAACCACAATGTGATATGCCAATTTCTATTTACCCTTCATAAGGACCCTTTTCATCGAATCCGGTCCGACTAAAGTGGGAGAGACAGACACCCGCTAGCCACCTCATGCAACTAGTGCATGTCAGTCGGTGGAACCTGTCTCACGTAAGCGTACGTGTAAGGTCGGTCCGGGTTGCTTCATCCCACGATGCCACCGAAACAAGATAAGACTAGTAGTGGCAAGAAAATTGACAAAATCAACGCCCACAACAATCTTGTGTTCTACTCGTGCATAGAAACTACGCATAGACCTAGCTCATGATGCCACTGTTGGGGATCGTTGCAGAAAATAAAAAAATTCTACGCATCACCAAGATCAATCTATGGAGTCATCTAGTAACAAGAGAGAGGAGTGCATCTACATACCCTTGTAGATCTCGAGCGGAAGCGTTCAAGAGAACGGGGTTGATGGAGTCGTAATCGTCGTGATCCAAATCACCGATGATCCTAGCGTCGAACGGACGGCACCTCCGTGTTCAACACACGTACGGAGCGGAGACGTCTCCCGCACCTTGATCCAGCAAGGAGGAGGGAGAGGTTGAGGAAGAGGGCTCCAACAGCAGCACGACGGCGTGGTGGTGGTGGAGCGGCAGAACTCCGGCAGGGCTTCGCCAAGCTCTTAATCGGAGGAGGAGAGGTGTTGGGGAGGGGAGGGGTTGCACCTTGGATGTGGTGTGCAGCCCTCCCATCGCCCCTTTATTTATAGGGGAAGGGGGAAGGGGGCCGGCCCCCTCTAGATGAGATCCACAGGGGGTTGGCGGCCAAGGGGAGGAGCTTGCCCCCCAAGCAAGGGGACGCCCCCTCTAGGGTTCCCCCCAACCTTAGGCACATGGGCCCAAGGGGGGATGCGCCCAGCCCTCCAGGGGCTGGTTCCCTGCCCACTACGGCCCATGAGGCCCTCCGAGAGAGGTGGCCCCTCCCGGTGGACTCCCGAAACCCCTCCGGTGGCCCCGGTACAATACCGATATGCCCCCGAACTTTTTCGGTGACCGTATGACAACTTCCCATATATAAATCTTCACCTCCGGACCATTCCGGAACTCCTCGTGACGTCTGGGATCTCATCCGGGACTTCGAACAACATTTGGTAATCACTTACAAGTCTTCCTAATAACCCTAGCGTCACCGAACCTTAAGTGTGTAGACCCTATGGGTTCGGAAATCATGCAGACATGACCGAGACAGCTCTCCGGCCAATAACCAACAGCAGGATCTGGATACCCATGTTGGCTCCCACATGTTCCACGATGATCTCATCGAATGAACCACGATGTCGAGGATTCAAGTAATCCCGCATACAATTCCCTTTGTCAATCGGTACGTTACTTGCCCGAGATTCGATCGTTGGTATCCCAATACCTCGTTCAATCTCGTTACCGGCAAGTCACTTTACTCGTACCGTAATGCATGATCCTGTGACCAACCACTTGGTCACATTGAGCTCATTATGATGATGCATTACCGAGTGGGCCCAGAGATACCTCTCCGTCATACGGAGTGACAAATCTCAGTCTCGATTCGTGCCAACCCAATAGACACTTTCGGAGATACCTGTAGTATACCTTTATAACCACCCAGTTATGTTGTGACGTTTGGTACACCCAAAGAAATCCTACGATATCTTGGAGTTACACGATCTCATGGTCTAAGGAAATGATACTTGACATTAGAAAAGCTCTAGCAAACGAACTACACGATCTTGTGCTATGCTTAGGATTGGGTCTTGTCCATCACATCATTCTCCCAATGATGTGATCCCGTTATCAATGACATCCAATGTCCATGGTCAGGAAAACGTAACCATCCATTGATCAACGAGCTAGTCAACTAGAGGCTCACCAGGGACGTGTTGTGGTCTATGCATTCACAGATGTATTACGATTTCCGGATAACACAATTATAGCATGAACGATAGACAATTATCATGAACAAGGAAATATAATAATAACCATTTTATTATTGCCTCTAGGGCATATTTCCAACAACACCCCCGTCGCTGAGCTTCCATCGCCCCGGCGCGTGCATGTCGGGAGGCGCCAGGACGCTGGCTTCGAACAGAAGGTTGCCTTCCCACTCGTGCAGCGAGCGGCGGCCGAAGCCATTGGCCGCCGCCCCTTCACGGGGGACCTCTCGCCCATCTTCTGCGGCGGCTTTGAACGGGGGAGAGAGGGGAAAGAGTTCGTCGGTGGCGGCTGTGCACGGGAGAGAGGGGCTGCGGGCGGGTGCGTCCTCCAGCGAGGGAGGTGCTGCTTTATATAGTGGCGGGGGAAAGGTGGGGCGGCGGAGTTGTGTGTACGTGTGGCACGAGGGGGCATGTTGCCGCACCGCGCCGGCCCCGTGAGGAATCAGTGGAAGGCTGACCGGTGGCAGCCTTGGCATTGATTTCCCGCGGGAAATCGAGGCGTTCTAAGGACGACGAGGCGGGGGTCGCTGACTCGGTGGGCCTGCTGATCGTTCGCGCCAAAAAGGATTGCCCCGACGCCCCCGGGCGCCCTCCAGCTTGCCGGGTTCGGTCTGGGTCCGCCGATGCCAAATTCGGGCCTAACCGGCGAAAAAGGGCTCCTGGGGGTGCGACTGGGCCTGTTTTCAGGCAACGGCACAAACAAATCTCCTTGGGGGGGGAGGGGGGAGGGGAGCTGTTGGGCGTGCGGCTGGAGTTGCTCTAAGAAGGGAAGATGGTTCTGTCATTTTTACAACCTACCGCTATGTTTTTAATTGTAACGATGCACTCGAGGTGAAGCCATATGCAATCATGCAAGGTACAACATTGGCTATCCAAGACACGGACATCTCCGTCGTTCAGTCCAATTCGTCAAAGGCGTTAGCTGTGTTCTCGGGTGAGCTCTTTCCTGCTCTGCTTATGGGCATATCGTCTTGTAGATAAATGCTTTGTGTTTTGACAGGGAGTTTATTCTTCAGAAGATTCGACATGAACAAAATCGTGCAGCAGATCGTTTGGCAAACTATAGTCATACGGAATGTGTCACGACTGTGTGGCTCAACCACATATCCATGTGTATTTATGATCATTTGCCTCTTGATTGCGACACTAGTATTTTGGAATAAATCTCCCTATTTTCGCAAAAAAGGAATATATTTTTGTATCATGTATATTTGTTAGGGTGAAAGTTTAGACCTTTTTTTCTATAAACTTGATCAAATTTTATAAATTTTGACTTAGGTCAAAGCTAATATGCCGAGTAAATAAAAATGAGGGAGTACTAACTTATGATACTATGCACTATGAAAGTAGTACTCCCTCCGTTTCTTTTTAGTCATTATATAAGATTTGGTCAAAGTCAAACTTAGTAAAGTTTGGCCAACTTTATAGAAAAAATATAAACATCTACGATACTAAAGCTATATGATATGAAAATTAATTTCATAATGCATCTAACATTATTGATTTCATATTATGAACCTTGATAATATTTTATATAAACTTAGTCAAAGTTAACAAAGTTTGACTTTGACCAAATCTTATATGCAGACTAAAAAGAAACGAAGGGAGTATATTACTATATACTAGTATTACCTCTGTCCGGATTTACTAGCCCCCTCGTATTTTGGGTCATATGTCGACCATAAACTTAAATAGTAAAATATAGGTTATATGTAGTAAAAATAATATGATTGTAAACAAAATTCAAATACGAATCCAATAATATACGTTTTGGTGACATACATTAATATTTTTCTAGTCAAATACTCCCTCCGTCCCAAAATAAGTGTCTTAACTTTGTACTAGCTCTAGTACAAATTTGTACCAAGCTCAAGACACTTATTTTGGGACGGAGGGAGTATATGATCAAACTTTGACCCAAAATATGATGAGGACTAATAATTCCAGATGGAGGTAATACTAGTTTATGATACTCCCATTACTGGCAGCCTTAGTGGCGGAGTGAAGTTCTTGTTGTAGCATGTATTTAGGTGATGCATAGTACCGAGCGCATGATAGCTACTAAGATTGTCGAAACATCTGATTCTAGAGAGATTATAACATGATTTTCTTATGAAAAAGACTCGTATCTATTATAAAAGTTTACCAGATATAAAAGTTCATATTAAAACATATCACTTGTTGTGCTATAAAAGTTCAAATCAAAACATGTTACTGAAATTCTTTAAACTGATAATAATTTGTAACACTAAAAGTTGTACTAAAATGCAAACTTAAAATGTAAGGCATGATAAACACATATTGTGTCACCGCTAGCAATGTTCTTCTAGAAATTTAGATAAGATTCCGGTAGCTCTACCAAGCTTACGGTAGCTCCATTCGGTTGATCGAACTTACGTCTCTCTTTTTTCTCAAATACGCACAAGCATGCGTATCGTTCATTAGAGAAGAAGGGGGAAAGACTCCCCAAGTCATATTTACAAAAGTTATTTACATGCCGGATTCTCCGACACCACCCACACCCTCAATCTAGGCTACTCCCTACGTCTCCTCCTCCCACCATACTACCTCTACTCCATCGTGCACTCCACCATCGCCATCTTTGAGCAGGCCAGCCTTGTCCCATAGCATGGCCTCGTCCCTAATTCTCTGCCGCATGGTCGATATGGAGGGAGAGGCTCCATTAAACACCACGTCGTTCCTATGTTTCCGTAACATCCACATGACCAACAAGCACTTTGCCCTCATTGCTTTCCTGTTGTGCCCGACCGAATCTTGCCGAAGGCACCAAGCACTTAGCTTCTCATTAGACGTAGGCACAAGGCTAGGCGATCCAGTGATCGAACCCAACCAATGCCAGACTTGCCTCGCGAACGCACACCCTAGCAGGAGATGATGGATGGTTTCCTCATCCTGGTCGCAAAGGGGGCAGGCAGCTTGGTGAGGTAGCCCGTGCCTAGCAAGCCGATCGAAGGTCCAACATTTGTTCTTTAAGGCTAACCACGAGAAGAAGCGGCAGCGAAGCGATGCCCTTGAGCCCCAAGTAAACTTAACCTCCGGTGCAACTTGGAGGCCCCAGAACCTCGCTGTGTAAGCCGAGCGCGCCGAGAATTGCCCGTTACTCTCCCAGCTCCATCTCACCTTGTCCTCCTCCTCCACATTTAGCTGCACTTCCTCCACCCTCGCCCACAGCCGCAAGAACTGGGCCAACCCCTCCGATGAGAGCTCAGGACCAATGCTCGCCACCCATGCGTTGTTGGATATTGCTTCCGATACTGTGACCAGCCTTCTATCTCTTTGTGGAATCATGTCATAGATCAAAGGTGCCACCTCACCAATCCTTGAGCCATCCAACCATTTGTCCTCCCAAAACAGAGCGGATTTCCCGTCACCCGGCGTCGTAATTGCTGCTGCTTGCACCAAAGCTTCTGACTCCCTCGGAATGCTGATCCGAAACTCCGCCCAAGGCCTTGATTTGTCATACTTTTGAAGCCACAGCCACCTCGCTTGAAGCGCTTTATTGAGCCATCGCAGGTTCATCAATCCTAGTCCTCCTGCCCACTTGGGCCTGCACACCATCTCCCATGAAACCGAGCAATTTCCCCCGCTAGCCTCCTTCCTGCCGCACCACAGGAACCCATGACAGATCTTCGAAAGAGCCGAGATAGTCTTCACCGGCAAATCCAGAGCCAACATAGAATGCACAGGGATCGCGCACAACACTGATTGGATAAGCAACATGCGACTGCTCTTCGGTAGGAGGGAGGCCTTCCACAGAGGCAGTGCATCCCCTACCTTGTCCACGAGGTCCTGGAGCTGAGCCTCCGTTGGCTTCCTTAAAGTGAGAGGAAGGCTAAGGTACTTGCACGGGAACGTGCCCGCCGGGCATCCCAAAATGCCCACAACCATGTCTCTCTCATCCAAAGTGCATCTGATAGGAATTACCAAACTCTTACTCCAATTCACCACCAAGCCCGAGGCCTGCCCGAAAGTCTGAAGAATAGCATCACAAGTCCTTATCTCCAATTCCATGGGATTAAGGAACGCCACCACATCGTCCGCAAACATGGACACACGCTGCTTCAACCCAGAGCGCGCCGATGGTGCAAGCATCCCTCTCTCAGAAGCAAACTTGAATAGTGCTCTAAGCGGCTCCATGCACAATATGAAGAGCATGGGAGAGAGGGGGTCTCCTTGCCTAAAGCCTTGACACGGCAAGATCGGTCTACCAAGCATGCCATTGACCATGATCCTCATGGAGGAGGTGGCCAGCAATCCACACATCCACGCAATCCATTTGGCTCCAAAGCCCAACCTCCGCAAAACCTCAAGCAGAAACGGCCACTGGATGGTATCGAAAGCCTTTGTGATGTCGTGCTTAAGTAGGACTGCCGGGTGCCTCAACGCATGTAATCTCCTGGCCGTGCATTGCACCAGCATAAAATTGTCATGGAGCGAACGTCAGCGCACGAAAGCACTCTGGTGATGCCCCACTAGTCGCGGCAAGTCCTCCGAAAGCCTTGAAGCCAAAACTTTGCCAAAGATCTTCACTGGCCCGCTTATAAGGCTCACAGGTCTAAAATCCTTGATATCCACCGCACCATGGACCTTTGGAAGGAGAAAGACTAGCGCCTTGTTGATGGATGCCAACCCTCTCATGTCTCCCTCATGGAACTGATGCAGCGCCCTCATGAAATCAACCTTGATTATATGCCAGCAAGTCACAAAGAAACGACCTGTGAAACCATCCGGGCCTGGCGCCTTGTCTAATGGCATTGCTTTGATTACCCTCTCAACCTCCTCCTCCAGAAACAGGGCTTCGAGGTGCATGAGATCCAGGAACGGGAGATCAAGCAGATCTAAGTCCACCGAGGCCGGTCGATGAGCTGCAGTACCCAACAGTGCATCATAGTAGTCATCCACCACCTTCGCAATGCTCTCATGTCCCGTATATAGCACTCCCTCATGACTAAGGGACGTAATCACATTCTTTTTTTGCCTGTGCCTCGCCTGCCGCTGGAAAAAAGCCGTGTTTGCCTCACCCTCTTTAAGCTGCCATATCCGTGATCTCTGCCTCGCAATGGTCCGCTCCAGCGAGCAAAGACCTAGGAGCTTCTTCTTTAGCAACTTCCTTAAACCATACTCACTATCCGACAATTGGCGCATGTCCGAGGCCTCGTCCAGCCTCCCAATAATCTCCATCGCCAAGGAGAGTTGAAGTTTGACATTGCCAATCCACTTGTCGCTCCACCTTTGCAATGCTTTGGCCGTTGAATGAAGCTTGTTATCCAGGACCAAGAAAGGGTTTCCCTCCGACGGCACCACATTCCACGCCTCTTGAACTACGCCTAGGAACCCTTCTGCCTTCGGCCAGAAGCTTTCAAATTTGAAACACTTGCCCACATGGAAATCCGCGTCTAGATCCACAAACAGGGGGGAGTGATCCGATACCGCCGTACCAAGGGCCGTCGGCAAGCTGCGCGGAAAGTAATCCTCCCAAGAGTTCGTGACAAAGATGTGGTCTATCTTCTCCAAAGTTGGGTTCCTCCTCTCGTTCGACCACGCGTACCTCCTACCATTTAAGTATAACTCCTTTAGTTCCAAGCAATTAAGCAGTGAGCGGAATCTAGCCATCATTCTTCTGTTAACTAGCGCATTGCTCTTATCTTCCGGGTTGACCAAGAGGTTGAAATCACCCACGACTGCCCACGGACCAACGTGGAGATCACGCACCTCCCTGAGTTCTTGCAAAAACTCCACCTTCTCAACATCACTCTGCGGCCCATAAACCCCGGTCAACCACCACATTGCCTCCCCATGTCTGAAAAGCGCCGTGAGAGTGTTAGTCGTGACGTGCCTATTGGAGGCCGAGACGACCATTCTATCCCACGCGAGTAAAATACCACCACGCGTGCCCACGGCAGGCACATAGTAAAAATCCTCAAATCTATTACCCAGGCATTGTTTGACAACCTCACTCGACACGGTCTCCATTTTGGTCTCCTGAAGGCAAACGATACTTGCCCGAGCCGCATCCACAACTTGAAAAACCGAGCTACGCCGTGCGGTGGAATTCAAGCCACGCACGTTCCACACTAACATTTTCGGTGGTTGTGTTGTCATATCCTTGACCCACCCAAGCTACCATGGTGCACGACGGCACTACGGGCCCAAATCCACCCCAACATCCTCATCAACCAACGGCAGTGCCTCCGCATCCCAACCGAACAAGGCAAGAATGGCCTTGACGTGGCTCTCTACCAGGGGCTTATCAGACAGGTCTACGTAGGCTTGAAGAGCCTCATCCGTGATTACGTCACCCTCGTGGGCGAGGCACAACTTCCTGATCAGCACCGCCTGTTGCTTGGATGCCTTTGATCCACGACCTCCCTTGGCAAGACGGACACTTCTGCGCGGAGAGGAGACCTGCACCCGCTTCTGGCGAGGCCTACGCTGTTTTTGGGAGGGTTCCTGGTCGCTGGTTCTGCCAACAACGGGGAGAGCGCTTGCCTGATCTCCGCACAGAACGAGGCCACCTGGTCCCTGGGCGAACCGCGTGGCGGGGCCGAATCCGCCTGATGAGAAAGGCTCACGGCGAACCAGCCATCGCTACGCTCCTGCGTGCATGGCCGCATCCCATCCGCATGCACCGTGGGGCCCCAAAGCTCAGATTCCCTGGCCCACGATCCCACCAACCGCGATCGGTCCGAAGCACCCAAATCTTCCTTGGTCCGCGCGCACAGCCTGCTGCCAGCCAGCTCCCTCGTCGCCTCCTACTGCAAGGCAAGGGCCCACTGACCAACCTTGAGAATCTGCGAGGCCCCCGGCGTACAGGGTGCTCCTTGCTCCTCCATTGGCTGCAAAGCAGAGGCCCCTGGCCCGCCAGATTCGTCGGCTTGCGGCGAGCCAATGGGAGCAAAGCCCGCCGGCCGCAAGACCCCCAGACTGGGCCCGCCACAGCTGTCCGCCCGCGGCGAACCGCAGTCCACCCGAGGCCCGACCTGATCTCTCCTGGGTCCCACCATGCTTTCCGCAGACGCTGGCTCCCGACCACCAATCGGAACTCCTGCTGCGCAATCCTCCAACGGGCAGAAAGAGGCCCCCGAGCTGCTCACAGCTGTCTCCTCTAGACCCATCACTACACAGGCCGAGTCATCCACCCGCGGGGCCACCCTGCTATCCTTCCTTTGTTGACCGGCCAGAACTTCCCTTTGACGCCCATGGACCGGCGCCGAACCCGCCGACGAGGCCGCCGCCAACGAGCCACCGAGAGGAGCCGCCGAGCGACGCGCCTGGCCGCCCCCCTGGGGGGCCCTGATCACCAGGATCGCTAGCAGACCCCGGGCCGCGGGGCCCGCGTCCCCCCGACGACGGCGGCGGCGGAGGCGGCGGCGACGGCCTATCCACATGCGGCCCCAGTCGAATGACCCCAACCTCCTGGACAATGGTGACAGGGTACCATAGCGCATCCGCCGCACCAACCACGTCCATCGCCGGGCCCCTCTCCTGTCTGGCTCCTCCACGACGAGGATGCGACGGGAAGGAATCCTCGCCGGATCGTCCGTACGCAGCCACACGCGAAAGTCCGACATGTCATTGCGCGATTCCGTTGATGCCGCCACCTTCACCACGATGCCCACGCCATGGAGCATAGTATCGGCCGTCTTGTTCCTTGTTTGAGACTTGTTTGTTTTTCCAAAAAAAATTGAGGTCCAATTAACTATAGCAAACACAAAGCAAACTACTGCAAAAGTTTGAATTATAACACATCATTTGTCATACCATGAAATTTCAAATCAAAACATGTAACTGATATTCTTTAAACTGATATATTTTGTAATGTAAGATTTTAACTCAAAATACTACACTAAAGAGGAACAATGTTGAAATATATTGTCCGTCCCTCTCCACCAGTTCATACTTGGGATAAATTGTTGGAGCATGAATTTTCGTGTACATAAGATGCAAGGTTAAAATGTTATAGCACGATAAAAACCGAACTATTATACAATACTTACCTTATGTAACAAGGATATAGAGAGATTGTAGAAAGGGATAGGATAGTTATTTTTGCAAGAGACTTGTTGTAAATTCCTTAAATAATTCAAACAATTAGGAATTCGTCTGAAAGTAAAATAAACAAAGAAAATCTTCGAATTCAAGAACGATTACTGATTACTAAATTTTGATTTTGTCTTTTTGTTATAAAAATCTAATAATTCTTTATTAAACTATAAAATTAAACTATAAAGAAATGGCTTTTCAAGTCCGCCGTCAAATCCCAGGGCTCAACCACGACAAAGGTGGAAACTACCAAGCTGGAGTACGGTGAGGCAGAGGAATTTCGGTGGAGCGGTGAAATGCATTGAGATCGGAAAGAACACCAACGGCGAAAGCACTCTGCTGGGCCGACACTGACACTGAGAGACGAAAGCTAGGGGAGCTTTTGAAAGATAGATATTGTGATTAGTTTTTTTCTTTACTATCTAACATCCTTCCATTTTTTTTAGTTATTCACTGGAGCAATTATATATTGAAGTCAATCCGAGGCAAGTGTTCGGGTCTATTATGACATAAAGATTAGGTGCCTAACGGACATTGTTTATCTTGAAATATAGAATAAAAAATGACAAGAGACTTTTTTCCTGAAATCCCTGCAAAAGAAGAAATTATACCTCTTTCTATAAGATTTAATGAAAATTGATAAATCATTTAATATAATTGCTATGCTTAGTGTGTGACTCGTTATTTTTTCTTTTTTCTTTTTTTTTAAGAAAAAAACTTAGTAATTCTAGAAAATTAACTAATAACCAACCTATTGCTTCGTATTGTCGAGATCCTAACTAAGAAACAGTCACTCGAAGAAACCTGCTAGTGGAGGAAGGCCTCCTAGGGATAAGAGACATAGGGCTAAAGAGAGAGCCAAAAAAGGAACATCAGGCAAGTTTGGTTAATTTAGTTTGTTTTTTTGTACTGTATCAGCACCTAGTTCATTACTCTTGATAGAGAGGGAGGATCTGCCTTTTTAGATTTCTTTTTCTATTTATGGTTG